>JARWLC010000008.1:109484940-109989940 GCA_033318265.1 Phyllotis vaccarum | reverse complement strand
CAGGTCTCCAAACAGAAAAAGCACACAGGGAGCAAAAGAAATCAAAGCCCTGGAGGTCAAATTGAAACCACCACAGAGCTACTTCAGTGATGGACTGAAGGTCAGCCCGGAGTCGGAGTCTGTGGGGATGAAAACTTACCACAAAGGCCGTAATCAGTCTTTTATAAAGAGTAGCTCTGAGGGCCAAGGCTGGAGATCAGTTGGTAGAGTGCTTGCTTAACATGCCCAAAACCCTGGGTTCTACTTCTGTGTCTACATAAACAGAGTGTGGTGGTGTATGCCTGCAATCCAGAATTTGGTAGAGAGGCAGGTGAACCAGTAGCTTTGGCTACATAGGGAGTTCAAAGCCAGCCTGGGATATGTTAGATTCTATCTAGGGGGTCAGGGGAGGGGAGGGCCTATGAAAAAAATGAATACAGTGAGCCTTGTATTTGGAGCAGTGTTGACTGAATGTAAAGTATGTGGTGGGCTCTTACACTACTCTGAGACATACAGTGTTATAGTCATCCCTTCCATGGAGTTTAAAGAGAAGGGACTTTCTCACAGCCCCACACTTCAGCACTGCATACAGTATTTGCTTGGTGTTTGCTAGCACAGTCCAGCCAGCGGCCCTGAGCCAGGAATCCTGGTGGCTTCTCTCCTTAAAAATCGCAGACAGATCTGTTCCCTCCTTGTCCTAAGAGTATGCAGATCCCTAGAGTCCAACCTTTAGAGACTTTCCAACATTTCAGCAGGGGCCTCATAAAATACATAGGGCCCCTGATGCCATGCATCTGAAGACACACCTTCCCTGTTTATTGCTTTGGAAACTCTTGCTGTGACTCAAAGGAGGGCGGGTGCATGGTACCCTGTGGTTTGGAGAGGTACCGCTCTTTGCTACGATAAACCTTTGCAGTCAGCCTGAAGGACACTGGGGCAAAGAACCGAGGCTGAGGGACCAGGAACTTCTCTAGAGCGCTTCTCCATCTGCACCACAGTCAGTATTTAGCTTGACACGTCTCTCAGAAAAGATTTCAGAAGATCCAAGGAGGCAGGAGGTGTCAGCGCGCTTTTCAGAGGTAAAAGATGAGGAATGTGGACCCAAGACTAAGCAGAGCATGTAAGGGAGGAGAAAAGCATTGACGACACGGAGAAGAGATGGGACTCGAACGTAAAGTGAAGAGGTGGAGTGTCCTCAGACCCCGCACAGTGCAGTTTCAGCCTTCACAAACACTTCCCAGGACCCTGGCTGAAAAGCAGACAGCCCCTCACTCACGGTGATACGTTGGCTACTCTGCCCCCTGCTGACCACTCGTGGCAATGCAGACGCCGAGGAGCCATTGAAAAGAATGAACAAGGGTTTTCCAGGCTGAGTTAGGACCTCTATCCACTCAGTTTCAAGACCAGTTTTCAGTCTCCGTTGAGCGTCCCTCCCCCAGCCCCATTCTCCTTTTTGCCCAGAGATCTGGAAAATATCCATTGTTTCATTTCCTTCAGGCACCGCTGCCATCTGCTCTATAAATCAGGATTGTGGGGGAATCGAGAGATGGCCCAGGGATTAAGAGTAGTTGCTGCAATTCCAGAGGACCCAGGTTCAAATCCCTGAGATGGTTCCGAGCTGCTTGTGATTCCAGCTCCATATTCTCACTCTTTTTTTCATTCCTAGGCCCTCCCCCTTCTAACTACCGCGGCCCATCTGACTCTTTCCCTGCTTTTACAGCACCCACTTATTCCATGGTTCTTCTGCTATGGCCTTTCATGCTGAAACAGTGCAGGATACTCACTAGTCCCCTGGTAACTCCCAGAACTTCCTAGGGAGACACATTGGTGCTCTGGGCGCTCTGGGAGAGAAGGATCACTCCGGAGGCTCCAACCTCGTTTGGAGTAAGAATGAATGAGGAGATTCAGCTGGCTTCTGGTGAAATGCAACGCCCAGCAAACCTCTTTTGAGCCTGGGCTAAGCATTTCAATTGCACAGGAGAGGGAAGAGAGCCATCTGTCTTTGGGGTATCATCCAAAGTAAGGTTCTCATTTTCATAGTGATAATATTTACTGAATGTTTCCAGTGACAAGCACTGTTCTAAACTGCATCTGCTTATGTGAAATCAGCAATTCTGGGAACTAAAATCTATTGTTATTATTCTCTATTTATAGAGCAGAGTTGGAGGCAGGAGAAGTTGTTGATGACACTTGCCCAAGGTCATAGAGTTCTAAAGCAAGAGAACCAAATTGGGAATGAAGTTTTTCTGGGTTTAGCATCCACCCTTATAACCACTGAGCTGCCCTGCTCCTCACTATCAGCAACAGGACTGATCTTGGTGCCTTGCGGGAGTTAGATTAGCTTGGGTGTTAAGCTTTATTCTGTCGCTCTGCCACTGACTATTCATGGATATGAGCAATGCTCTTCAGTTTTTACAGCTGTGACTTCCTCATCCCCCCAATACAGTGAAGAATGATGGTCTCTACTTCTGATGATAATGATAGAGTAAAATCACACAATAAACGAGGTGGGATAGAGCCTGGAAAACACTAATCACTTTATGAACAATAGCTGCTCATTTCTTTCTGTGATTTTCAATTCTACTTAATCCATTTGTTATTGGAATGAAATTGAAATTTTTGCTCCAGGGTCTGCCATCATCTCCTTACCCAAGTGAGAATTTATCTCCCATTTGGGTCATTGCAAAACCTCTTTCTGAACCATACTTCCTGACCCTCCCTCATCATCCTACAGTTTTCCTGAGATAGGTGAACTACGCCTTTAAAACTAAATATGCGACTTTATTCCCCAGCTTAAATCTTCTCAGTGGTTTTCTACTGCACAAAAAAGTATGAAATCGAAGTGTCAGCACCAGAGTTCAGCTGGTAAAAGTGCTTCCCACCCACCAAACCTGGCAACCTGGGTTCCATCTTTGGGACCCACACGGTAAAGGGAAAGAACCAAATCCAGCATGCTGTCCTCTGGCTTCTACATGCATGCCACGGCACAGATCCACACGTATATCTACCCACCCATACATACAAAATAAATAGGTGTGAGAAAAATGTAATCCCCCCTCTCCAAAACACCTGCTATGACTTACAAAACTGTACTTGATTCAACACTGTCCATCTCACCAACCCTGAATGTCTCCTCACTGTGGTCCATCCACATTGACGTCCTACTTCTGTTCTTCAGTATGAGAAACTAATGCCCACTTTGGAGCATCTATTACTGTAACGGCCAGGAAGCTCTTCACCTGGAATATTGAAGGCCTGTTTCCTTCTTGCCAAAGCCCATCTCAAGCATCATTCTCCACAGACAGGTGTCCTCTATTCCTGGGGCCACCCTCCCTCCAAAGCCACCGTCCCATGGTAACAAAGTTCCTAGACATTACAATTTTTAAAAAAATGATTAATTAATACACAAACAAACTACTTTTGCAAGTCCAGCCTTTTAGAGGGAAATATAATTCCAAAATTTAAGACATCTCCCAGAAGCCCTAGCACCCAGAACAGGGACAAGCTCTCAGCTGTATCACAGAGTCGACAGCCAAATTGAATGTGCACATTTCCTGGTTTCTGCTCTGTTCTTTGGATGAAGTGTAGTTTTGGGAAGGCAGAGACTGATAAGAACTCTACCCAGTTTGGGCCTGTCTTACTTAGGGTTTTTATTGTTGTGAGGAGACACCATGACCATGCATGACAACTCTTTTTTTTTTTTTTGACTTTTTTTTATTTAAAAGTTTTCTTTCTTTCTTTTTTCTTTCTGTTTTTATTTTTTTTTTTTTTTTTACATACCAACCACAGTTCTTCTTCCCTCGCCTCTTCCCACTCAGTTTCCCTCTCCCCATCCACTCCTCAAAGAGGATAAGGCCTCCCATAGGGAGTCAACACAGTCTGAGATCAGGTTAAGACAGGACCCTCCCATCCCATCTAAGGCGGGGCAAAGTATCCCTCTATAGGGAAGGGACTCCAATAAGCCAGTTCATGCACTAGGGATAAATCCCGGTCTCATTCCAGATTCCACCAACTGCTCAAGCCACACAAACTGTCACCTATATTCAGAGGGCCTAGTTCAGTCCCATGCAGGTTCCCCAGCTGTCAGCCCAGAGTCAGTGAGCTACTTGGAGCTTGAGTCAGCTGTCTCTGTGGGTTTCCCCGTCCTGATCTTGACCCCTTTGCTCACATAATCCCTCCTCCCTGTCTTTGACTGGACTCCAGGACCTTGGCCCAGAGCTTAGCTGTGGATCTCTGCATCTACTTCCAACAGTTGCTGGATGAAGGTTCTGTGATAACGATTAGGGTGGTCATCAATTTGATTACGGGGAGGGTCAGTTCGGGGGCCCTCTCCACTATTGCTTGGAGTCCTAGCTGGGGTCATTCTCATGGATTCCTGGGAGTTTCCTTAGCACGTAGTTTCTTCCTAGCTCCAAAATGGTTTCCTCTGTCAAGATATCTATGTGTTGTTCTCTCTCTCTGTCCCCCCAACTCTACCATCCTGTTCCCTCATGTTTTCTTCCTACCTTCCCTTACTACCACCCCCCCCATGCTCCCAATTTACTCAAGAGATTTATGTATTTCCTCTTCCCAGGGAGATCTATAGTTGTCCTTCTTAGGGTTCCCCTTGTTACCTAGCTTCTCTGGGGTTGTGGATTGTAGTCTGGTTATTCTTTGCTTTATGTCTAATATCCACTTATGAGTGAGTACATACTATGTCTGTCTTTCTAGGTCTAGGTTACCTCACTCAGGATAATTTTTCTAGTTCTATCCATTTGCCTGCAATTTCAAGATGTCATTTTTAACTGTTGCATAATACTCCATTGTGTAAATATACCACTTTTTTTTTTAACCCATCTGTCAGTTGAGGGGCATCTAGATTGTTTCCACATTCTGGCTATTACAAATAATGCTGCTACGAACATAATTGAGCAAATATCATTGACCACAGAAACTCTTATAAAGTAATGGGGGTGGCTGGCTTACAGTTTCAGAGGTTCAGTCCATTATCATGACGATAGGAGCGTGGCGGTGTGCAGGCAGAGGTGGCTCTGGAGCCGAGAGTGCTACATCTTACAGGAACAGGAAATCGACTGCCAGTCAGACAGAGACACACTTCCTCCATCAAGGCCACACTTCCTAATAGTGCCACTCCCTTTGGGGGTCATTTTCTTTCAAGCTGCCATAGCCCATACTGTAAATAAATTCACTTTTCCTTCTTATATGTTTTATATGATTTCCTCTTGATGTGAGCAAGTAGCCAGACCTGTATGGCCAGGGATTCTGTTCACATTGCTAGGTCTTCTTCAAGGCATTTACCACTCTGCAGCTTCATCACCCCAAGCACCGTTCTATTGGCTGCTTTTGTCTTCTCTGTCACCCACTAAGATACACAGCACACCAGGAATATATCAAGGGAAACTTTAAAGTATTAGGGGTTCAACATCTGGCATCAAGTAGACCTTCAGTAACATAAATGCTAAATTAATGAATAAATAAAAGAATTCCATTAGTCCAAGACTATTTATGAAACTTTCATTATTTATGTATTTGGCAGTATCAGTTATTTTTCAGCTTTAAAATTCTATGAATGTGGGAGCACCCTGGAGTCCTGGGTCCAGTACTGAAAGGGAAAGGGAGACCTGGATTGTGAAATTCCAAGACATGCTATGCTTAGGTACTATCTGCTGAATCTAGAGACAAGGCTGTAACCATCGCCCAAAGAACCAAAAAGCACACGTATTGTCAAAATGTCTTCCAAGCTTCCATTGTAACATTTGCAACACTCTCATAAGCTGAGCTTTCTTCATGGCCACATCTCATGACAAGGGAAAGGGCACTATCAGAAAAAAATAGTGGTGACTTTCCTGCTGCTATGATAAACAACGGACGACAAGCTTTATTTGGCCTAAAGGTTACAGCCCATCACCAGGGAAGCCAGAGAGGGAACTGGAGGCAGAGACCATGGAGTCTATGACACAGAGGAACATTGCTTACTGGATCACTCATCAGTGCATTCATTTCCCTTTTCTACACAGCCTAGGCCCACCCTCCCAGCACCATCCACAACAGACCGTGCCCTCCTACATATATCAACAATAATGAAGATGCCTCTACAGACCAGTCTGATCAGGGCAGTTCCTCAGTTGAAGTTACTTCTTTGTGCCAACTTGACAAAACTAGCCAGGACACTGACCCGCCAGCCAGCATGACTCTGCCCCTGACCCACAAGTTATATGGACTTCCAGAGTCTCATATGAATTTTCTCCTGAGAAGGTTTCATCTTAAACTGTGTAGGTACATCATAAGGTTCTAGATGGACTTGGTTTTATTTAGTATCTTAGCACTAAGACTGTCATTTGGGTACCTGCCACATCATTTTTAAAAATTATTTCAACCAATGTATTCATCCCCTACTGTGAGCAGTCGGGAGAACATCAAAGGAGATGTTAGTACTTTTATGGAGTGTCAATTCGTCGAACACCAAAATGATACCTATTTGCCAACCATAATAAAGATAATGGCAAGAATAATTTTTGGGGAAAGGTATTGATTTTTATTCTGTATCATAGGTAAGGAAATGGAGTCACAAGGGCAGAACAATTCTTGCTGATGAGGAACAAAGGCTGAAACACCATGTTCAAGCTGAGTGGGGTTGAGAAAAGCTCTCTGGGCTCCTCCAGGGTGAAACCACCCTCTTGGTTTGGCTTGTTTGTGAGGTTCTAATTAACATGTTTGATTAGAAGTTAAGGAACCATGGGGAGCTGAATCCATCATTTCTACACATTGCAAACTGACTTCCTTAAGACCCTGATGTCATTCCGTGCTAGTTTCCAGTACACACATTAATTTGTGTTTATCCCTGGAGAGAGAAAGGAGGAGTTTTCAGACAGAGAAAGGTGAAGCCTCTGGCGATGCACAAAGTCCTATAATAGGCAGTTCGGGTGGGGAGGAGATTGCATCAGCTTCAAATAGCAGATGAGTCTTATTTTTCTTTGCTCCTAAAACTAGGTTTTTCATAAATGGGGGCTGAGAGGCAGTAAGCACATTATTATAAAAGAAGTGGAGCATTTAATTTTTGAACATTGTTGGATTACAAAATATTGCAGTGCCCAGGTGATCTTGGGAATGGTGGGACCTGTGAATTTGTGTAGATACAGTGAGCTCTAGTGTAGGCTGGAGAGTGTATGTATGGGGGTTGCAAGTCTGGGAGCCTTTTGAACATGTTCACTCTCTCCTGCTCTCTTGAGCTGGCTGTGTTCTCTGTATCTGGAATTTGTTCTAAGTCAATCTAGAGACACATAGAAGGTGTATTTCCTACAATGGAGGGTCTTATGTGCTTAGAAATCCCTCAAAATACAGGAGAATCATTTCTTCAGATAGTGGGGTCCTTGAGGTTAGGAACAATGTGTTCCTGGCTGTCAGCAAGGCTCGGTCATCAGTGTTGGCTAGTCACCTGCACTGAACATCTCATGCAGTTGCACACTGTGACAGCCAACCAGCAGACACAGTGAATGTTGTTATTTAGAAAGAAAAGCAAAGCTTTCTGTGATAAGTAAGTAAATAATATGTTCTCGAATTGATTTAAATCAGTCAGCCTCCAGCCTTACACATTTAAAAGAGAAAATTTTATTTAAAACTGTTTGAAGTCAAAATGTTTAAACCTCAAGTCCACCTCTATATTAACTGTGTGACTGTGAATCAGTTAAGCAACCTCCTTGCTCACCATATTATTTATCTAGAAAGTGGGGATAATTATTTATGAATAAGGTTATTGCACGGACTAAAGGAGATAATGTATGCAAAGTGCTCTGGAAAGTGGCTGATGGCTAGCAAGGGTTGCTTTTGTTATAAACATTTCTGCGTCAACACGGCCAGAAATATAACCAAAAAAATAGTTTGGGGGAAGAAAAGAAGAAAATCAGTAAGAGAGTGCCTCTCTCCTCACAGCTCATTGAAAAGGCCATTAAGATCCTTTTTCTTATGTAACCTAGTCAGTCTTGCAGACAGAAATCAGAACTGCGGACAGCTCCGCACACAGAGAGCTGCGGGCTTTTCATAAGCAAGCAGGCAAATGGAGGTACCCTAAAGTGTCTATCGCTGATGAGTGTCCAGTCATGACTATGTTCTGGAGACCCCTTTGCTCTACCTGACTTGGTCCTTCAGCTTCCAAAGAAATCTGTGGACTCTCAGTTCCTTCCATTGTATACCCTTTTGTGCGTGTTAACTTGGAAACTTAAGAGCAGTGTTAAAACATATTTAATTAAATCATCCAAACCAATGCACTGAACCATAGTGCCAGGATGGTGCTAGCCATGGAACTAAGGGTGGCGGTATTCTAGTGTGTTCTAAATAAATGTCTTCTCATAGGGCCACCAATAGAGCTTAATAAAAATTCAACATTCACATCCAAGAAGAAAGCACAGGGTGGGGCACTCTGCTCAGGATAGGTATTTGATCAACTTCAAGTCAATTGATAAATTCATAAGCTAATAGTTTTCCAGAAAAAGAATAGTGAACTTAACCCGTTGGTATGTATAATTTAGGGTTAGAAATTCTCTCCTTTTCTCACAGAAGGATTTGGGTCTAACATATTCCATGGATGGTGAACAAATGGAGCTCCTGCACGGCTGTAATCGCTATGGAGCTTATATTGAAATTACAGTTGGTTTCTCTTCTAGGGCAAGTAATACTGGCTTTTCATTAATGACAATGGAGCAAATTCCATATGAAATTAGTTAAGTAAAATGTGGCCTGCTCTTCAAAATTATGTAAGCAATAGTGTTGCTGGGACAAAGACATAAAGGACTCAGGGAGATAAAAGAACACCTTTTATTAGGTGTCAGTGGTCTGATAATTCTTGAGTTTTATAATGGAGAGAGAGAACTGACTCCCCAAAGTGGTCCTCTGACCTCCATGTGGGTGCTGCAGTACTTACACACGTATACCACATATGCAGTAAAATAATCATAATAGGATTTTTAAATAAATAAAAACAAAACCTGTTATTTAGATAGTGCTGTATCATGCAATAGATTAACAGGAAGACTTGAGGTGCCATTTCCTCAGAGGCCCTCTGAACAGCCCCTTCCACTTCTATCACTATACATCGAATAACCAGGGGATGGCGATACGAGCATTATAGGATGTCACTGAAGCATGGCTACTACAGAATGGCTTAGGAAACCCGGCTCAAACAGCAGGCTGGGCACCCACGTCCCTCACACAGACCACTGAACAGATGTTGATGCTTACACACTGCAGACAGTTTTGCCTTGGGCTGGATTCAACTCAGTGACCTAGACAAGAGAGACTGCATGTCCTAGTTCCAAGTATCTGCGCTATGAATCTCGTCCTTCCGCTCTTAACACACCCATCAAAGTCAGCTCCAAAAGGCCCAAGAGCTTCCATTTCTTTCTGAGTTTTTCTTAAGCAACGTGCCCTTTAAAAATTAAAGTTAGCATTTAGAAGTCAATATCCACTGGGCTCAATCTAAATATATGCATATTCATAGTTCTTTAGACACGTCAGTGGCCATAGAATATGTCTCAACTCAGTGAGTTGTTTGGGTCGGTGTTTGATCAGAGCAGCAGGAACTTAGCCATAACATTGTCTGGGACCAGAAGACAATAAGAAGCCACTGTCATAGAAGAGCCATCTGTGTCCAAAAGTACTCAAGAAGAAGACTGTTCTACACACACACACACACACACACACACACACACACACACAAAACACACACACACTGTGTTCACTTTGTTTTTTATTGTATTCCAAAAATCTGCCAGGTGTTCTATATATTTCTTGGATGGATGGATGGATTGATGGATGGATGGTTGGAGAGAATGAATTGAGAGATGAAAATATATTTGGCCCTCCACTAGAGAAGAAAAGAAACCCGTGGGGTACATCAAGTCCTAAGAGGCTATATTGCTTTGTGGGTGAGGCTCCAGAGAAGGACTTGGGTTTCCATTGTCTTGAATGTCACCCTTACTAGTCAGTAACTTTGCTAACTAGAAAGCACATTTTTCCCAAAAGGAGAAAAGAAAATTAAAAAAAAGATAAGAGAAAATGGCCCAAGGATTTGCTCTGCAGACATTGGCATCAGCAGAATCTAGATTTCAGTAATACATCTACCACTCACACCTCCTGGCCTCAGTGAGGTTACTTTTACTCTCTCCAGGCCTACGCTTCCTAATATTTAAAATGTGATCACTGCTTACATTGCAGAACTTCTTGTGACATCTACCCCTAAACTACTATTATATTGAACAGGCATTAAATGAGATTGTTCATGTAGATCACATGGCAGAGCAAGAGAAAACAGCATTTTCCATCCATTCATGGTCAGTATGTATGAATGGTAGAAAAATAATGGGTTTCACTGTGGCACTTTCATACACATACACAATGTGCTGTGACTGTATCACCCCACTGAGCTCCTTCTCTCCTCACCCCCAAGCTGACCCCTGCCTCCTTTCCAAATAGAAACGTAGATTCTACTTTTGGGAGAAAGGACATGACACAGTATTTTTGTGCTTGGCTCATTTCCGCTAACACAATGAGCTCTGTTTCCATCTGCTTTCTAGCAAAACCAAACATTTTGTTTTTCTTTAGAGCTAAGAAACATACATTTACATATTAATATTCATATGCACACTAACTCCTTAACTTGGCTATTGTGAATGGCACTGCAATAAACAAGGTATACCGGCATCTCAGAGAGAAGTATCTTAATAATAAACATTGCCATTACTCTCCCCTCCTTTTACTAAACTATTAGTGTTTTTCCTTCTCTGTGGAGTATTTCCATAAGTATAAAATGCACTGTAATAGGGTCCATTACTAAAAAGATTAAAATCCAGACACAGTGATACATGCCTTTAATTCTAGCAGTCAGAAGACAGAGGCAAGCTCATCTCTGTGGGGTTAAGGTCAGCCTGGTCTATCCAGTGAGTTACAGGACAGCCAGGGATATGTAGAGCAACTCAGTCTCAAAGCAGATTGGAGTGAGGATTGTTTGGAAATCCTTCTTATCACATCCCTCTCTAGATATTAGCTCTTTTTTTTTTGTTGTTCCTCTTTAAAATCCCCACCCCTCATCCCCAAAAAGGCCACCTAAGCCAAGCGCATACTGAAATCCCAGCATATGGAAGGTGAAAACATGAAGGTCAGGAATACAAGGCCAGCGCCAGACACAGAGAGTTTCTCTAGTATGATGACTTTCAGATGTGGTCCCCATCGGAACCCCCTCACCCCAAGCTCTAGACATCTATACAGAATGGCCAGTTGTATTTGTCTCTACTTAAAGGTAAGATGAAACCTAGATCTTAAGGTTACAAAGGTTGAACTTCTGGACTACAAGCAGTAAGCTCAGCTGGCACCTCCATCACAGCATTTATAGCATCATCCAATAAAAGGGACCTGGTTCCCTGGGGAAATGGATGCTCTGAGAGGCAAGACAGAAAATATTTACAGTGAGCCCAGAGTACATATATAACAGTGCCAGAAAATAAAGAAGCCTTAAACATATACACATACGTGCATACATGCACATACATATACACAACACCTCAAAAGGAAAATAAAACATACATACAAATAACATTACACAGACTGAGGTTATATCTATGTGTTTATATATATTTATGTATATAACAACAATGAATTAAAATGAGATAATAAATTTAAAAGAGAGCAAAGGGGGGTATTGTGGGAGGGTTTGGAGAGAGGTAAGGGAAAGGAGAAATGATGTCATTATATTATAACCTCAAAAATAAAAAAAAACAGGAGGGGAAGAATATGATTAAAATATATTTTATGTGAAAACAATTAAATAAAAAAATAATTAAGGAAATGGGAATCAAATGGGCGTAATCCCAACTGCCAAAGCTTGGATACATTTACAAAAATGTAAAGTAAAATTAGATTATATGAAAGAATAAAACATGGACCCCTGAGTCCATGCTGAAACAAATGATCAAATAGTTAAGTGAATGATGTTAGATACATGCAGAATTCCAAATCATTTACTTGAATCCTCTGCCCTGGAAAAGGCAGAGTATCACATTTTTTACAGAGAACTTCACATGATGGTTTTCTCTCAGAAATCTCAGCATGAAAATAAAATAAAAATGAGACACCTCATTTATATCAGAGACACCTGAGAAATAATTTTTTATACTCAAAGTAAGCATGAGGTGAAGGTCATGCTGACAGCATGTACTGTCAAGTGGAGGGCTGCTGGGAAGGGCATTTTGTCTCTGGGGTCTTCCTCTTCAAAGTCTATAACCCTCCCGTGAGAAAACAGTAGACAAATCCTAACTGACAGGCAGTCTACAAAATATTTGATCAGCACTTTCCAAACTTGGAAGGACAACAGAAATGGGGAAAGTCTGAGCTACTGTCACAGGAGGAAGCTAAAGAGGCATGACACCTAATGTCAAATGTTAGCCTGGGTGTGATGCCAGAGGTGCATAGGGACAGTGAGCAGAATTTAAGGAAGTATAACAGTGTGTAGACTCTAGTTAAGAATTGTATGTTGATTGGTGCACCACCTTTAATCCAAGCACTTGTAACGGTGGGGGTGGAGGCAGGCAGATCTCTGAGTTCAAGGCTAGCCAGGTCTAAAAGTGAGTTTCAGGACAGCCAGGGAAACACAGAGAAACTCTGTCTTGCAAATAATAATAATAATAATAATAATAATAATAATAATAATAATAATAATAATAATAATAAAATAAATAAAAAATAAAAAAGAGGAGAAAGAAGAATATGTTAATATCCATACATGTGAGGTGACAAATGTATATTAAGAATAGGGGAATCTGGTTTATATGAGTGGTTGCTGTTGCTTTACAAGTCACAGCCTGAGCTCTGTTCACCTAGATAAGAACTGTAGTTTCCATAGTAACTGACATACCCTTTTGGAAGGCGGTGGTGTGAATGCATAGATTTATGTTATAAAACTTTACTTCAGGGAAAGACCATTTAATGCCTGAGGGCAGGACCCAGGTCTAAGAAGAATCTAAGAAAAATCTAAGGAATGCACCTGACAGCCAATAGATTCAAAACTTAGTTTTGTTGAAAGTTCAGCCAGTAGATTCAAAGCTTGGGTTTGCGCCAAAAATTTAGCCAACAGCTACTCTACCCATCCCCCCTTACCCAATCCTGAAATACCAAGACGTGTAGCACCCCACATATGTATGCTTTTCTTTTAAAACCCTCTCACCCCTGAGCTCAGGGCCAAATCCCTCTACGGTGAAGGAACAAAGGGTTTCAGCCTGGGTTCATTTGAACTTGGCCTAAAGAATAAACAGATCGTCATGTGTTTGCATTGAATCCAGCTCCCTGGCCGTCTTTGGCGGTCTTTGGCGGTCCCTTGACATGGGTACAACAGTGGCATCCCAAGAATGTGTGAGTATGTCACTTCCTATGACAGAGGGAAAATTAGTCATATAAATTAAGTCCAAGACTTTTAGGTGGAGAAATGACCCTGAGTTATCCAAGTGAGCCCAGTGGTCCTTGTAAGAAAGTTACTGAAGGAACAAGATAGTACCGTGTTTCTGGTTTGAGACCAAAATGAGAGGGTGCAAGCTGTGAGATGAAGCATTTAGAAGCTAGGAGCTGAGAGAGGCAAGGAAACAGATTCTCTCTAACTGGACCATCCAACGGGACTCTCCCTGCTGACACTTGACTTTTGGTCTAGTGACACTGATTTTGGCCTTCTTTTTCCAGAACAGCAACATCTGTTGTTTTAACCTATTAGGTTTATGATATTTTGGTTATAACTACAAGAGGAAATATACACACACATCCAAGTATGAAAGACCATTACTTCATTACTTTCTCCCTCAAGCTACCCCTCCCCCAAATACTTCCTTCTGCCATCTTCCTGAGAATCCCATTATTCACAGATTTCATTCCCACCCTTCTTTCCCATGAAACAATAGTTCCAGCTTAGTTCAAGCCTGGGTGTTCTGCTGGGTTTTGATGGTAGGTCATGGAAAACCATCAAAGGATCTAAACACTTGCCACCAGCTGCCTTATCACCTGGCTCGCCCAGCACTACATCCCCACAACTGGATGTTCATAGACACAAAAACTAAACAGCCATCTTGTGAATAGTATATTAATATTACTAAGGATTCCTCAACCGGTAGGATAGAAGAGAATACTCTAGAACCATGTGTTAGACAAGCTAAGAGGTAGTCAAATTCATTTACGGTGGGCAAACATTTATTTTCTTTATTGTTTTGAGTCACCCCACGGATTGCATGAACCTTCTTTTCTTACTGAAATGCCACTTGAAATAGTTCAGCCAGAATAATGAGAAATAAAAAGGTCTATATTGAAGCCAGGAAGATTTGTCTGAACTGAAGGGTGAGAAGTGGCCAGAAAGAGTAGCCTACCACCATACTAATGGCATGCTAATGATTACTAATTGTTGATCACCTTACTGATTTATACTTTACCTCTGAGGCTATGAACATATTTTTGGTTGTGTTTTAAGTCCCTCTAGTCATGATCAGTTGTTACAATGCCAACAGAGTGCCAGGTACTTCCTCATGTGTTGTCTTAGCAGACTCTGAAATAGATCAAGAGTTACATGAAATTACTCTCTCTGTGCTGGGGAGATGGTGCCATAGGAAAAGCACTTGCTCACAGGCATGAGGACTCAAGATTAAATCCCTGAGTTGCATATAGAGCTGGGTGCGATAGCACACATCTGTAATCACAGGAGTCCTAAAGTCAACTGGGAGGCAGAGAGAAGAAAATCCTGGGAGCTCACAGGCCAGTTAGCCCAGCACACACAACAGCCAACAAGAGACCTAGTCTATGACAAGATGGACGATACAGAGCAAGACCTGTGGTCTATTCACACATGCTCCTGCACTGCACAAGAACACGGGGGGGGGGGGGGGGGGGGAATGGTGGGTAGGGGAGGAGGAGAGGGAGAGGAAAATTGAGACTTAAAAAGATAAAGCAGGATCAGTAAGGTAAGATGGCTCAGTGGGTAAAGGCACTTGCTGATCAAACCTGATGACCCGAGTTCAATCCCAGTGGAAGGAGAAAATCAACTCCTGAATGTTGTCCTCTGGCTCGATAGGCATTCACAGTGTGGCACAAAGGCGCCTGCGTACATATGAGGGTCGAGAGACAAATCAAAATAAGGTGTTTTGTTTTTAAGATGAAGCAATTTGATCTGGTCAAACAACTAACAGGTGGCAAGGTTTTAAACCAGATTTGTCAGATGCTAATCATCCTGGTCTGGGCCGTTAGGGTCCATGAAAGCTACCTGCAGTGGGGCAGGGGTTAGTGTTCTGATCTGCACATAGAAGGGAGCATGTTGGGAAAACCTAGGTATTAGCTTCAGCTTCTTGAGCTTAGCTGTCCTCAGTTCCTTACAGCTGATGGCTAAATACCAGACTTCTCTGCAGAACTTCCCTGGCCCTACTTTTATTAATTAACAAGAGAACAATTCACTTATTCATGTGGTGCCTAGGCTAAACCAGGCACTGAGGCAGGATACAAAGCCCTCTACTCAATTATGTATAACGAGAATATTCCCGATAGGTCTCACTTGATCTGGAGACCAAAAAGTGATGGCTGTAACATTCCCTCCTGTTTTGGGGACCAAGGTTCCCAAAAAACTCTCCCTAAACCTACAGGTGGCCAGTAAGTACCTCCTTGCTGGCCTCTGGTAATTCTTGCTCAGGGTAGCTGGCAGAAGAAATGTCAAACTCATCCCATCCCAGAAATACAGCCACCCTAAATTCCTGGTCAGTGCTCAGCCCTTGAACTGGGCTGTGGAGTCTTGAAATAGCCTGGCTGTGCTCCCTGCAGAGTCTCCACTGGGCTTTGTTAGGGTCTAGTTGACATTTGCTGTAAAGATCTTTTAAACCCAAGCCTTCTTCCTACAGCTGAGACTCTAGGACAGCTGCGGTTGCTAAACAGTGGGGAAGAGCTAATGAAATCTCACAGTGAGTCACACACACACACACACACACACACACACACACACACACACACACACAGAGAGAGAGAGAGAGAGAGAGACAGAGACAGAGACAGAGACAGAGACAGAGAGAGACACACACACAGAGACAGACAGAAACACATACAGACACAGAGAGAGAGAGACAGACACACACAGAGACACACACACAGAGACAGACAGAAACACATACAGACGCACACACACACACAGGGAGAGAGACAGACACACACAAAGACACACAGACACAGAGAGAGAGAGACAGACACACACACACAGAGAGACAGACAGAAACACACACATACACACAGGGAGAGAGACAGACACACACACAGACACACAGACACAGAGAGAGAGAGACAGACAGACACACACACAGAGACAGACAGAAACATATACAGACACACACACAGACACAAACACACCCCGAGCAGAATGAAAAGTCCACTTGATGCTCATGTTTCATGGAGGCCCCTGAGGGGAATTCTGGAGGAGTAACAATGCAGGAAGACAGCGGCAAATTCACAAGCCACTGTAGCAGGCCTGGCAGGGAAAGGCTTCCTGGGGTCTAGCTCATTTGCTCTTATTGATTTTGAGATCAAAGAATCCAGTTCTCAAATCAAAAGCTACATCTCCTCAGCTCCTGCTAAGTCTGCCTGCAGCCTCTCTCCTCCCAAACCCTCCCATACTCCTGGAGACCCTCCCTCCCAGGTTGGAAACTGTGTAGTGGGGGCAGGGACTCAGGACTAATCTGGGTGGCATCACCTAGCTCAGCAAGCCTGAGCTCAGAGGTCCTAGGCATTAGCTCAGGGATGAGAGAGCTGACAGCCTGAGTCCTAATGTTGCTGTCATCTCCCGCTTAGGTTATAACCTTTACAAGGTCACTTAAAGCCTCCTTGGGTACCCTTTTATGAGTTATCAAATGGAAACAGGAGCAAATATTCCTGGCAGCTAGGGAGCGGAAGCTTTAGAAGAACTGGCTTACAATCCTGTTGTGGGATATTTGTACACTGTGTGAAGATAGGTCACTGTGATTCGTGTAATAAAGATCAGAATGGCCCATAGCTAGGCAGGAGAAAGTTGGACAGAGGGGATTCTGGGAAGAAGAACGTGGGAAGACAAGGATACACAGAACAAGCAGGAGATGCAAGATGAGAGAGAGGTAATGCCATGTGGCAGAACATAGATTAATATAAATGAGCTAATTTAAATTATAAGAACTAGTTGAGACAAGCCTAAACTAAAGGCCAAGCTTTCGTAATTAATATAAAGTCTGTGTCGTTATTTGGAAGCTGGCTAGTGGAACAGAAAAAGGCTTGTCACATATCGTCTATAACAAGGAGGCTCTGATATCCAAACATAGGGCCTGAGAAAGCTAAGAAAAGTTCTTGACAAGGATCAGGATTTGGATTCCTAGTCCTGCATTCTCTCAGGTGGGTCGGCAGCATACAGCGATGTGGCTCCCAGCCAATGCCTGTGGGCTTGAGCCAATCACCAGCGCCATGAGCCATTGTCATTCACCAAACTGAGCCATGGTAACTGACATGGCAGTTTAAGATTTGTCGCACATTGTCAAAGAACTCTGCAAGCTCTTGGTAGGTCCAGATACAGAAAAACCTTTAAAAATTAAATTATGTTAAAAAATGTTCCTAGATGCTAAAGAAAAGAAGATGAATATAGACCATTATAGGAAAAAATTTAAAAATAAGTCTTTAAAGAAAGAATAAAGTAATTATAAAAAGATAAGCCACATAAAAATGGAAAATACACAGGGTGTCTGGATTCTGTATGATTCTTTGTTGACTTTAAAATGTTTAAATATTAATGAACAAAAAAATAGTAGCTACTAAGAAACATTGGATTGTGGAAACTGCTAAATTAAACCAATGTGCATATGTTAAGATTATCTTAACTTCAAAATGGAAGCCAAAAAATATCTCCCATTGGGGGAAAAGGTTATGCCTTTGTTTCCATAGGAAACAAAACATTATGGTTCTCTTCAAAATTCATGAAGATCAGATTTGATTGGGGGAGAGTTTCTGAGAATCTTTGCTACAGACATAAAAAAAAAATAAGAAAGACTACAGGACAGGTGACGTATTTGCTGATCCATCTACATGGGAACAGCCTTGAGACTGAATGAGACATGATAAATCTTGTTGACTACAGAGTCCTCATGAATTATTATTACATGCCATCCTTTAATACAGATAGAGATTTATATTACAGTTTGTACAGTCTAAATGGACTTATAAAGTCGACAAGTGTCTTTTACTTGCTCAAAAATAAAGCAAAAAAATCTTTAGCTGACTTGTACACACTGCACATATGTGTGTGTGTGTGTGTGTGTGTGTGTGTGTGTGTGTGTGTATATATATATATATATATATATATATATATATTACCTTTAAAAGTTTACGTGTTTTCAGAAAAAGGACCAGATACCAATAGAGACAAGTAGCCCATGTGACCCAGTCTCTCATAATGCCTCTGTTGCAATTTCTTCAAAATTCTGCATCCAGAGCGACTTCAAAACTGCTAGCTGAGATGATCCATCCTCACAAACTATCCAGCCAAGAGCTCAGATAAGCTCTACACTTTTCCATCATGCAGACTACTACTACTACTACTACTACTAATAATAATAATAATAATAATAATAATAATAATAATAATCACACAGTTAGCTCTGTCAGGACTTGACCATTATCCCAATTTTTTCAGAGTTCAGTAAAAATACCATTGCCTCCAGACAATAGGAAGCAGTTAGAAAACATGACACCTACATCCCCAAGAGGTGGGATGGGTGGGTTTTGTTATTGTTATTTGTACTTATGGTTTAGGTGAGTTATGGATGTTTGTCATCATATGGGGGGGGGTGTTACAAGTTGTTATTGGTCATGGTCAGGAAAAAGGCTGAACAAGGAGATTGATTAGATTCAGGGATCTCTTGCTAAAGGGAAAAGAGAGAATGTAGTATAGACATTATGGAATAAAAGGGTGGATTGTTGAGTCTACTTTTGAAAAACCACTAATCTCAAATATTTTACATTGGTATGGATTTTTGTATATTGATACAAATTTAAGGTTATTTTTTGTTATATCATATATGTTTCTAATCTTGCTTAAGGTACTATATGCAGCTCATTTAAAAATGTAATGTAAAGTTTTAGTCCTTTAAAGCTATGATAATAAAGAAATACAGGTTAGTAGTAGTAATTTATAGCAATCATGTTAGGTATGTTTTCAAGGCCAGGCAGAGATATATTTTAAATAGATAGTCTTCAAACACTTCAAAGACTTACAGAACATGGCACCTAAATGTTTTAATCACATAAGGCTTTTCATGATAGTGAGACATCTGCTCCTGGAAGCACCAGTTGGCTTCAGAAAAGGATGATGAGCATTGAAGATCCTCTATTTGGAATTTGCTTTCAATGTAACAAAGCTGGAAACTTCCCTTGCTTTCACTCTTAAGTATCTGACCAAATGGGACAAAAAGACACACGAGCAAACTTTGTCAAGACAAGATAGGACAGTCCTTCAACATTCCTACCTCACAAAAAAGTCTGTCAGACATCCTAGGTCTGAAGGATGAAGATAGGTGCTCCTTCTCCAGTCTCTGATGGGGTTGAAGTCTTACGGTTTTTCTTGTTAACAAATTCAGAAAGGAAACTTACATAAGAGATGTAAAGTTTATATGATTAAAAATTTAAGTTGCTTATCTAAAAATATGTTTTAAGGTCTACCAAAATATTTTTAGGATGGTAAAACAAGTTATGATAAAAAAAAAAAGTAATTTAGGTGTAAAATGTTAGACTCAATAAAAATAAGATGGATAATATAATACTTTCTCCAAGTTTTCCAAATACGAATGGATTGGACATTGTGAGTATAATTCTTACCTGATGACTGCTCTTATTGTAGATACTTTTTACTATATTAGAGTTAAAACCTTACATTTTATTTAGACAAGAAAGGGGAACTGTTGTGGGATATTTGTACCCTGTGTGAAGATGTATTTCTGTGATTAGTATAATAAGAAGCTGAATGGCCAATAGCTGGAAGGAGGTATTGGAGGGATTTCTGGGGAGAGAAAAGAAGGGGGGGATATGGGCACACTGAAAACACTAAAGAGACATGGAGGTAGTTGGACATACAGAATGAAAGGTAAAAAGTTGCACAGTAAAATGTAGATTAATAGAAATGGGTTAATTTAAGTGATAAGAGATAACTAGAGACAAGCCTAGGCTAAAAAGCAAACTTTTACAATTAATAATAACTCTGTGTTGTTATTTGTGAGCTGGTGTCCCCCAAATCCATCTACAATATTCCGACTGCAGGGCTGCAGAGATGGCTCAGTGGTAAGATCATTTGCTGTCTGCAAATGTGAAGACTAAGTTTGAATCCCAGCGCCCATGTAAGAAGTCAAGCATGGCTGTGTGTGCTTGTAATCCCAGCACTGGCATGTGGGAGCTGACAGAATGGTAGTAACTTGCTCTGTGGCACATATTCAATTAGTGGAACTACTAGGCTTTGAAAACTGCTTCAGTCCAAAGATCATCTTTTTAAAGATTTAAATTATTTTAAACTGCACGTAGGTGTGTAGTAAGAGGTTTCTGGCCAGGACTTTCAGGCCTAGCCTCAAGGTTTAGACCCACAGACCCACAGTCCCACAGAGACACACAGATGCTTACATTAATTTTAGGATGATATGATCAGGCATATCACTTGCCAACTCTTTACCCTTAAACTAACGCATGATTCTTATCCTGTTCAGCCATGGGGCTTGGTACCTTTTCTCAGAGCAGCATAGTTGTCCTCTGCATCTCCTGGCTTGTCTGGAAACTCTGGAGTCTCTGTGGCATTTCTGCTCTGTTCTTCCTGTTCCCAGAGTTTTCTTAGTCTGGTAGCCCCGCTCACACTTCCTTTGGTCTGCCTTTGGCCAATCAGTGCTTTTTATTAAATTCATAGGCGGGACAATTATTTACAATGTAACATTGTAAATCTACTACATAGGTGTGTGTGTGTGTGTGTGTGTGTGTGTGTGTGTGTGTGTGTGTGTGTGTGTGTGTGTGAATGGGGGTATGTGCTCATGACCATAGATGCCCATGGAGGCCAAAGACATTAGACACTCTAAAGCTCGAGTCACAGGTGCCTGTGAGCCATATGACATGGATGCTGGGAACTGAACTCTAGTTCTCCAGAAGAACAGCCAGTGCTTTTAACTGCTTTTAACATCTCTGGAGCTGCCAAAGGTCATCTCCTTAACTACTAGGCTTAACTATCAGGATCCACTCCAAAGGGTTGACACAGGTACCTTTATTGGTGTGCCACGGAAGGATATCTTCTATTTTGAGATTTTTTTGTACACTTTATTACTTTTTTCTAGTATATTATTTTACATTTATATTATGAAATACACAGAATTTTCTATGTAAGGGTGTTTTGTCTATATGTGTGTATGTGCACCCATGTGTGTGCAGTGTCTGTGGATGCCAGAGAGGGCATTGGATTCCCCCAAGGACTGTAGTTACAGGTGGTTGTGAGCTGTTATGTACGTACTGGGAATTACACCCAGGTCCTCTGTAAAAGTAGCAAGTGATTTTAACCACTGAGCCCAATATACAGTGTTTAAAAAAGATTTCTTAAGGCTGGGCTGTGATAGCTAATCCTGGTACTTGAGAAGGAGAGGCAGAGGCAGGAAAATCTTGCAAGTTCCAGAACAGCCAAAGGCCACAATCTTGTCTTCCGTTCCCAGAGCTTCCACCTCAAAAAGAGGCATTTTGGGACTGGAGAGGATGCTCAGTGATGATTAATAGCCTTACAGGCAGAGAACCCAGCACCCATATGGCAGCTCACAATCATCTGCATCTCCAGTTCCAGGGGATCCTTTCTGGCCTCCAAGGACACCAAGCACTACTGTAATACACAGACATACATTCGAGAAAAACACTAATATACATATAACAAAATAAAAATTGTTTAATTAAAATGAAAATTCATCTTTAAACATAAACCTGTGGCTTAGTAAAACTGAAAAACAAACTCCATATAAGGTCGCTGATCACCTTACCATCACTCCAGACTTGTGTTGGATCTTAGCTTCATGTCCCTTCAAGCACCACAATCATGACTACCTAACAAAGTTGAATCCTGTGAAAACTTTTATTCTGTTAAACTGTCCAATTTTTTTAAATAACAGACATAATATGGTCTAATATAGAGTCCATATTTTGTCAGCATTGACTCTTCAATCAACATTATATTCCAAAGAACATTTTGAGGCTGGACATACAATCCACTTGGCAGAATCCTTATCCGGTGTGCACAAAGCCCGGGATGTGATAGTGTGTGCCTGGAATTTCAGGGCTCAGGAGGTAAATAAAGGATTAAAGTTCAAGGTCCTTCTTGGCTAGAACTGGATACAGGCAATGAGAGGGGAGAGGGGAATTGATTTTCTCATAATGGAAAGTTCCAGAATGTTTTAACCTTGAAATTTCATAAAGGCCTGCAGAAACTGACTTAGTTGATGCCTGCATGGTTGAAATCTTCTGATTGCTGGCCTACCCACCTTCAAGGGGAAACTGTTCCCTTTAAAAGCTACCACCAAAAGAGAGAGGATGGAGAGAATGGCTTGTCCACTTCTTCATTCTCAACCCAAGCCCGCTCAAGCCTCCCCTTCCACCAGCCCAGCTCAGCAAGCTGCTTCTAAACAGATTATCCAGCTCAGTTCCATGGTTTCTGAATTGCTGCCTGGGTCCTTTGTTTCTATGCCTCATGGACATAGTGACCTGTGGGATGAAGGGAGGTGGCTGTTCTCTGTAGAACTGCCTGGGCTTCTTCGTGACGAGGGTCCTTCCACCAGGAAGACCTGTGGAGCATCCTCCTTCTGACTTTATTTCTCTTCCTTTTCTTTCTGGTTAAAAATATGGTGATGGAAGTTTTCAACTATACACTGACGTGCTGGCAATGGTATAATATCCATGTTAGCATTATCTGACTTCAATGCTGACCAGCACATGGCCATCCTTCCCTCCATGTTCATCCCATGAAATAAATGTGTGACCCAGTCTCGCTGGTGGCCTCCACTTGTGACGCCTGCATCATCTCAGTGAGCCATGTATCGAGCGAGGGCCTGGAGACAGAGAGACACAAAGACACGGGTCACTCTTGAATTAAGAATGCCATTTATTGAAGTTCAGGGGAAGCCTTATATACCGGAGTCACCTTGTTAACCTTGAGTAACTTAGCAGCTCACAAGCAATACCTGGCCTGGGTCCGCTTCTTTGTTCTCTACTAACTCCTGATTCCTGAATCGCAGCACCTGCTTGGGCAATGTTCTGATAATGAAAATGGATCTACTGACTTTGGTAAACACCTCAGGCTACTAGATGGTGCTAAGCCCTGGGGGGCTGCAAGCTAGCCTCCACAAAACGTGCAGCAGGCTTAAATATGTAGTGTATCTTTAAGTTAACTATGGCCATGATCATCCTTTGCTGCTGTCACACTGGTCTTCCAAGTTTCCCCACCATTCATAAGCAGGTCTTTCTAGTTCATTCAAATCAGAATAAGAATGAGTTTCATACATTCCACTTTGTGGCAATGACTGACCCCTTTGTGGGAAACAGTTCTTACAAGATATGAGCTGAATGCCAGGCTCCTTGTTGCTATGGAGCTGTTCATTACTTCTAAGCCTTTCTGGAAGACATACAATCTCCCTTCTTCCCTTCTCTCTGTGTATGCATGTGAGTGTATGTGTGTACATGTGTGTGTAACATATGTAAAACGATACAATTTCTATATGCTTAGATGTAGTTTTATCTCCCAAAAGTTCCTGACACTGTTGATGGTCCTCAGTTTCAGGTATTTTGTTACTGTGACAGAAAATAACTAATAAGAATACCAGTGTTATTTCTAATGAAATTTTTGTGGAAAGCAGTTTGGTTTTAGTTATTTTGTCCGTTGGATATATTCTACCTCACGTGTTCAGTTAAATTACTGTGTGTTGGGGTGGGGGTGGGGGTTCATGCACCTTTGTGGTGTGTGTGTATGTAGGTAAGTGCATGTGTGCACATGGGCATGACGCTAGTTGTACAGATGGTCCAGCCTAATGAGCCAGCTTGGTGAGAGGACCCCCTCCTGGACCCTGGGGTTTCAGATGGGCCACCGCTCTCAGCTATAATCACATGGTTTCTGAGGACCCCAACTCTGTTCCTCATGTTTAGCCAGCAAGCCCTCCACATGATGAGCCATCTCTCCAGCCCCTAAGTTACTGTGTTTTAAAAATTATTTAAAATGTTTTTTTAGTGTTCCCAGTTTGACACAGAATGACATTCTCTTGTATCACATTGCTTTCCAGTTTCACAAATTATTATTCTCATTTTTGAGTGAATTGTGTTACAGTCATTCAGACTACAGAAATGATTGAGATACGGAAAGCAGATATAGAAATGTAGTCTAAATCACATTCAGAGAAATCCCGTCTGCCCCTGTCCCTCTGTCCTTCTTCCTTCTTCCTGTCACCTACAGAAAATTCACATTTTAAAAGTTATCAGTACTGTTACTTCATTTGTTAATATAATCAGTACAAGGAAGCCCCCGACTAGAGATACATAATTTTAAATGTATTGCCAAGTGGCAAAGAAAGACATGCCCTTCTATATTGTGGTCATAGAGGCTTCTAAGCAAACAGCACGGTTAGGTATTTCTTTTAAGAACTTCCCTTCAGGGTCCTTTACAAGAGATGAGCTTGATTCATTTAATGCATAAAGAAATAAGGGAAAGTGGGAACCTTTCCCCAATGCACACAACAAATCCACTAGGGTTCCCACTGCCTCTGTGACGTTAAATTCCCATGAAGCCCTAGTTCCCAGATGGCTTCACTGTCAGGAGGTTTGGAAACTTGAGGAAGGTGGGCAGAGTAACCCCCTGGGTATGTTCTTGAGGATATATTCAGACTCCCTTCCTTTCCCTCCCTCTTTCCTTCCCTCTCCCCCTCCCCCTTCCTTCCTCCTTCCTTCCCTCTACCCACCCCCCCTTCCTCCCTCCTTTCTCTTCTTCTCAACCACCATCCGATACCTCTGCAATGCACTTTTGCCATAGTATTCTGCATCTGCTAGATAAGCATGTTCCGGAATGGGAAGCCAAGATAATCTATCTTCCTTTTGAGCTGATTTTCCTCAAGGATGTTGTCACAGTGACAGAAGGCTAACATTGACATAGCCCCATTCCAACCAGCTGAAAGCATTGGCCTGCCCTGCCCTGAGAACTCTGATTTCTCCACGTCTGGAAGGAGGTTAGGTTGCAGAGTCACGAAGAAGCATTCTGCAAAATTATAATCAAGTGCGTATGAAGTCAGGACCAGGCTATGCATGGGAACAAAAGCATAGAGAATGTGTAACAGAGAGTTGGGTTCAACATGTGGATTTTGCAAAGCTCCCAGGGGATTCTGGGCAGCAGCTCTGATGGCTCAAACGATATGAACTAACAACATCCAATCTGGCTTCTTTTTTGAGACTCTTAAAGCAATTTGTTGTGGGAATAAATCTTGCCTCCAAGATACACAGCTACAAGAAACATGACCTTATTTTTCTTTAATACAACTTAACCTCTATTCTGATCCCTCCCCACACCAGAAAACAGAAAATCTTGGCTGAAGTGAGAACATCCAAATTCCTCTTCCCTGCAACATGTCTGTTTGACCCAAGGAGCATGGAAGGTGATGAATATAGTTTGGTGCTCATTGTCACCTCCTTGGACTCACCCATCACCTCAGCCTCCTCATTGCTACATCTCACAGAAAGCTGCCAAGCACAGTTCATCTCACCACAGGTTGCTCGGGGTTAGTAGCTCTCTGTCTGGCTCTGACACCAGATCCACAGCACTGACATCCCTATGATGCCCAGGGTGACTGAGTCTTCTGAGACTTCCATGCCTCAGGGCTAAGGCTTTTGGCCACACCCCTTGCCCTTTCCCAGCCTTGGCCCAGGAATGGAAGGTAAGGCCCTCTTTTCAGTGAATAGATAACTTCTATACACCTGTTACTTCTTCCTCCAACACGCCCAAGGGAGCTTTATTTAGGCTGCTCTGAAGTTATCTATTTTTAGTTATCTAACATTCACCCATTGTACCCTTTGCTCACTAAGATTGAGGGGTTTTTTTTGAGTGTGTACACAGGAAGGATTACTCTTTTCCTGTATTGTTATATCTCTTACTGTGTTGTGCAATTCCAGGAAACTTTGTGCATGTGGCTGTACAACCTGACAGCTGTGTGTGTGCATATAGTTCTTTGTTAACAAAGCAAAACAACATTCAAAGGCCTGAGTGGTTATCTGGAAATTTGTGAATGAATATCAAAAATCAGAATGACTTTCCTCTCTTGGTTTTGCCTTAGACTCTCCTTAGTCTTATCACTTTGGCCCACTAAAGAGAACCTCAGCCTGCCTCATCCAAGCCTGAGTAATTTAGAATCTAAGAGGAGAAGCTGGTGATATCTGATGTGACCAGAAAGGGTCTTCATCTCTTCCCATGGCAGAGTGCCAAGTGCTGGTGTGGGCTGGGGAAACCTTGGGCAAAGTTGGCACTCGCTGATAAGTTCCGGATACCAAGAAGATAAAAAAACAAAAAACATAGAGCCTTTTAAAATGCACCTGGCTTTGCCTGTCCTTGGTCCCTCAATTTTTAAAATGTATCAGTTGCCATGGCAGCCACTGTCCAGCTCAAATTCTCATTCACAGAGATGTCCATTTCTTGGACACAAAGGATGCTTTGTTCAGAAACTGTCCACAGGATCTAGCTTGAGAGATGGAGCTTAGATTCTGGCACCGAGGCACCGGGTGACAATGAAAGATGGACCCACCCAGAAGATGTTTCCACTGATGCCCACAGTGCCTGATGCACTTGATTCTCCCAGTTAACAGTATCAAGACTCTTTCCTGGTTTTAGCAAGGCATGAGAGACACCAAGTCCCTGTGGCCACCAATGCATTTACTCAGGGAAGCTGAATAAGAATTGGAAAGCAACTTAGGCATGTGAGGGCTAGAGAGGCACCAGACCAGGAAGGGGGAATCCAGATGCTTTTCAGATAGGAACTTAGCTGAGACTCGAAGCTTAGTGTTTCTTGCGCAAAACTAGTTCATTACAGAAAAAAAAAAAAAAAAAAAAGATTTTTAAATAGCAAGGTCCTGTAGTGAGCACACACTCGTGTGGTCCTTGGGTGAGGTTGTGCAGGAAGAATAATGTCCAGATAGGGAGGGGACTGGGTCATTGAGGTGACATGGAGTCATTTCATTTTCATGCCTCCCACATCCCAGATTTTCTGTGAGATGTGCAGGGTTCTACATTATTTCTAGATCAAACTGGCATTCAAACTACTGGCTGCAACATGTGTCCATACTTGCTTCTTCACAGTCTCAAGAGAATTCTGTAGAACATCTCCAAACATTTCAAACTTCCCCAAGCTTACCCCAAATTCCACATGGAAAAATGTAAAGGAACTAGTCAAGACTCAAGCTTACCCTTCAGCATGGGCATGGAAGAGTTGGCCATGATGGCATGGGCTGGGAAAGCTGGCTCAGCCCCTTGCCTAAGGGGAGGGGTATCGCATTGGCCCAGGATGATCAGCTCAGCTACTACCCAGGCCCACACCCAGAGCCTTCAGTTGGTCCACCCTAACATCTACCCCATGTATGACCTGCTGGAGTATGTGAAGGTCCTGGAGAATGATATCTGTGGGCCCTCCGTGACTTGGGGTGGGTACAGGGAAGTCTGAGAGGAGTTTCAATGAGGGTCCAGTGATGATGGTGTGCCCAAGAACATTTGCAAGCAAAGCTGAATGAGCAAAAGGGTAGACTGCATGACACACCATGGCTCCCAAAGTTCCTGAGATGAATGAAGAGGAGTTGGGGAGACCGGAAAGATGGAGGAGCAAAGGGGGTTCTTGTTTGGTTGGTTGGTTGCTTTGGTTTTTAAATATCTTTTAAATTTTTCATCTTGAGGGGACACTGCAAGGGTAAAGGGTGGAAATGGGGGCCTGGGAAATGAGCAGAATTAGGGTGCATGATGGGAAATTCCCAAAGCATCAATAAAGAAATTATGTTTAAAAAAAAAGACTCAAGCACAGAAGCAGCTTCTCTGCTTGTATTAGAAAATGAGAATAAATGCTCCATGCCTGGGAATAATAGACACAAAAGCTGTTCCCTGGTGGCAGGGAACTGGCAGAAGAGAAAGTCTGAAATACAGCTTGTTTGGAGTTTTTAAAAGCCCTCCCAGGACAGTATCCATAGGAACAACTATCAGCATACATCATTGAACTTAAGCAAGTTCACATGACCACAAATAAGAAATATACGCAGAGGAAGTTGAGGAGGAGACCCGAAATGTGGCTAATGGCTAACTCAAGGCGTGAGATGGTGGGAAGCTTTTCTGTTTGTAAATGGCATTTACTACAACGAATAGAAAGGATAGATATGTGTGTCTGTGCTTGTGTGTATGCACATGTGTGAGAGCACACAAACCTGGTCAGTCAACCTTGAGTTTGGCAGCTCAGCAGATGTGGGGGGACCTGGATGCCTCTAGTCCTCAACATGGTTAGAAAGGTGGATTTTGTTTTCAGCCCCATCAAAATCAAGTTCGGTTGTGAAAGACCCCCGGGGGTGAGGGACCCCCGAAATGGACCTTTCCTCGGAAGGAGACCCCATGACCCAAGGAGGACCGAGCCACAGATCAGCTGCAAACAGCACGAGGTTTTATTGAATAACGCAGGACCTGCGGGCTACCAAGCCACTTGGGATGGCTGGCGCGCCCAGCCCTTTGTTCGGGGCCTTTTTATAGGGTTTAGGAAAAAAAACGTGCGTACAGAGGCAAAGGCGAAGTTACAAAGTTTCCATTGGCTGGTTTGAATGAAATCGCCCGTTGAGGGGTGAGGGGTGAGGGCCCCCAGGTTGCCATCCGGCCTGACCAAGCAACCTGGTTATCACCCGCCCCCAGGCCTGCTGTTTCTTTTGTTCTTTATCTTCTTTTTGGAATTCTTTCCCTGATCAGGCTGGGCCTGATCCCATAGCTAAGTAACTGCTTCTCCTCCCTTCCCCCCCTCTGCCCTGTTGACATATATTGTGAAAGTTACCTGACTACATTCCTTTGTCTTTATCTCAAGCATCTTACGGAGTTAATCTTTACTGTCTTGTTAATATGTCTTAGGGAGGTTTACTTGCAACGTGCTGCTGTTAACTCTACTTCTTGGGGAGGGGGCCTTACAGTTGGAGACTATAGCAGGACAGTTCTCTGGCCCAAGCTTGGGAAATTCAAGTCCTACTAGTATCTCCCTCCCTTTCTGACCCAGACTTCATGTGGAGAGCTGGGGGATGGGACTGGATGTAGAGCAGCACATTGGCTAAGGTACCAAAGCATCAGGGTAATTAGTACCACACTTGTCAAAGGGCCTGGTGATATTTTTACATTCTTTCCAACACATCAGCTTAGGAAAGAATTCCAGGCATCCTGCCCAGTTACCTAGTGCTTCCGGAAGGCAATGGAACCACTCAAAACCTAGAGGAAGACACCATCACCCATCTATATGCAACCTTTATTTCTGAAAATAGGGGGTGGGGATGGGTCAGTTGAAACATTCTCATATGTGCCCTTCTTGAGATTTGAATGTGAAATGTCTCTCAAAAGGTCATGTCACCAGCTTGGTCACCCAGCTGTAGATGAGCCTCAGGGTTGGGCCTAGAAGAAGGAATTAGGCCAGTGGAGGCATGCCTTGAGGTTTATTAACTCCCCAGTTCCTGTTCCGTTCTGCCTCCTCCTGACTCAATGTGAGCTTCCATGGAGCTGTCTCACCCTCTTGCAATCATTCCCTCCCTGCATGATGGACCAGATCCTCTCCAACAGCCCAAATAGACCCTCCCCCTTTATGGTGCTGACCTCCAGGAGGGTCACAATGATGAGGAAAGTTAACTAATACAACACACCTTCTCTGACACCCAGAGCCACTGATTGGGTCTGCTTATGTCCTCCTCCGGGGGACATTTCAGTATGGTGACTTTTAGATCTAACCAACCTGCTTGACTTGTCACTCATGAGTGTGTGACCTTTCTATACCTCCATTTCCTTTTATATATGAGCAGAGGGATGTATTAGAGCATCAGGTTGTTATCTTTAGCTAAAAGTCAGCAAACTGTGGCCCTTAGACTAGATCTTGCCCTTGTTGAGTTTTTATAAAGTTTTATTGACAAACAGCTATGCATACTCATTGACACCACAGCTCTAACTTTTTTTAAGCTACAATGGCAGAACTGAGTCACTGTGATAGAGACCACAAAATGGCCCATGGAATCTGGAATGGTTATTATCTGGCCCTCCACAGAAAGCCTAATTAATCCATCTTAGGTCAGATTCTTCCAGAAGCAGAACTTGAGATGATGATTTGGGTACAAGTGACTTATCAAGGAAATGCTACTGAGAAAAACCAGTGAGGGAAGAAGACAGATAAAGAAAGCACACAAAGCAAGGTCATGATTTCATGATCTTAAAGTCCCCATCCCAATCCCAAGACAAAGTTCCCAGTCTCCCAGACAAAGAGACTTGGGAAGTCTAGGAAGAAGGTAGTGGTGCACTTTAGAAGATCAAAGCCCACAATGCTGGGCCATAGCAGGGCCTGGAGTAGACCTGCTAGAGCTCAGACAGGGTTTGTCCTGAATGTTTGTAGTTGCTTCCATTAATGTAGCTTGTCAGGTAGGCATCGGTGCCAAACGCTTCAGGCCATCACAGTGTATGTTCCTCGTCACCTTCCTAGAATCTGGAAGGAGGTGATGCTCACTTTGTATCTGAGAAGTAAATGAGATCACACTGACCAGGTGCTGAGTACCAACCTCACAGAAGGCACTGACTAAGAAGATGTTTCTGAGGATGCCTGTGGACAAGAAACCTTGTAGAGAAAAGAACACCAGTTTTCCTCGGGTTGGGGGGGGGGTCTCTGCAGTTTCGTTGGCATTATACAAAACCCACCATAATTTTGGTTGGAATACCACTTGGGAAACAAAGACCAGATACGGGCATCTGTCCAGCCAACGGGGGTCTGAAATGCTGAACTACATTACAGAAGCCGAGCTGGGCCTCTTCACCATCTAAGACTGACTCTTAACTCCAGACTTGTGATGGGAAAAATGACAAGTTAGGACTTCTGGGCAAAGTCAAGCAGCTTGTACTTAGCGTATCTGAGACCTGCCAGGCAAGGCAAAGCCATTAGAAGCATAAAGCCAATTGCCACCAAGCCTCAAGGTCAAAGACAAAGGGTAGGTTGATTTCCTGAGTACTACCTTTATGGAGAGATATGCAGACAGTGGTACCCACTGCTATGATTGACTCCCAGTCTCTCAGCACTACCTAGTTTACCCAAGAAGCCTGATGATGCAGAAGGGCCTTGAGTTTTTATTAACCTGTTCTTGACGGCTGGGTTTCCAAGGAATATACCTTTTTCTGTGGTTCTGGGCCCAGAAGCGTCTAGCTTTTATCCTTTAAAGACTACAACCCCCCCCCCCCCCACACACACACACACACTCAACACAGTACAGTTCCTCAAGCTCTGCTGTTCAAGGCCACATCCCCTAGGCAAAGCTCCTGGGAGAAAAAGGGTGCAATGCATTAAGTCACCAACACCTTTGTGTGAATTTTCTAATCAGATTCTTCCCTCTGCATTAGGCAGGTGTTAAGAAAGCCCCAAGCACTAGGATGAAAGGTTACTGATGTTAGTAGGGAGGAGAACACAGAACCAGACAGATGCTCTGGGGACCATCTGAAAAGGGCCAGAGACCCTTCGAAGCTCGTGAAGCTCCTACAACCACTCCAGGCATAGGGAAAAATAGTGGCTTCTCCTGTGGTGTTCTTTGTTCACTGTCCCTGGGGATCTGCTTTCAGGTGCAGAGGAGATGACAGGGTGACAAATGGGCTTGTATGCAGGCTAGCCACTGCGGGCAGCAGGCTGCTGCAGAACACTGGCCTTAAAGGTCACACCAGGCCACTGAGAAGAAGCTAAGGTGGGCTCTACTGTCTTCCCCTTCCTAGCCCATACCTGGCACATGATACCTCATGGGGTCCATCTGCCCTGCTTTTGAGGTACCTCTCTGAGATCGTCAGGGTGCTATCATTATGTACTTAGACATAGCACCCCACTGGTAAACTGAACAGCACTCACATCTTGCTAAGTACTTAGTCTTTGCCAGGCACTATGTATATTTGACATAGCTACCATTCACCAAGCAAGCCGGGCTCCATGGCAAGGCTTGACATTCATTAATTACAGAACTGTTGCCCAACTCAGACTTACGCATCAGAAAACAGGGAGTGGAGAAGTTGGTGACATTCAAGGCCATGGAGCAGAACACACAGGTCTGCACGGCTCTGAAGCTGGTTTCTCCGCTGCCTCTTCCTGTCTCAAAATCACCCAGCAAGGTCAGACAAGGATCCCAGTTTTTCCAGTGGGGTAAAGATGAAGGATCAGAAGCTCTGAGAGTGAGGGTCCAGGTCCATGTGAGCACAGCAGAGAAATGGTGCTGGCATGCTTTGCTGGTGTACCACTCACAAGCAACAAGCTGGAACCAGGCTGCCTGCCGTGAAAACCTGCACGATCCTGCCTGCTTCAGAAACTAAGGTCCTTCCTAGCTTGAAGGCTAGGAGAGTTGCATGGTGAGAGATGGATTTCCGTCTGAAGGGATGTCTTCTTCATTGCCTCTAAGAGTCCAAGACAGGGTCTCTTACGGGAATAAGGCTTCTAGAGACACCTATAAGCAGGGAGGGGATAGTGAACAGAGGGGAAAACCAAGAGGAAATCTGGTCTTTTTCTGATCCTAATGGGGGACTCTGCCTCATGAGGCAAAGGGCCAATCCTTAACCTCTCATATCTGTCAAGCATTTGCTATGGGCTTTCCTTCATGGGAGGTGGGAAGGGAAGTTTGGGCTAAATGACAATTCTCTAGAGAATGGTACAGCTGCAAGTCTCAGCACCCAAGATGCGCAGCAGCTGGGGAATGCTGGCAGCTACTGAAGGATGTCATAGGCATCTGTTGGAAGCAGGGGACTCAGAGGCAGGGTCATCACTGTCTGACTTCAACTACTACCAAAGTACGTGCCCATACCTTCTCTTTCCCTTCTTCCTTGCAGATCTTATAGGCATGGGTCAGCTGGGCTCAAGTTTCCGGCTCTTATATCTGGCCATCAGCAGTCACAGCCAGATCTGAAGAGCACAGGAAGCATCCTGTTTGAACTCTTCCAGGCTGGGGCCTGCTCACCCCCAACCCCTTCCAGCAGTCTGACTGTGAGGGGATTCCCAGTGACGCACTCAGGAAGGCAGCACAGAGCAGCAGCCCCAAGTCAGGCCTGGGGATGATCGTGAATGAAGGCACAGACACAGCCAGGCCACTCCTCCTCACCAGCCGGAGTTGCGGCCTCCAGCAGGGTGAGCAGCTGCCCTCCTGAGGCAGCCTAGGCAGGCTCAATGCCCAGCCCTTGATGGCCAAGAGCCGAGCTGGCCAGGTCCAAAGGAGAGGTCATTTCTATAGTTTCCAGAGGGAACCTCACACTCCATTCCTCTGTACCACCTTTGTTTTGTGATTATTCCCTAAGCACAGATGGACCACACTGAGAGCCAGGGAAGGATAAAGAGTAACACACCCAAGGTCCTTTCCTCTGTTCCATGTCAGGAGGATTAAGAGAGTAACACACCCAAGGTCCTTTCCTCTGTTCCGTGTCAGGAGGATTAAGAGAAATGTCTTGTGGGCAAGGAAACTGGATTTCTCTGTTTTCTCATAGGTCTGATTTCCTCCAGGGTCACCACTCTACAGTGGGAATATAGTTTAAACTTGCTAGCTCGTCCACCTTAAGAAACACTTTTCTCCATTGGGGAGGTTAGAGATGTAGACTTGAAGGCCATGACACCTTCAACCTTGGAGCAGAAGCCTCTGCTCTCCCTATGGAGGGGAGACCATTAGAGGGACCTCAAAGCAAAGAGCAACCCTGACGAGAGAGGGCAGACCCAGCACAACCATGCCTGGCCATATCCTCAAGGTTTTGATTCCCAAACTTGCTTCTCCCACCTCGAACCCTCCTTCAGGCTCTGAACCTACAAAGTCTTCATGCCTGGTCCACTCTTCCCATCAGACAGTATTTTCATCCAAAACACATAAGCCATTGTTGTGATTAAACAATATAAGTTTATTTCTCCTTACTCTGGAGACCAGGAAACCTAAGGCCAATGTGGTGTCTGCTGGGAACCCTCGTCCTGGTCTGTAAATGACTCTCCTATGTCCTCACGTAGCAGAAAAGAGAGAGAGGTCCCGTGTCCCCCATATTATCTTACCAGGGTATTAATCTCCTCCTCGGGGGTTCTATCTTCACAACTTCATCACCTTCCAGAATCCCAATCTCCAAATAGGAAGCAGGTAAGGATTAAGTTCAATGTGAGAGTTTTTAAAAGGCCATAGGCATTTATTCCACAGCAGACTAACTCAGAATGAGCTCAAACTCAACATGTCCAATGTGACTAGGCCTGTCCCTCCCAAATAGGGCCACCCGGTCGTCCTCTCCATCCCAAATGGCCACACTAGTGGGGGTGTCTCCTCTTTTCTGCCACTGATACCAGTTTCCATTTGCTGCCCAAACAGATTCTGATTCCTTCAGCCCATATCCATTGGTCCTTCCTAAGTCTGAGGCATAGCTGCTCCCCGAGACAACAGCAGGGGTCACCTAAGGGTTCCACTTATAAAACTCTCTAGTCATCCCCTGAGAGTCAGAAAGAGCCTTTACAAAGGCATCTCCCCTGTTGCTCCTGACAGAAAACCCTTGGACAATTCTCGGTCCCCTAGGATCTGGTCCTACCTCTCTCTCTAGGATCACCATCTCTAGGTTGGCACATGCCACATACTCTAAGCCCCAACTTCAGTCTAGTCCTGCTGACTCACCTGCATCTTTTCCTATATGGGGCCTATGTGCCCAGGTTCAATTCCCCAGAGTTTTCACGCCTCCCTTCCAGCTAATTCACTCTCAAGAAAACTCATAGATTTGAACTCAGGTCAAATCCCTGCCACATACCATTCTGTTCAGTAGTCTGGTTTGATCAGTGTCTCCCACATTGGACTCTTATCTGTTTGTTCTCTGAGATGGCAATGCATTTTGTAGCCTGTGCTCTCCTCAAATTCATAATTCTCCTGCCTCGGCCTCCCAAGTTGTGGGATTACAGTCAACTCCCCATTGGATTCCTGAAGGGAATAATGATCTCAGTTTTATTTGCCTATGTTAAATCCTGAAGGCCTAGTACACTGCCTGACACAAGGTAGATGCTAACTAAATATTTTTTGTAGATCCTGAATGAACAAACTCTCAAATGAGCTCACAAAACGAATGAAACATAGCCCTCATCTTTTAGTGGCTTGTTCTAATATCCCTGTTGCATCCTGGAGAATTCTGGAAGTGGGACACTGACCCTCTAGGGACACTTTTTCCATCCTGGGTATACAGGTCCAAATTCTCAGCCATCAGGAAGTTCCATTCTGGCAGGAAGTGGAGCAAATTTGTTTTTGAATCAAGCCAGGGGCTCCCCGCCAGGTCCCAGAGCAGAGCCAAGGCCACCTCACACCAGTCCGCAGATTGAGGTTGGCTCACTATGGCATTTCCTTTTGTCCTGGCCTGGGCGCTGCCTTCATCTACCTGCTCCTCTGCCTCTCTTCATACTCTCTGGAGAGAAGTTCTCAGCTGCAGCCCAAAGCGGAGACACGGGATCTCCAGACTGACAAGGTCATTCAGTGGGCCTGGGATCCAGGAGTTCTGAGAACTTGCCCAGAAGAAAGAGCAGGAGGCTTTCTCCTTTCTGAGATGGTCACTATGCTGAGCTTTCTGCAGCCAACAGTGGCGGCAATTCTTCCATGTGGCTTCTCCCTACTGTTTCCTGCTTGGATCAAAAGGAGGCTTGGAGGGATTACTGAGGACTAAGATTAGTTAGGGGATTAGGTGTCAGCTGACTACGGCCTACAAACCAAATACAGACCACCACATGGTGGGTGAACATTTTATTAATGCAGATCTGTGTCTTTTTGTTTATTCATTTGCCTATAGCTATGTTTGTGCTACAGTGATAGAACCCCTATAATTCAAAAAGCCGCATAAAGATGCACACATGCAATGTATATGTGTGTATTTGTGTATGTATATACAATCTGACCCCTTTACATGTTTATGGTCTGTGTGTGTGTCTGTGTGTTCCTGCATGGCTGTGTGCATGCGAGTTCAGTGCCTGTTGAGGCCACAAGAAGGCGTTGTTTCTTCTGTAGCTGACATTACAGGAAATTGTGAACAGGCCAGCATGGATCTTGGGTACTGAATTCAGGTTCTCTGCAAGAGCAGCGAGCATGCTTGACCAATGAGCCATCTCTCCCCTGATCAAGGAGTCCTTGCCTAGATCATCAGGGAGCACCATCGCTGGTTTCATGTAGAGCAAGAACACAAACTCTTTCAACCTCAGAACCAGTCTCTGCAGAGCAACAAGTGCTCTTAACTGCTGAGCTATCTCCCCAATCCTTAAAAAACCTGTGCCAACCCCTATTTCAGCAGCCCTGCTTTCTGTACTTGGCCTTGGGTATCAGAGAAGCTTGACCTACGTTTCCAGGGAGCATATTCCGCTGCCCATTGAGCTGTTAGGCCTGGGCATGACTCCCATAAAAAAAAGTGAGCTCAACTAATCTGACTCACCCATTGGGAATTTAGGCTAAGAAACCAGGAGGCCCCATCTACTAGGGAAATTGATTCTATGGGTTTTGAGGCTGGTGACTGTTTCTAGAACAGGTGTTCCTCAATAGAGGGAAAGGTAGAGTCAGAGGGCCAGTGAAGCATGGGAAGGAGAAAGAGACTTTGGTTTCTAAATGTTCCTCAATTCCAGCTCTATGAGGACAGCTGTCCTCATGATTACCTGGGCCTTTGGGGATTTTATTTAAAAAGAGAAAAAGAAAAGAAATCTTCCATAAGAGGGCTCCGTTGTTAGGTATATAATGACTAAAGAGTCCTAATGTACTTCAGGCTCAGCTTGATCCAGCAGCTCAAATGCTGTCACCTGTGACCCCGTGTTTTCACTCTCTCTACCCTGTAAAGATGGCGTGATCTTTCACCTCTACTCTCTGCCCTTTGTCCTCTCCCATCTATGGCCACTCTAGAGTTTTCAAGATGGCTGCAGCAATTCCAGACCTCACAGGGTCATGCCAACCTGCAAACTGGGAAGCAATCCCAGCAGCTCTTTCCACTTTGAGATTTGATACCTCGCCCACGCTCTCCAAAGCAGTGACTTGAACTGGTAGAGATAAGTGTGCTGTTTAGATCAGACTCCCCATTATGACCCAGGTCCTATAATGTTCATCCCACACATTACTCTCCCTAAAACTCATAAAACCCTCCAAGGAACTTACCTGGGCAACTTTCATTTTATTAACAAGGAGATCAGAGCTCAGAGAGTGTTGTCACCTTACCTAGGGTCACACAGCTAGCACCTGACAGTGCTACTGGTATCCGGGAGTTAAAAACACCTTGTGAAATTCAGAGCCCTGAGCTCCCGGCCCCTATGTCCTGCCTTTTACAGGAGGGGTCACCTAGGAGTCACGGACCCCCCTTTTACTGCTGTCACTACTCCCTGACCAAGGTCTCTTGCACACAGGGAGATATTTTTTTTTGTTCAAAGATCCAAAGTTTTAGACTGGGTTACTCAAAAGTCCTATTCCTACCTCTGGGTATCTCTGGACTTATTCTCATCATCACCTCGAGCTGTTTCCATGGAAACTGCTGGGCTCCTGTATCCCTTTCATCCTCCTTTCTGGGAAGCAAAGCCAGCTCTCTGGCACCCTGGTATCTAGGCCTGACCATTATAAAGACCAAAGAGGCTGTATCTGAAAGAAGCATTTGCAGGGAGAGGGAGGAACCAGGATGCCTCCTGAATTTCCTTTCAAGTGCTCCAGAATAACACCAGATGCTCTGAGGTGTTCTGCCAATTACCACTGCCCACTACAGGTTGCAAGGTGTTTGCTATCCCATCTCTGGCATCTCAAAGTCACATTCTTCACTTCCTGGGGACCTGGGACAGAGGGCTCATGGAGGGAAAATCTGCATACCATGTCCTTGTGTCAGTGACAACTTAAGGGGGGACAGTCAGTGGGATGGCAGGAGGGATGTAAAGGCCTAATCTGCCCCTTTTGAAGAAAGGGTCCAGTCACTGGAGGACTGGTGGACACTGGGAGACACTATATATGGCACTGGTGGCCAGGGTCTATGGAATACTTTCTAGTTATTGCCCAGGAACATGGCATTTGATATACAAGGACCCTGATGCCCAAATGGGCCAAAGTAACTTCAATATGCCATCCTGCTAGGCCTGGCTTAAATGTTTTTCCCTCTGAGCTTTGGTTTCCTTATCTTGAAGATGGGTCCAGATCTTATATAGACCATCTGAAAGGGCAGCTATGCGAGCCCACAAAGTGTGATACATTACAACCACAGGCAAAGACACAACTAGACACCGACATCCACCGCTGTCACCACCAGGTCATTATCTTAGCTGTTATAAAACCCCAGCAGAAGTCTTGAGGAACAGGAGCCAGACATTGGAGAATACTTAAGTGTTTCAGTTCTTTGAGAAATAAGCAGAAAAACTCAGCTTCTCTGTCATTGGTTTAAGATCACGTCTTTGACTTCCCTTGCTTCACCTTCTGATGCTGGGCAAAGCAGTCTAGGCTGCCTGTCGGACCTCCAAGCAGTGCCGAGTCTAAAAAACATTGTGTCTTCACACAGGCCTGAAACTCCCAAATTCTGCTTCCCTTCAATACATCCGGGACCATGCAGCCTCACAACACCCCTTCCCACAGCAGCCCCAGGATCTGGAAAGGTTTTCCATGTCAAAGGAACCAGAGGAGAAACCACACCCAGCAGCCCTTTCAAGCTAGTGGCCTCAGGTAGAGGTAGAGGGCCTTGTGGGCATGCTAAGCAGGCAGGAGGAGTCTGGTCCTTGTTTGCCAGGTGTGGGCTAGGGCTATTCTTTCAGAACATGAAGAAAAGTTCCTCTGAGCCTATGATGACAACCAGTATCCACTTTTCCATTTAGCTTTGAGCACACATGGGATTCTTGGTGGTGGAACCTTTGACTACATCATCTGTGGTCCTCATCCTGAGGTTATGAGATGACTCAGACCCTGCCATGGGAGGGAACTCAAAAGAAAGAAACTCCAGTAGCAGGTGCCAGTGGCTGGGGAGGCTGAGCCTAGACCCTTGGGTGTACCAGACTCAAAAGCTGCTACTCTGGAAACAGCATCTGCCTCATTTGCTCCCGGACCTCACGGTGGTGTTCACCCTTCCAGTAGCCAGTAGTAGCAACTTCACTGGCGGATGCAGAAAGTCAAGATTTTGCATCTGGAATGGTTTCCAAAGGCCTGTGTGTTAAGGGCCTGGTTTCCAATTCAGCAGGGTTCAGAGGTAGGATTTGAGGGAGGGAAAGGGAGTGGGTGGTAGAACTCTGACTTCATTAGTGGCCAAGGCTCCCCCCATGACATTCTCTCACTACCACCCATGAGCAAGGAACCAAAATGCCCACAGACTAAAACCTCCCAAACCATGGGTTGAAATAGATCTTTTGTCCTTTAGCTTGACTTCCTGGGATGTTATTTCACAGTGCCAGAAAGCTGCCTAATATTCTGGTCAAGAAGTCCTTGCTCAGCTCACCAGAGACCACAAGCGCTGGCTGCGTGAAGGACAGGAGAACAAATTTATTTAACCCTCAGAACAATCCCCACACTCCCATTTTACAGGCTAAGAAGCTGAGGCACAAACAGGCTGTGTAATCCAAATAAGGCTGCAGAGTGTTTGGTGGGGGTGGGGGTGGGGGTGGGGGTGGGGGTGGGGGTCAGAATTGTTGTTTGTTTTAGGAACCAGACCCATGGAGCTTGGGTCTAGAGCAACTGCTCTTTAAAACTGGACCTTCCTTCCTTTTCATAGGCAAGACTCAGGCAGGCAAAGGGCCTCAAGCTTGATAATTTCTGAGCCCTGGCAGCAAGCAAGCCTGGGATACAGAGGCCTCAGAGGCCTTTTCTGCCTCTGCTACCTTAGTGTGCTCCTGTAAATAACCTCAGATACACTTGGCCTGGGTAACACATGAGCAGTTTGGGAACTTGGGCTCTATGTTTGAGGGTGGCTCAGAGCTGCCCCACCCGACCCCAGGAGTCAGCCTGCCCCTCCCTACCCTACCCCCAGGCTCTCCTCTCCCCTAGCGACCTGCTTTTGATTCGCACCTCCCTCTCTTTGCTCTCCCTTTGAAGGCAGCTCAGCTAACACTCATTAGCACGTGTTAATGAGCACCAATCCACGTCTCTGTCCTTTTTTTTGGGGGGGGGGATGCTGCTGTCATTAAGGGTAAAGTGTCCAGGAGGCTAGCACACACTGCAGGGCCAAGACCCTCAGAGCGGGGAGGACCTGAGAGGCTCTGATTGAGAAGACCAGAGGTGTGCTTGCTGTCTGTGGGGGCTTCCGTTTTTAAGAGAAGCTCAGAGCATCCCTGGGTCACAGTTTAATGTTCTCTACCTGCTGGAGTAGAACCGTCCCTACTATCATAATCCTAAGTGGGTGTGGTTCACATCTGGAACTGTAGGCTCCAGTCTGCTGCTCCCTGGACAAAGGCCTAAAAGTCCCTACAGAAAGCCCAGGATGTGGCAGATACAGGAGGGGGGAAAGAGATATCCCAAAGGGGAGTACCTCCTCAATTCCCATCCGAATCCACCCCGCTCTTTGCAGATTCCAGCTGCCCACCTACAATAAAACCCTTGAGAACTCTTTCCTGAAATTCTGCCTCTCATCCCCCACCCGGGAGGGAGTAAGAGGGAGTTAAGAGTTCTGGGTTCAAATCTTAGCTTTGCTTGTATGCTACTGCTGCGGCTAGTAACTGGATGTCCCGAAGATGGACAGTAAAAAAGGAAGGCAGGAGCAGCCTCTCCCCTTTCCACCGAAAAGCCTGAGGTGTCCCCAGCAGGCACCTGGAAGTGAGTCTTTGAAAGCTCTCTCAGTCTCCAGGAACCCTGGCAGAGGAGCTCGGGGCCACCGCCCGTGCAGCGCCGCGCCCTGCGCGATTCCCTGAGTGTGCGCTCCCCCTGCCGGTGGCCCGATGCGGTGCAGCTCCGGGCCGCCTATAAAGGCAGCAAGGCGCGCAGCCCCAGAGCGAGAGCCAGAGCCTAGCTTCACCGAGTGACAACGCTGAGCGGCTTAAGATCTCCAGGAGCGGCTCGCCATGGCTGGCCCGCAGCAGCAGCCCCCTTACCTGCACCTGGCCGAGCTGACAGCATCCCAGTTCCTGGAAATCTGGAAGCACTTTGATGCAGACGGTCAGTAAATCTCCCCAACTTCTGGGGTCGTTGACCCCCCGGGAACCTGAGGTTGGCAAAAGGGTCAGGGGCATTGTTCAATTTGGGCAAGTGTGCTTTGCCCTCCAAGAGGTTTGTTCTGGTGGCAGAGCTTGCTGGGGTCTTGAGTTTGGGAAATGCCTGGCTGCCATGGTGACAACTGTCAGTAAGTTTTCCCAGTGCAGGGGGCCAACATTCTGAGCAAGTCAGAGCTTTCTCAGAGAGGAGGCCCGGGCAAAACCCCAAAAGGCTCCCTATTATTCTTACCCTGCCTCCTTCCTCACCTTTCGCTTTGAGCTAACTCTCTGCCTCCAGCCTGTAGCCACAGGTCCCCAAACCACTCATTTTGGCCCCTCATGCTCCTTACCTTTATCGTCAGTACAGGAGATGGAGAGAGCTGAGCATCCTAAAGGGAAACCCAGGGACCTCCTCTGAAGCTGGGTGTCAGGATCAGGAGTGCAGAATGGATTTGGGGCTCTTAACAAATCCGGGATTTCTTTACTCATTTTCTAACCCGATCAGTATGTAGGTTTCCCAACTACAGAGCAGTGGGTGTGGTAGGGAGGCTCCTGGTGCTAGCCCCCAGCCTGCTGCCTGGTGGTAGAGACTCGGGTACCTTGAGTGACCGTCTGTGGATGAGGATGCTTATCTTAAACACCCCAGTCACCAACACTTTACGTGGTCTCCACAGTGTCCAGCCCCATAAAGTGAGGTCAAGGTTAATGGCTTTGGAGGTAGCTCCCACACCTGAGATTCCAAGTGTATACAAAGAGCACACACCATCACCACTCCAGCCCCTACTCTCAGATTCTGATATTAGCGGAGAGTTTTCTGTCACTTAATAAAGAAAGTGTGGGGGGGGGGCTATTTCAATACACCCTCCAATGCCCGGGCTAAGGTGAGCACCCAGGACACACTAGCATCTCAGACCTGTTGGCAAGGTGATGGCTCGGGCCATCCTGAGATAAACTAAAAAGGCAACCCCTTCAATTCTCTCCCTCCTCTCCTTGATAGGGTGTGAAGGTGGGTGCGCAGAGATCCTCCCCTCCCAGTGCTGTGGTAAAGAAAGGGTTAGTATTTGAGGATGCCAATAGGCAAGATTTTGCTTTCCTGGAGGCAACTGAGAAAGCCAAGGACAAGACATCTGTATTCCTGGAGTAGGACAGTAATCTGCCTGAGAACTACTGGAGGCTGTGACTCAGTTGCTCAATCTGAAAAATGGGGCGGGAGGGGGGCTGCATTTCACTTCCCTGCTCCTTATGCCCAGGATGGAAAGGGTCCCAGCAACGTTGCAGCCTGTCAGCACTGCGCTGCACGGGACATGCTTTGGCCAGTGGATCTGCACCAGAGGCTTGCATGAGTCAAGGAAAGTTACCAAGCTGCCAAGGTTATGCCACTGGCCTCCTGCTAGATGAGTCAGCTCTAAACAGCCGACTCCAAGACGACTTTTCCCTGGGGACAACCAGTAGCCCTCTCAATCATTGTGAAAACCTTATGTTAAGATCTGTTCTAAGACACTGAACTTTAAAAAACAAAACAAAACACCCCCCCAAAAAAAACAGTTGATCCCCTTTAGTACCACTCTGAGATGCTTCTTGGAAGACTCCCCTTGTGTAGAAGAGGAAGCTGGCACAGGACTTGGTTAGTGATGCTGCCTTCCAACTGGGGCTTATGTCCCCACATCTGGGGTAGGAAGAGGGGACTTTTCTACAATGTAGTACTATCCCACAGAGGATCCTCAGCCTAGCTTTGGGGGTGGTTGGTAATTCTCTATATCGCAGAAAGGGGTCCTTGGATGTGCCCACTCACCTCCTCAAGAAATTCCCAAGTGGGACCAGAAATGAAAACCATGTGACTCACAAAGTGCATATGCAGACAAACTGAAATCCCACTGAGGGATCTGGAAGCAAGTTTAGGGTTGTCTTTTTCTGTACCTTTGTGGGTGACCCTCTTCTTGGTCTCTCGAATATCCCACGGCTGCAAGTGAGCCCAACATCACCTGAGCTGTCCTGGACCGGTGTGAGCCTTTCTCTCTCTTGCCTGCCCTGGCTTCTGTTTGCAACTTAAGGATCCGTTGTAAGAGGTTTGCTACTCAGTACCTTAAAGACCCCTGGGAGACTTCCCACAACTCGCAGGGTCCCTGGAGTCAGCTCACTGGAGCCCAGTTAATGACGGGTACCAGAGAGAGAAGCCAACTCCCTATCATCTAGACTCCTGTAAACAAAGGAGGCTTTAGAAAAGACCTTGATCTGGCAATAGTAAGTCTGGAGGCCAGGGCTTTGAGTGGTGACCCTTACTAAGCCCCCTTCAAGTCAGAAAGAAGAGGCCCTACCTAATTCCTTCACCTAAAAAGAGTGCTTTCTAAGAGGTAGTTAGCAGTGAGGAAGGAAAAAAAAAAAGGGCATTTGGTGGGGGTGGGAGCTGGGCAGCAAAGATTTCCTCTAGTCTGCTATACAACCCCAACACTCCCTCATTGGCCACCCAGGGTGGGCACTGGGAGCCATCAGTCTCTCTAGTGAAGTATCAGGCATCAGCTGGAGGCAACGAAGACACCATACGCCTCCTTTGCAGGCTCTGGCGCTTTCCTACTTGTCACCTCCACACTCTGGGGGACAAAATATCTGAAATGTTCACTCTGTTGCTTCCTGGTCACTTTGTTGCAATCCTCTGACTTTCTAAGACCCAAGTGGCTGTGAGGCCTGGAAGCACAGTTTTATAACCAGCTGCTCAGGGTGAAGACTGTAGGTTCAAAGATTGTCTGGGTTATAGGATGAGTTTCAGGCCAGCCTGGGCAACTTGGGAGTCTCTGTCTCAAAATAAAAAGTAAAAAGAGATGGGTTTGAGGCTCATAGGTGAACTGTTTATCTAAATGTTTATCTAACAAGCACCAGCTTCAAGCATGAACTCAGTAAGAGATGGAGAGGAAAGGGAGGGAGGGAGGGAGGGAGGGAGGGAGGGAGGGAGGGAGGGAGGGAGGGAGGGAGGGAGGGAAGAACCAGGTGGCTGAGGAATGAATGCCCAAGTCACAGAAGTACACATACCATCTCTGTGTAGTTCTGACAGATGCTACCAGGCTCCTAGTCCACTGATAACCTGTGAGGAGCCAAGTTGTGACTCAGGAGGGAAATAGAGGGGTTCTTTCCAATCTTCTAGAACAGTCAGAATGCAGAAGAGAAGGCAGAGCCAACATCCGTGGACCAAGAGAGATGCCACTTGGTCCAAGCCTATATCCTGTGTGATACATAGGATATATATTATATCTCATATGTAATATCGGATCTATGTAACTTCTATAACATAGTAGGTATGTAGAAAGGTATACAAACAAGAAAGTCTATTAAAGGAGTTATTTGAAACTAACCCCCCAAAATGGATTATATTCAGCTCCACTGTAGAATAGTACACAGCCATCAAAGTGAGAGCAAGTCTGTGCAAGCATGAAAAGCACCCCCAAAGTGCTGTGCTTAAATAGTAAAGCACAAAGGTAAGCTGATTCTACTGTGTGCGGAGGAAATCTCATGTACATTTTCTGTCACCAAAGAGTGCACACTTATCTGCAGGTTTGGAGACCTAATTGCAGATTTCTGGGCTTTGGCCTCTTTTTCCCTGGTGAGCCGGCTCCTTGATGCCTGTCCCAAGGACTGAGTCTTGTTCCTTGTCTGAGTGGTCCCCTACACTGGGGACTTCGGAAGTTAACAATAAAAAGGACCATACAGTACTAAGCAGGGCTCTGCACAGCTCTTCTCTCCCTGCTAAGCCCACTGGTCCTAGCAGAAGTGTCCTGCAAGCCCAGGACTGCTGAGGAGCCAGAACCAGGTTCCCAGGCAGGCCCTCACAGAGCCCGGCACACTCCTGCTCTGTTTCTAGCTGGGGGAAGTGAGGAAAACTAGAACAGTGTTGCCTGCCAGAGGCTGGGGATGCCTGAGAAACTGTGCTGGGGTATAAAAGAGCAAAGCTGAGGATGTAGAACTACATCCCCAACTACACACATACATATACTACATACACAGACACACACACACCACACACACACCACATACACACACACACATACAGACACACACAGACACAGACACACACACATCACATACACACACACCACACACCACACACATACACACAAACATACCACATACACAGACACACACACATACACACACACCACACATACATACACACACAACACATACATAGACACACACACACATACCACATACACAGACACACACACATATACCACATACACAGACACACACACATACACCACATACACAGACACACACACATATACCACATACACAGACACACACACATACACACAGGCACACATACACCACAGACACACACCACATACACAACCCACATACATATACACACACAGCACATACACACATACACAGACACACACATACTACATACACCACACACATACACACACACCTCATACTCAGTACACCCCACATACACAGACACACACATATACACACATATATACATATATACACACTACACACGCACATACACAGACACACACATACCACACACATACATACCTCACACACACACACCACATACACAGACACACAGAAACACACACCCCACATACAGAGAGACACACATATACACATACATACATATACACACACACCCACATGCACATACACAAACATATACACACACACACACCACACACACATATATACACACACTAAATGACAACTCAAGCAACATTAATCAGGATATTGACACATGGACTCCTAGGTCTACAATTCAAAAGAACTGCTGTTCATAAGCTCATCATAGACTCATAGAAACCACAGGAGGGGGGCTGTGGGGATGACTTCATGATAAAGTGCTGGCTTTGCAATCATGGAGACCTGCGTTTGAGCCCCACAAACCACATTTAAAAAAAAATCAGAGTGGTGGTAGGTGCACACTTGTAATCCAAAGATGGTGATAGAAAGGTGGGACCCTGAAGCTCACAGGCCAGCTTTGGGCCAGCAAGAGCCTCATCTAAAATAAAAAACCACAAAACAACAACAACAAAATAGGAGTGACACCTGAGGAATGATACACAAGGCTGACCTCTGGCCTCAGCAACACACACATTGGGTCTCAGTTCGTTACAATCAGTGGGGTCTAGGTCTGGGGACCAAGGTGCTCTGTGCTTGAAGACAGCTTTCTTCTAATCCTGTAGTGAAGTCCTGTAGACATTTTGGCAGGGCTTGGTGTCAGCAGTAAGGCTTGTTGGGAAAGCCTCCTGCCTCACTTGAGGCAGACCTATGGACCACCCAGTCCCCTAGTCCCTTTCGCCATCACCCTAATGGTTTCACTAACGGTTCCCTTTGGTGTGGAGTGTACACAGTATATCCTCTGGGTAGCCATCACTTTGCCTCACGGACTGGGATTGCACCAGCCAGGAGTAGAGAAGCTGAGTCTGTGAAGAGCTGGGGCTCCCCAGAGAGGCAGTCAAGGAACATGGCTGAGGTGATGTGTTTGTACGGACAAGACACCTCAGCTGGCCTCGCCCAGGCAGCCACCAACCTAGGTGCTCTGTGTCCCTCCCTTGTTAGATCTTGCTTCTTCCCACTCCAGGGATAGGTGCTTTACTAGCTAAGGCCCTTCGGGAGGTTGCTGGGGCCCAGGAGACCCCCTCAGGGAAATCTTCCTCAATTCCCACAGAACCAGAATTAATAGAGCAGGCACTAGACTCTTCAAGAACAGCGCCTCTGCAGTGCTTGGCCGGCTGGCATCCCTCCTGGCGGATTGCATCAGATGCCCTCCTGTGCCCAGCCAGCCCCATCTGGAGCCTCAGGCTCTGGCCTTCTCCCCTCCTCTTTGGCTGTCTTGCTCAATCTGCCCTTTCCTTCTGGCCTCCACATGCCTGGGACTCAGCCCAGCGTCAGGCTGCCAGCTGTCCACAGGTTCAGGGGACCCATCCTAGCTCCTGAGCCCTGTTCCAAAGTAGCCCCGCTAAAGAGCAGATTAAAATGGGAATATCCAAACATTTTTTTTCATGAGCTGCAGATCTGGGGCATCCCCTCCCCCAGAAGTCACTGGGAGAGGTGTGGAGAGTATGGGTGTATGTGTGATGAATAGAGAAATCCAGGTGAGTACAGCAATGGACAGATCTTATCACTGGGGTGAGCAAAAGGAAGTTGGGACCTCTGTTAGCCTTGTCCTCTTTTCCAAGGTGGGGTTAATAACACCTGTCTGTTTGCGTGGCAGAAGCAAGTCAGGAGGAGGAAGGCTTTGGGAAACAGCCATTATCTGCTATCCAAGCTAACCGACCAGCCTCTGGGGCACACTAAACATCTGAGGCTTGGTTAAACAGATCCGTGGGCACCACACCCACTGAGAGATTCAGAAAGTTGAGGGAGGGGCTTATGATTCTGCCCAGTTGGGAGGCGGGACTTAGGAATTAAACCTAATATCTCACACAGGCTTTGTAAGCATTCTACCACTGAGCTGGATTTTGTTCGGATTCTACATTTCTAACCAGCTTCTGGGTTATCACCGGTCCACATACCAGGCAGGAACAGCCAGCTCTTCTGTGGTACTCTAAAGTTACCAAACTAAACTTTTCACTTTAATAAGATCCCAAGGTGATGGCTATACACCTCCATGTCTACGATGTACTGCCAGTCTTGGGAACTTGGAAGACTCCTGCACTCCATCAATTACATCAGAAAACCTGTGTAGAGCGCAGGCAATAGTGGTGTTGTCAAAGTTTCCCAAGGCTCCAGTTGAGAACCAGCCCTCGGTCGTTGTCAGAAACCCTTAGGGCTCAAGAGGGGAGGAGATGAAAAGCCATGCCTCCCATTTATAGGAGATGCTCTATCTTTCAGAATGCTTCCAAAACATTACTTTGTATGGCTGTCATGAAGAATCTATAAAACAGGAAGGGTTTGAACACTCTTGCCCACTTGAGAAAGAAACTGAGGCACAGAGGAATCATCTTGTTCTAGAGCAAGGGACAGTCGTGAAAGCGGTGGCACAGTCCCTCTGCCTCCTTGGGTAACTTTTGCCTGCTCAGCTCAAAAAAAATCTGTACATACAAATCTCAGGGAGGAACAAACAAACCTTTCTAGGGTACAGCATCCTTCAGTCAAGAATCTCCAACTCTCTGTGGTCAGATTAATGAAATGTCTGTCCTTAGCTTTGGGGTACACAGTGGTGAAATATGGAAGCAAAGTAGGCTCAGGAAAGATGCAAAGTCCCCAGCTCTCTCTCAGCTCCCTCTCCCTTGTGTTCATGGTTGGAAGGAGGTTAGTAATGATGGTTACTATGGTAACCACATCTGTATCAATGCCCTCCACAGGATATTTGCTTACCCCCCTCCTCAACTGTAACAAGGTCACAGAAAAAAGCAAGCCCCTTGCCCAGGGTTTAAAACTTCCTAAAAGGACATTGATCAACTGCTCTTGTACCCCAGCCTTCCATGAAAGGGCCTGTCCAATGATGGCTGTAGGTGGACTTGGAGGGAAGGTCTGTTCCCCCAGTGGTGAAACCCCTTCTTTTGGACCCCACCATGTATCCACTCCCCACTTCTCACTCTCCACTTTCAATTGTTTGTCTGACTTTTTCAAGGCTGGTCAGCGGACCATTCTGTGCCTTGTGTGACTAGGCCCGTGTCTGAAGCTTGGAGCTGTTGTTCAGTTCAAAACATAAAGTCTTGTTGCATGGATCTAAATTTTCTCCTTTTGTTCAGGCACACAGGGAGATTCTCATCATGCCCTAGCAGGTTTGAGGGAACCCCCTTGCCACTCTCTGTATTCAGGAAGGGGGCTTCTTTGCACAAAGCAACCATCACCATCAACCCCCCCTCCCCGTCTCTAAGTTTACTCCTCTCTCTCTCTCTCTCCCTCCCTCTCTCTTCTGATTGCCTGGGGCTGCTCAGAGAGTTCTTTTCTTTTCTTATTCCTCCTTTTCCAAGGTCCTTGGGAAAATCACCTCTACTCCGTTAACATCACCAATTAGTAGCCCCAAACCAAAGTGTTCCTAAGATGGAGCAGAGGAAGGAACTTGGTGGTGTTTTCCATTTTTGTTGGTTTTTTCCCCCCAAGATAGGGTCTCACTATATAGATCCATCAAGCCAGTAACTCATTATGTATCTCAAGTTTATATTGGCAAAGTTACTGGCCCTTCTCATCAAGGGGCCGACTCCTGATCCTCCTGCATCAACCTCCCAAGTGCAGCTGTGGACCATCACCGTGCCTGTAGCACTGGTGTTGCTGAGGCTTGTGTGGTCCAGCACCGTGAGTTCACTGTTCTTCAGTTGCATCTCTCCAGCAGTCACAGAAGTAGACACCATCTCTCATTTTGTAGCTGAAGAAACTGAGGTCCAGAGAAGTGATGCTTATAGTCTGGGTGTCACAGGAGAAACGAGCCTCTTCTCCTAAATGAGAAGGGCCAGCGCCCTGTGTATCAGGTAGAGGGACTGGAGAAGTGACCAAGCCCACAGGCCATGTGAAGCAGGGCCCAGATCAGGACTTTTGGGGAATGCTATGCAGAGCTTAGTGAAGGCTGTTTTTTTCTCATGTGGCCACCTCTCATTCCAGTTCCCATCAGACACCTTCTAATACTCCCAGGAAATCCCACTTATCCATATACCTGACCTGGGATCCTGGCCCCAGCCCCTGTGATCTTTATATCATGAACCCCAATTCATGTTCACAGTACCAGCATTAAGCCCCCATTCCATCCACCCTAACCTTGGGCTTCTGAAAGCTGCAGATGGCCTCAGAGCTGAGTTCAGCTTCCCATAGCACTGCCTAACTCTGTAAAACTCTGCTTCTTTACCTAGAAAGCTACCATTCACCCCACCTCACCCCAGCTGGTCAACAATTTCCAGCTCTTCCAAAGAACTTTGGAGAACATCCTAGAAGAAAAGCCTCATCCCAGAGGAATCCAGTAATCACCCTTTCTTTTCAGACAAAAATAAATGCATAATTCATCTCATGCAATTCTCTCTGCACGATATTTATTGGAGCATTTTCTCCAGGAAGCATTGCCTCCAAGGTTATTTATTTGGGAATTAAGACCTCAGGGGCACTAGAAAGAGAGATAAGAAAGACCCCCCCCATGCTACCCACATCAACTGAGGCAGACCCCCCCCCCAAGCTACTCACAGAGACTGAGGCAAATGCTTCTGTGTTGGTTTTTCTTGTTTGTTTATTTGTTTGTTTGTTAAGCTTGCAATTCATTATGCCCTTGAAGAAAGTGACTACCTTCTTAAGGATTCAAGTTGGACCTCCTCTGTGGGGACCTTGGTCTCCTGCTGTCGATCAGTTTTGGAGCTTGACTTGAGTGATTGCCCAACGTTGCTGTACAGGAAAATCACCTGGGAACCTTAAAAAAGAATTCACAATCTAAGTTCACAACCCAAACTAGTGGTATCAGAATATCTAATGGCGAGAGACAGACATCCATATTTTCTTAATGATCCTCAAGAGACTCCAATATGCAATAAATTCTTGAACTGTTGCCTTAGCCCTGATGAGTTCCCTCCCATAAGTGTTAGCACAGACTAGTGACCTTGACTGTAGACTCAGCTTAGCACTAGTGTCTGGGTCACTCAGGCTCCAGCTGTAAGAACCTATAAGACCTCTCTCTACTCATGTGATCTTCAGACAAGTCAGGCTGTGCTACTGAGGGCTGGTTCTGATCATTGCACTTTTCCCTTAAGATGCCGAGTATGGGCTTAAGCAATACTGATATTTGTGACACACTCACAATAGACTGTGTGGTTGCATAAGAAACTCTCACTCAGGATCTGGGGAGAAGGCTGCAGAAGCAGAGGACCTGAGTTTGATCCCCAGCATTCACAGAAAAGCCAGGTGTGTTTGCTTATCTGTAACTCTGGCACTTGGAGGGAGAGAGAGGCAGCTCTCTAAACTCACTGGCCTGCTCATCTAGCCAAAACAACCAGACCCAGGTTCAACGAGAGTCCTTGTCCCAAAAATAAGATGGAGCATAACAGAGGAGGACACACAACATTGACCTTTTTGTCTTCATATATGCTCACATAGGTGCACACAACCCACACACCTGTACCTAAGCACATGCGCTCTCTCTCTCCAAAAATCTCATGCAAGTCACATGTCTATAATCTTACCACTTGGGAGGCAGAAACAATAGGGTCATAAGTTTGAGACCAAGATGGGGAGACATCATCTCAAACAATAACAAGCAGAACTATTGAACTGTAATAACCCAGACAAAATAGGTTAAATCACCTTCTCCCATGATTCTGTTCTGTATTTGTTTCTCAGGACTGTCATAGCAAAGGACTGCAGATTAGATAACCAAACACAAGAGAAATGAAAACCTTTCCAGTTCTTGAGGCTAGAAGTTTGTAATCAAGGTGTGTGTGTGTGTGTGTGTGTGTGTATGTGTGTGTGTGTGTGTGTGTGTGTGTGTGTGTGTGTGTGTGTGTGTGTGTGTGGCTTTAGGAGAGATAATCTGTTGCATGCCTCAGCTTCTACAGGCAGCAGCAAATCTGCAACAGTCTTTATTTTGCAAATATGTCACCCTAATCTCTACCTCTGTCTTCCCCATGCCTTGACACCTGTCATAACAAGTAATGTCTATGAAGATCTTACTTCCAAATAAGGTCACATTCTTAGGTTCCAGGTGGATGCTGGAACTCTATATATTTTCTCAACTCCAGAAGCCTAACTTCTTCCCCAGTCTCTAGCCTGCCATCTGCTGACAAATCCTGATGCAGATGACACTTCCTGGGGGACCTCCAACACTCAGTGCTTGCTTATGAACAGCAACTGTTTCTGCCAGCTAACCAGATGTACCTTCCTCCAGTGTTCTTCAGCTGCTGACTGAATATTCCAAGGACACTCATTATTAATCTTTCACGTATACCTGTAAGCGCCCTGAGGATAAAGGATCCATACTTAATAAGACTGCCCAAACTACCTGTTTGCAGACAACAGGGCAAAGTTTTCCAACCAAGCTAGTGTCTTCCTCCTTCCCCTTGTCTTACTATTTGGCTCTAAGGTTATTTGTTTGTTTGTTTTCATCCATCTTCACAGGAAATGGGTACATCGAAGGCAAAGAGCTAGAAAACTTCTTCCAAGAGCTGGAGAAGGCAAGGAAGGGCTCTGGCATGGTAAGTCTGCACTTTGTTCCTGTTTGGGGAGTTTTCTGTCATCTTGACCTCTTTAGGCTTGAAACTGGTCTGTTTCCTGATGCATCCAGCAAACCTGAGGTCTCTCTGGTCTTGACACTTTACATCCTTCCATCTCTAAGGATGTAAAGAAAAGGTATGTTTCCCCCTAAGAGCACCTCATCTCAATCTCCTGGGGTGTCCTAAAGAGATAACCAGCATGAAAAACAAGAGTGATGAATCCCCCAAATTACACAGGTGTGCTTATGTGTGCATGTGTATGTATCTTCCTGGGGACAAAGCCCAGAGGCCCAAGGGTTTATAATTTAAGATGGGATTCTCAGAGGACCTCAGATGCCTGCAGTCTAAATGAAAATGGCCTGACCTCAGCACTGCTGACATTGGAGCCTGGGTGATTTTTGTCATGAGGGGTGTCTTTACATTGTAGAATGTTTAGACAAACACTTGCATCCACTCATGAGATAGCCAATTCATGGCAATAAACATGTCCTAAGTTGGATGTGATGAGTACAAACCTTTAATGCCAGCACTTGGGAGGCAGAGACAGGCAGATCTCTATGAGTCTGAGGCCACCATGGTCTACATTTTGAGTTCCAGGGTAGGGCTACATAGTGAGACTCTGTCTTTAAAAACAGATGTCCTAGACATTATCAAATGTTTCCTGGAGGAAAATTGGGATCAGAATTCTGTATTCAGACCAATAAAGGCTGGCTCCTTTGTAAAGACCTAGAGGAAATCTGAGCTCAGAAGCATCCTCTGAGCACTGTTTGCCCTTGGAATGAAGGAGTCATGAACTCTGAACTATACACAGTGAGCTGCCTTTAGAGGTGTCACTTGTTACGACAGGAGTCAAGGCATAGGGAAGACAGAGACAGAGACCATGTTCCATTTCCTCCAATACCAACCTTGCCTTGTTGAGTTTGCTAAAAACCTCCTGGGAGAGCCATGTGAAATACCAAAAAGCTAAAGTGACTGGAACTGGTTTGTTGTGTCCATTTCTAGTCTGAGATATACAAAGCCTACTCTCTCCTACGGGTGTCCCTGACTCCTTTAAGGGTCTCTCTCTTGTCTCTCGATCCCCCCCTTGTCTTGTTCACTATTTACTAGTAAATCTCGGATCTCTTAAGAGAAATTGGTTACATATGAGCTCTAGGCTTAATGTTCATCCACGCACCCAATCAAGAAACATGTCAAAGCCACCTTAAGAGAGCTGGAGGAGAGGCATGAACGTGTCTGTCAAGTTCTTCAATCAGCCCTCATTACTGGGATGGTGTAAGCCTGGGTTATAGTAATCACAGCTCAAAACTGACTCTGGGATCAAGGACTATGCAGAAGAATGTGTTTAATCCAGAGTTTCAGGTCTGACTATGCTTTTCTTAGTCATTCTCTTCCTCAGCTGGCATGAGGATGATTGAAGAGTCTCTCCATAGCAATCCCCCACTGCTGTCGTCTAGGACAGGTTCTCAGAGCATCTGTCATGTGGTAGAAAAAACTCGAACATTGGGAGCTGGAGCTAGGCCTTAAATAATTTCTGGCTATATTTACCTGGCTGATCTTAAGAAAAGTCACTGCATCTTGGATTCCACTTATATGTGAGAGTCAGGGATGACCAGTCCACTGGGGACCATGGCAAACCTCTACTAGGTTGCCCATAACTTGGCATCAAACCTTGCATATTTGTAAATTTAAATACTGACTGACAAGTATTGGTAATTGAGATCAGGTTCCAAAGACCAAAGGTGATACAGAGGGAAAATCTATCTGAGTTTGTAGAATTTCTCTTGGGCCAATTCCAAAAAGCATGCAACCCCAGTGGAAGGCCTCAGGTAGTTGAAGCAGAAGATCAGATGTTCATGGGGTCAGGGCTGCAACATTGACTGAAGGTAAGAAAGAGCTCCTTGTTGCAGATGTCAGCTCAGCTGCACCCCAAGCCAGAGAAAAGTTCCAACTGTCAGGAGACCACTGTCTTTAGGTTGAGATGTAATGGGCTAAAGGAACTCTTAATAAGTAATATATTTTTCTATACTTAGAATAGTTGAGTGGAGGATTTCCCTTTTCCCTCAGTTGTGTGATATCTTCACATTCCTTCTGGCATGGGGTCAGATAGGGACACTGCAGAATTGGGAACATGTCCTTGAAGATGAAAGTGAGTGGTTCATTTTGTATTGGTGGAGTAGTTGGAACTTAATGTGGAACAATGGGTTGAGTTTGGTTATGCTTAAAGCTGTAACTCTGAGTGGTGGGAATAAGTCCAAATCCCTTATGGGGCTGAAGACTGGCCCTTCTCAAAGGTCAAAGGGTGCACCTAATCACATGGTACAGAACATGTCCACATGTCCTGTCTCCCTTTGATAATCATGTGACTAAAATCTAAGGCCAAGATTGACCCTCTGAGCTCTGGGACCTCCTGTTCCTGAGCCATGTGTCCAGGATACGAAATGACTCCCAGCCTGCTTCACTAAAATGGCAGCAAGATAGCCTCCTTCTCTGTCCACAGATGTCAAAGAGTGACAACCTTGGAGAGAAGATGAAGGAGTTCATGCAGAAGTATGACAAGAACTCTGATGGGAAAATTGAGATGGCAGAGGTGAGAGCCTGGAGCTGACCATGGTCTTAGACCCTGTGCCTATGCATGCTGGACACAGCCAGGAACATCCTCACCTGAGCAGCTGAGCCAACCAGACAGAACAAGTGGGGCTTTCTCTGTGTGTCACCCAAGGAAAGAGGGAGAAACAGATGTGTGCAAATAATGTGTGATAAACCAAGCTTAAGACAGTTAGCAGGAGTGTTCACGCCCCACCTGAAGGCATCCAACAAACTTAACGTGTGTTTTATGTAGATAATTTACATGCATAACATATATTCCATGTAATTTCTACATTCTTACTTATACACACTTATTTATACATACTTATACATATGGAGAGGGAAGAAGGGAGGGAGGAGGGAGAAAGATAGCCTGTGCCTATCTCAGATGGAACTCTATAGATTGTACCATAGACATGAAGGCCCATGTCAGTAACTCACTGGGTACAGGCTGTTCCATTCAAGGACTTCCATAGACCTTCCCTGCTGGGCAGCTCTAGTTTAGCCGAGAGCAGTTCATCTGGGGGTGAAAAGGAGTTGTGTCCTGCAGGCTGTTGCCCTTCAGGCCACTGAGGACTGACTCCATAACCCAAGTAAAAGAACTAAGTGAGATACATGTGTCCATGTTGTGAATCTCAGGGTCAGAAGGCATTTTCTTTAATAGATACAACCCATATGAAATGTGAACCATGGTGCCTTGGCCCATAACTCTTCAATGTTGTGACTGTAACAGCGGAGCAGCCACTGGAAATAAGCAAAGGAATGGGTGGGGCCATGTGTCTCTAGAACTTTGCAAACAAGCCTTGGGTCAAGTGTGGCACTTGGCTGTGGTTTGATCTACTCATTCCTCGTTTAAGTCAAGAGACACTAGTGAATAAGGCCACGGTCAAGGTCGTTTTGGGTATGCCTCTCTTGGCTTGGCTCTGTCTCCTGCTCCAAAAGTTGTTGTCTTCCCAATCTTGTAGCCAGATTGCTGCAGACAATCCAGAAATCACATCCAGGTACCACCATGTCTGTTTGCCCGAGTTCCCTGTTTGAAGGGCAAGGAAACCTTTCCCAAAACAATCCTCGGCAGCCTTTTTATCACTTGTCATTGGCCATACTGGGTCACATGCCTATTCCAAGCCAATCACTAGTGAGGGCCGTGGGATTCTCTCATTTAGCCAGTTAAACTAATTTGCTTTAGCCCAGGAATTCTGGGGGAGAAGTAAGGGAGATAGTGAACAGTTCAGGTGGGTTGCCAGCCGTGTTGGATGCAAGGTGGGTATTTGCAATTTTAAAGAATGAAATTTTTCAAGTATTAATTTGCAGTCAATATAACAGCATGCATTTGGGGTGTTATATTCTTCCAGTGTAGACTTTGAACCATGCCATTACTATTACAATCAAGGTACCTGTAAAGGCTCTCCTTTCCTGGAGTAAGGCTGGTCATCCGAGGCATCCACCCATCTACCTACATCAGTTTGCACTTTTAAAAGGTTTTAAACACTTGGGGAGGATCGTCCACTGAGTATTCTTTTTAGTCTGGGTGGCCACATTCTAAAGGAGTGCTCTTTTGGTCTATCAACCTGTCCCTTGCCGTAAACATTGGGGTGACCCAGGATCTTAGAACCTCTGTCCCTTAGAATGCCTGCCAGCCTGTGTTCTCAAGGAAGGAAAGAGAGCAAAATGTGATTTCCATACCGCTTGGCGGCTGGCCATTTTCCAGTCTTCCTGTGGGAAAGCCTCCTCTGTTCCCCGAGGCCCTCTCTCATACTGATGTGGTTTTCTGTGTTTCCCAGCTGGCACAGATCCTGCCGACTGAAGAGAATTTCCTTCTGTGCTTCAGGCAGCATGTGGGCTCCAGCGCTGAGTTTATGGAGGTGAGCAAGCCTCCTCTCTGCTCATAGAGACCTACCTTCCTCTTGTATTCAGAGAAAGCCTGCCCAAACACTCTCAGTGAATCCCTGGGAGATGCTAAGCCCCACAGGGCTCTACTACTTGAAGTGTGGTCTGTGCCCAGGCAGTGAAAGCAGCAGCAGGGCCACCTGGGCAGACTCTCTGCCACACTGAATCAGGACTCATGCCTCAGTAAGATCCCCAAGCTGGAAAGAAGCAGTTCTTAGGCTGGAAGAGTCATTCTTTTTAGAGCAGTTGCCCAAACATCAGATATGGGTTTAATTTTATGGTGCTTTAAAGGATTTTCCCCAGTTTTTCTGAGATGGTAAGATTCTATAAGCCAGTAATTGCCTGTGTTGAAGAAAAGTGTACATCTCAGCATGTGTCAGGAGGCATTGTTTGCATGAGTCCATTTTATTCTGTCTATGGAAAGTGGATATGGGGTGAAGATGTAGCTCGGTGGTGAAGTACTTGCCCAGCCTATGCAGGGGGAACCCTGGGTTCCATTCCCAACACAAAAGGAAAGGCAGGAAGGGGGAAGGGGAGGAAAGGGGGAAAAGAAAGGACCTTGTCTACACCTTTCTTTCTTTATAGCAATGCGGAGATTGTCTCCATTCCATCTCTGGTCTGGGAGTGGGGATGCAGATAGCCTTCAAGAATCAGAGATACTTAAAAAGAAGCAAATCTCCCTCCCTCCCTCCCTCCCCCGCCCCCTCCCTCCCTCTCTCTCTCCTTTTTTTTTTTATGTGTGTGTTTCTCTCTATAGTTTCTTCCATGTGATTGACATGATGCTATATTCTTGCCTTTATCCTTCTAAACCCATGAATATCTGCAGAGCCAGCTCAGCCCTACTCTCACACACACCTCCTGGAACTCCCCTCCCCCAACCACCCGTTCCTGGGGATAACTATTCTTTGCATTCTCAGCATCTGCAAACGTGAAATGGTCCCTCAGAAGCTCTGAAAGGCTTGTGTTCCCCCCATAGACTGAACCCTGCACAGCACAATGCTTAACATCTAATTTTAGGAACACCTCGGGACTTTTTTGAGATTCTACAGAGTCCAGGTCTCTTTAACTCCTTTCCAGGAATGAGAATAGGAACCCCTTGGTGGATAGACACACTGTTGGGAAGAGGAAGGAAGTTGAGGGCGTAGAGCCCAGGCTAGCATGGAACAGAAGTAGGCGTGGGACAGCATCTGGACCCTTTGCACTGCAGAGGACTGGGTGGCAGTTACCCAAACTATCTAGAGATCTAGAGTATGGATTTGCTTGTGTTTCATAACCCAGAAAAAAAAAAAAAAAAAAGACTAAATGCCCTAGTATGCAGAGAAAATCACACCTTTTGTTTTTTCTTATATAAAAGAAAGGCCCGAAATCAGTGGTTCTCAACCTCCCTAATGCTGCGAACCTTTAATACAGTTCCTCATGTTGTGGTGAGCCCCAACCATAAAATTATTTCATTGCTTCTTCATAACTGTAATTGTGCTACTGTTGTAAATTATAATGCGGACATCTGATTTATGCAGATTATCGGACATGTGACCTCCAACAGGGTAACAGCCCACAGGTCGAGAACTGTGCCCTAAATTGTTCATAAGTTCTAACCCTCCTTGAGACACACCTGAAAAGAGGTGGAGGAGGAGGGGAAATTTAAGGAAAAGATTTTATCCACCCCCACCCACCCCCTTCTCTCCCCCCCCCTCCCCAGGAAACCCAGGGTGGCTGGCGTTTGAGCGTGGATTTGGAGCCAGGGATGATGGGCAGAAAAGTCAAAGGAACAAAATTAGAAAGAAACCTAATAAAATATGAAACACAAAAATAGACCAAAGACTTAGGGCAACGGGGCTCTCTGGGATTCTTTGCCTCAGCCCCAGGCAGTGCCCTCCCTGCCCCCCCCTCTTCATTTGTATCTGGGTCTGCATGTTCTCAGGACATGTACATTACCTGTTGCTATGTAACAAATTACCCCCCCCACACACACACACACATTTAATGCCTTAAAGCAACAAAGACTTGTTATCTAACAGTGTGTGTGGTTGAGTCAGCTTCCCCAGGGGACTCTAGAGTCTTTTGAACTCAGTAGGACGCCAGCTGGGCTGTAGTTCTTGAAGCTGGAAGATAGTCCATCTCCATGGTGGCCAGCCTCTTAAGTCACCCTGCTGAAACTGTCTCTGTTAGGAGTTAAAGAATGCTGTTGCTGTGGTCAGTAAGCAGGGCCCTGGTTTTTACCAAATAAGAAACTCAGAACAGAGAAAGAAGGGGCAGGCCTATGTCACGTCTTACTCTGGAGTTGGGGATCAATATTCCTTGAGCCATATGCATTGAGAGTGGAATATAGTTGATTTTCAGAGAGAGGAGGAGGGGGTTATAAGAAAGGCAAAGGAGAGGCGTTTGACAATTGCATTGCCAAGCCCGCGTCACCATTGAGCATGTCTACTGACATCATGATAGAGGGATGGAAGGGTAACAGTAACCAAACTTGCTCCTGCTTCTTCCAGAGTTTTCTTCACACCCTTGCCTCATCCCTCCTCATCAATAAAAGGAGACCTCAAAGCAAAGCAAACCTAAGATCCACCAGGCCCTTGTTATATTCCTGATCAAAACTGACTGCTCAGCACTCAGAAAAAGTCAACCCTAGTTTACAGCATGATCCGAAGAAGAACCCAGGGGCCAGAAGAATGGCTCCGTGGGTAAGGGTGATTGCTGCCAAGTCTAATGACCTGAGTTCAAACTCCAGAGCCCACATGCTGAAAGGAGAAGACATCTACACATAGTCCTTTATTCTCCGCAGGCATGCAATGATGTGCACACCATACTTTCTTTCCCCGATACACAAAACAAACAATAATTACAAAGAAGGACCTAGACCTGTAGCAAATTAAAGTAAGAGCTCTTGTCCAGGGAGTTTCCCCCTATTCTGTGTAACCTTGACTGAGAGACCCTCCTTCATTTCCTTCTCTATGATACTGAAGGGACTGGCTAAGCCATCGCCATGTCCCATGGAAGAGTGAGGACTCTAGCATCTTTCAACACAAAGACCCTACTACGTGTCCCATTACAGAGAACAGGGGAAGGTGGCAGGGTTTGCTATGTCTTTGTGACTAGGTTGACATTCCCATTGTAGGCGTGGCGGAAGTATGACACAGACAGAAGCGGCTACATTGAAGCTAACGAGCTCAAGGTATGGCTGATGGACCTTAGGGATGCTATAGAGGAGGATGTGGAAAATTAGAGTGAGACCGGGGGATGCTGGGTGAGAGGAACATGGGTTTGTGGTCTCCTTAGGGGTATTTGATCCTGGCACAGATGTCGGCCTTCAAAAATCCTGTGCCAGCAATGGGGAGCTACAGGACTAGGCATTCAGCCAAGCCACACATCCCTGCATCTTAGGGTCCAATATAAGCACCCTTGAGGAAATTCCAGATAGATTGGCTACCTGACTTAAACACCCACCTCAATTCCTCTGGGAAATCAGTGATCCTTGGACACAGCTGGGCCCTGTAAACCACGTTCTGAGGAGGGAGTCAAAGCCAGTCTTTACCACCTATTCTTTGGACAAGGTTGTATGTACCCAGGTTGTGTGGGTGGGTTGTCTGTACTCAGAGGCCTTTATGGTCACACCACAAATGATAAGGGGTTAGAGAAGTAAGAGAAATGTAAGCTATATATTGGTATAGTCAAAAGATCAGCTTTGATTGTCTAAACAAATACATAAGTGAATGGGTGAAGAGTTGAATGAGCAAGACAGGCTCGGAAGAGAATTTTGGTATTCCAGGGGTTCCTGTCCGACCTCCTGAAGAAGGCCAACCGGCCCTATGATGAACCTAAGCTTCAAGAGTACACCCAAACCATAGTAAGTGTTGGCATTGCCCCTTCTGGTGTGGGGCTTGAACCCCCTGCCCCTGGGGTTCTAGTGTGCAGGATTCTTTCTCTGCTGATGTTTCAGGCCTGTGTGCAGTGACTCTTGGTAGCAGGTACAAGTTCATAGTTGTGTTCATCTTTGGAGGTCCTCACTGAGCTGACTCCCAAACCACAGTGATATTGGGGTAGGGGATTCTCTTTTTCCATGGAAACTGCTAGAGCTCCAGAGAAAATGAGTGTTGAGATGGGAGGGGGCCTTCAGTGATGGTTGCTGTGTCTCATCACCCCCAGAAGGGGAGAGTTAGCTGGTACAGAATCCTAACCATCTCCCCCAGTGACTGACACAGGCCTCGATGATCCCTAGCTTCACATAACTTCGGGGTGGCAGATGGAGGGAGGCCTTCTTGTGAGGTCAAATAGATAATCCAGCCACCTCTTTCTGTTCCCAATAGCTTCGGATGTTCGACTTGAATGGAGATGGCAAATTGGGCCTCTCAGAGATGTCCAGGTAAGTACTTTTTCCACCTCTGGTGTCACTTTGAATAATAGGCTCCTGTGCTGCTGTCCCTATCTGAGCCCAAAACGGGAAACATACTTTGTCCATTTCATTTATTTATTTATCTATTTATTTATTTATTTTTATCATTCCAACCAACTCCTGATTATAAAGTGCATAGTGATTGTTTCCATGGCTACAGATGCTGCCTCTCTATCCTGCTCCGCATCTGAGTGGCTGCTGCCTTTGGCATATCCTTTAATCTCTGCTCTAATGCTTTTTGTTGTTTTTCCCCAGACTCTTGCCTGTACAAGAAAACTTCCTGCTGAAATTTCAGGTAAAAATGTCTTTGCTTTCTTTTGGCCCCTCTACTCCTCTCATCTCCCTGAACTTCAGTCTTCCGGCCTCCTTTGCTCCAACACACACACACACACACACACACACACACACACACACACACACACACACACACACAGAAAGGGGGGGGGGAGTCATGCAGATATATGATTTCTTACACGTTTATCCTCATTTCCCCACACATATTTTAGGGCTCCGTTTCTTTCTTTGGTCTTTCCAGGGTATGAAGCTGACCTCAGAAGAATTCAATGCCATCTTCACATTTTATGACAAGGTGAGAGGGAACCATATGGGATGGGAAAACAGCAGAGTCCTGTCGCTCTGGTGATCTCCTTTATAACAAGAGGGTTGGAGGTTAATTTAACAGTTAATTCAGTTAACTTTAAGCTTCTGGGACCTCATTTCACAATGCAAATAAAAAATACCACCAAAAAGGAGACTTAGAGTTTGTACTAAAGGATTGACTGGTGTTGACAGAAAGGATTGTCCTTGTATCAGCTGAACACTTCCCTTTGCACAGAGAAATGGAAGATTAGACACTCTTTCCAAACAGGCACTTGCACACACACACAGACACACACACACACACACACACACACACACACACACAGACACACACACACACACACACACACACACAGACACACACACACACAGACACACACACAGACACACACACACACACACACACACACACACACACACACACCAGAGCTTTTGGAATTAGGTGGGCTGGGGGGCGGGGGGTGGCGGGGAGTGGAGCTGTGGTGGTCAGGGTGACTGGGCATGGGAGTTCAGAGCCCTGGGCTGACAGCTCTCTGCTGCCACCCTCAGGATGGAAGCGGCTACATTGATGAGAATGAGCTGGACGCCCTCCTGAAAGATCTGTATGAGAAGAATAAGAAGGTGAGGATATGAGCCCAGGGGTCTGGGGGTCCTAGGGCTGGGGGGTGGATGACAGTGAATTCTCCCATCTCTGATCTGTGGTGACAAGTCAGTGAAAATTTGTGGGTTGGGCTGTCTTTTTCGGGCTGATTGATTTAAAATACACATAACAAAGTTCGTCATCATAACCATTTTAAAGAACATTGGATATACCCAATATATCTAGCACACTGTGTAAGCTTCTCATTTTGTGAAGAACAAGAAAGCGTAGCAATCCAGCTCTCTCATCTTGCTGGGCTGCAATCTTCATCTGTAGAGTTCATTGCTGTGTTTACCACATAGGAAGGAAATTATATGATTACTTTGTGGTTCATTTCACTCAACATTCTGAGCTCAAGGCCCTCCCATGTTGTAGCATGTTGGAAGTCTCTTTTTAGAGCTGGGTGATAATTGCCTTGCCCTTGTAAACTCTTTTGTCTACCCATTTGCCACCTGTGCCCTTGTGTGTTGCTTCTGTGTGTTGGCTCTTGTGGATGGCAATGTTGTGAGGCAGTGGCAATATTGATATAGCCCATCCTGTAGAAGTACAATCATGGAAGACTCTTAACACAAAGAGAGATCTTGAAGGGCAGAAGCCAACAGGTAAAGACTAAATTCATTAGCTGCAGAACCTAGGGCTAGGGAAGACAGGAGAAGGGAATCATTGAAGAGTCTCAGAGTAAAGGCCGAGAAAACCAGCAGTTCTGTGCCCGGTACAGCCTCTTGGGAATCCTCCAGAACCTTCCCCTGGCCTGGCCCCTGAACCCTGGGTGGGAGGGGTTGGGTGGAAAGGCAACCAGAAGGCAGGGGCTTCTCTTCCTTCACCTGTCAGAAGGCTTTCACAGAGAAAGTAACTGCAGCTTTCTTTAATTAGATAACAAACGTTCTGTACCTTCTAGAGCTGCCCAACTGCCTTGGCTGCCAAATCAGAGCTAAATTTAATGTTCAATTTTAGAAAAAAAAAAATTCACTGCAGCCTCTGGGTCCATTTTTCCCTTTGCAAGTGTTTTTCATGGCTTCACCCTGAGTATCAGCCTTCACTGATTTCATCCTAAATTAACATTTTAATATAAGTGATAAGGATTCACTTGGTTCCTGGGAAGACGAAAGCTTTCTCCAGAGCCAGTATCAGAACTCAATAAACCTTTTCTTGACACTGCATCCCAACAGAAAATCATTTATGTAGCCACCTCTACTCCAGTGAATATTAGGAAATTGAAAGAAAAAACATTTTTGACTCGAATTGCTTTAATGAAGCCTAATTAGTCTTTATAAGGCCATGCCTAATACTTGATGTTAGCTAACTTCTCACACATGCATCAGACCTCAGAGTGACCTGCAGTTCATGGCCATAACTCACTGGGCTCTTTCTTAGATAATATGAAGACCAGAGCATAGAGCTGGACAGATTGGCCCAGGCTTAGACAAAAGCAAGGTGTCAGGGGCTGGGATTTGGAAGCAACTCTGGGGGCTGGAGAACAGATGTTAATAGGGCTGTTTACATGGGAGACTTCACACGTGCTAGGCCCCAGACTTGGCACCTGGGCATTAAGAGAATGAATCAGCAAAGAGAAAGGGCGTCGTTAGGAAATTTCAGCACCTGAGCTAGGAAGGGAAAAGGCCATTTTTGGTGTGCTCACATGGCAAGTATTGCCTCATCCTAACAGTGCCTACATGGGCTGTGATAAGATTCCTAAGGAGATTAGTGCTGGAGGCTCCTGAAGGGACCGAGCTTGAATAGTTGTCAGCATTCCTGAGGCTGGGGTGAAACCCTAAGGTCTTTCCCAAGTTTTGAACAAAATCCAAAGAGATAAAAATTTAGGCTGTTTCTCTCTGCCATGCTTCCCTTTGAAAATTTTTTCAAGTTTAGGGTTAACATGACTCCCCCAAAGGGAGTCCCTTCCTTGATTCCTAATTGAGGAACACATCCCTCTTCACTGTGTACATGACCTTTCCAGGAACTTCCCAACGTTAGAGAAGATGCTCCTCGGTCTAGAGATGCTTTCAAAATGCCTTTGGGTGAGGACAGTGGTATAAAACTAGGAATCACTGATTTGAGAGTTCCAAACTATGTAAGAAAACACTGATGGCTGAGCCCCCACCGAAGAAGGAGAAAGCACAGGTAGTCTAGGAAAGAAGGTCGAGTTTGGGGCCCTAGGACTGAAGATATTTTTGGTGAGGTGATCCAGCCTTTGAGGAAGAGGCTGGGCCTTTATCCTTCTGTTTTCTCATCGGCAGAATTGAGATAAGGAACCATCAACCCCAAAGGGGAAGTATATATTTAAGATATCTGCCAATGTTTACCATAAAAAAGGAATAAGGAAGGGGGCCTGGGGATGTAGCCTGGAGGTACAGTATTTGTCTAGCATTAGAGAGACCTGGCTTTGAACCCCAACAATGCAAAACAGCAAAAATGCTCACTGGAGGGAAGAGTGGAGGAGCAGGAGGAAAAGCAGGAGAGAAGGGAGAAGAGAGGACAGCCATTTCCTATTGCCGCGGGGACCCAGCTGTATGTCACACCCGGTGACCATTTGTATCCTAGGCAATTATTATAAGATGCCTATTTAATATAAGGATGATCAGGTGTTGGTCCTGTTATGTTATGATAACCTGGTGTGGCAGCGGATGGTGACAGATGGAGGCCCCATGCCCCATGTAGACATGGTGGAAGACGGCTCGGTGGGAGACACTTAGACTGGGCCCACATGGCCAAGAAATAGATGGGGGGGGGGGGAGATGAAGGAAGAGAGGGAGGGGGTTGAGGAGCTGGACCTCTAGCAGGGTGTGGGGGAAGGAAGGATGAAAAGGGGGAGGGGTCTACGGTGTGAATCATTCTTAAATGGAGCTTGATGTCAGAACTCAGGGCAGGGCCAGGCTAATTGCTACTGGCCAGGGCTAGCTTCGGGGCTAGTCCAGAATCCTACCAGGTCCTATTTATTGTTGGCTTCCAGCATATATGGACCATGGGCATATGTTTATGGATTCTGTGCCTCAATGGTCCCTAAGGATCATGGGAAGCCAGTGAACAAGAGAGTTGTGAACTTAGTTGCTAGAGAAGACAGAAGACAAACAAGCCCTCCTTTTTTAAGGTGGAGGCAGCTTAGGGATGGATGATCCAGCAGGCCTGAAGACAGGACCAGGGGCTTTCCTGATCTCATTTCCATCACCTGCAGAGACCATGTTTACCCTGAGTAAAAGGAGCTCTACAGAGGTAGAGGGGGGAAGATTTGAGTCACACAGAGACCATAACTGTCACCACTGTAGACCGGCTTCTCTGAACGGATCAGCACAGTGCTAAGTGTATTGATTCCCCACCTAGCCATGGTCATGCCTTCTTGAGGTGGGGCTTTTTGATGTTTCCATTTTACAACTAAAGGCTGCTGAGCTCCAGGAAGGTTGACTTCTTTCCTCTAAACAATGCAACCAGTAGGTGAAAGCAGGGGGGTGGGGGAGCGTTAACTTAGGTTGGCCTGACGGCAGAGCCCACGCCTGTTGTCCGTCTAGGCTGCTTGAAAAGAAGGTTCATGCAGCGTGTTTGTGAATGCGTGATTGTGTGGCAATGGTGGGGGATATGTGGTAGGGAACTCCTTTGGGCGAGGCCATGCGCTAAGTCTGTTCTCACCTCTTTTTCCTTCCTAGGAGATGAACATTCAACAGCTCACCACCTACAGAAAGAGTGTCATGTCCTTGGCTGAGGCAGGGAGGCTCTACAGAAAGGACCTGGAGATTGTGCTCTGCAGTGAGCCCCCCATGTAAAGGGGTGAACAGACAGGGGCTGCTTTCACACCTCCCCTAAGCCCTGTGTCCATCATCTCGTCTTTCTGACACACCTTCCCAGACCTAGAGAGCAAGATCTCCTCTCCCCAACCCTGCAACCTCCACACACCAGCCTGTGGAGCAGGAAGGAAGCGAGTGGATGCCTAATAGCATTTCTTGGAGCTGCACCGGCCCACCTGGCCCTGGCCAGATGGGCAGTTCTGCTTGCAGTGGGTCACCAGCCACATGGGTGGTGGGTGGGGCACAGGGGGGGCTTCCCTAGTCTCTTCGATGTGATGCATGAGCTTCTCTGCTGTATGATTTAGGCTTCTGAGTCCAACAGAGTGGACTTCTTCCTCCTGCCGCCCTCTGCCCTCACCCTAGGCCACCACCAACCCTGAATTTCCAGGTTCTGCCTACCAGCTTGCTAATGATATAACTGTCTTCTCAGAGTTCTTGTGGTGGAGGGTGACAGCCCTCTTGTGTTCTTGATTTGTGTGTTCCTTTCATCTTTGGGTTTCCTGTCTTCTTGTTTTACCAAAGAAGGGGTTACAGAGAATAAAGTGGAAATGTCTGCCATGGACACTCACCCACTTCTGTCATGGGAAGTATTTCTCTGTGACAAAGGGTGGACCTGCCATAGAGATGGGGATGGCACCAAAGGTACCTGATTGGGAATCAAGACCCCTGAAACTCATCTGGGTGTGGTGGCACATGCTAGGAGATTGGGAGCACAATGGTATTCTGGGAGCACAACCAGTTCAAGGCTAGCCTCAAAACCAGAGGTCAGACAGTGGTGGAGAGAGTTCAGTTGGTAAAGCACTTGCCTTGCAAGCCCAGGGATCTGTATCTGAACCCCAGGACCCATGTCAAAATGGCAGGTGCTTGCGACCTCAACACAAGGGAGACAGAAACAAGAGGATCCCTTTGGGGTTCTGACTTACCATTCTAGGCCAATCAGAGACCCCGTCTAAAAAGAAGTAGGTGGCATTTATGAAGATGACACTTGAGGTTGTCCTCCAGCTCCAGGGACACACACATACTGCATATACGTGAACACACACACACACACACACACACACACACACACACACTTAAAAAAAAAGAAGAAGACCTCATGATATTATGGCTCTCATTTGCTATTCTATATTCTAGTCTGCCTTTCTATGGCTGTGATAAATTCCATGACTAAAGCCAACTTGGGGAGGGAGGGTTTATTTGGAGTGTATGTTACAGTCAATAATTGAGAGAAATCATAACAGGAACTCAAGGCAGGTTCCTGGAGGCAGGAACTGAAGCGTAGAGTAACTCTGCTTTCTGGCTTGCTTTTAGCTTGCTCAGCCTAAGTTCTTATATAGTTCAGGGCCACCTGCCCACAAGTGACACCACCCACAAAGGTCTGGCCTTTCTCACATCAATCATTAGCCAAGGAAATGCTACAGGGTTGCCCATTGACCAATCTATTGGAGGGCGTTCCTCAACTGAGAATCTCTTCAGATGACTCTAGCTTGTGTCAAGCTGACAAACACTAACCAGAATATTTGTCATCTCTTGCTTGTCCCCACACAACTGATTCATTATTTGTTACATGTTTGGTGTGTTTCTATATCTTAGATATATGGTAATACCAGTTTCTAGTTTATTGAAGGCTGCCTTAACTTCAGGTAATTATGCTGAATGGGTTTGCTTAGATATCTCCCTTAATCCTTTAAGAGAGATGCTGTGATTCTAATCTACAGTCATATGAAGATGAGAACTGAGCCACAGTATGATTCCAACACTCTGGACCCACACTGTATACCACTGCCTCCCTTTGTAGTAAAGATACTCATAGTACCCATAGCGGCAAAGCTTTGCCTTTTCTCCTCAAAGCAAACATTGCCCAGCAACACCTGATGGAAAGCACCTTGCTGTGAGGTCAGCTTGGCCCTTGGGTCCACAGAGCTGTCTGAGATCCTAGGATAGAGAGAGAACTCATTTTCTAAAGGCCATTATTGCCTGACATTTATTTTAATAGCACGGCTTTATTTAATCCCCAACAATTCGATTAGACAGATACCATACAGATGAACAAATTAAAGCTTGAAGACACTGAGTAGCTTGTCTAGGATGTTATAGCTCCAAAATGGCAATTAGAGCTCACACTTGACTGGTCACCTGTGGAAACATCCTTCTGTTTAATATCCAGGAGCCCATCTGGAGCAATAGACAAGTATTTCTAGCCATGTGAACCAGATGTAACACTCATTTGTTTCTCTGACGTACTCATTTCTGAGAGAACCCAACCCTGTTCATAGAGTGGATGGTCCAGCACAGGGAGCCGCCTGACTTCTGCCCCCTCCCCTGTACCTGATTGGGCATGTGTGAACATCCGATGCCCGCTGGAGTTAGAGGGTGAGACACACACACATGATGCCAAGCAGGAGGTGTGACCTGGAGCTGGCTTTGAGACTAGAGGTGGTACTATGTTTCCAATGCTGAGAGGAGCAGAAACTCAAACCTGGGAAGAAGAGGACAGTCGGCTAACAGTGAAAGAAAATAACAGAGGAAGACAAAGGTGGAGAGACCACAGGCCAAAGAAGGATGAAAGGGAAGGAAAAAACTAAAAGAAGAAAGGGAAACGAAGATAGAACAGGAGGGAGGGAGGGAGGGAGGGAGGGAAGTGCCACCTCACAGCATCCTGGGTCCTCTGGCCTTCAGTTACTGTCTCCATGGATGGGGAACCATTGTTCATGTTCTATGACCCTGGACACTCATTGCTCTGAGCTTCAGACCAAAGTCCCCACCCTGGGCAAGATGAGTGGTGTAGATGTCATAGTTTGGGATCTATGGGGCATAGAACAGGGTCCTGTCTGCTTGGTTGCAGCTCTGCACCCGCTGCTGGAGCCCTTTGTCTAGGGCATTCATTCCCCATCAGAGGGAAGAGTCCTGTTCTCTTGATGATATGGTCTTTGAACTTATTGGTTGACCCTGAGCAGAACTGTCTGTGCATCAGGGCAAAAGATGGACAAGAATCCTGCAGATACCCAGTGCCACCTGGAGGAGACTTCAGTCTCTTCTGTGTTGAGGGGACCACATCAAATGAACAGGGACTGGAATGGCATTTGATTCCTTTGGGCCAGTTTTCTCCTATAGTGACTGCCTCTCAAACATGCTTTGGGAATGGGGGAGGAAGTTTACCCTCCTTCAAACCCTGTAAGAACCCTGGGGAGGCAATCCTAGCTCAGCTCCATGGCCTGGAGAGGCAAGAATGTCACACCTCTGTTCTAGAAGGGAAGCTTCAAATCCCATGTAGAAAATCAACAGTAAAGCAGCCACATTCAGACTCGACCTTAAAGACATATCTCTTCGCATGTTTTCCTTCTGAAAGCTTATTAAAAGCCAGGCACTGGTCTATGTAACTCTATTTAGAGGGGAACCCTGGGAATCTCCTAGCCCCTGGGGCACTAAGGTTCTCTGAAACTGTAGGAATAGCTCAGAAGTAGAAAGGTTACCTAGCACGCATAAGAAGACCTTAGATCAATTCCCCAGCAACCCTGAGAGGAAGGAGGGAGGAAGGGTGGAAGGGAGGGAAAGAAGGGAGGTGTGTGTGTGTGTGTGTATGTGTGTGTGTGTGTGTGTGTGTGTGTGAGAGAGAGAGAGAGAGAGAGAGAGAGAGAGAGAGAGAGAGAGAGAGAACATCTTTTCACCTTTTCTTATGTTTTCATTGTGTCCCCTGGAACAGATAATGTATCCACATGTTAATAATATTTTGAGGGAAGGTCTTCAGAAGTAATTAGGATCAGATAAAACCATGAAGAAAGAGGGGGTCAGGGAGATAGCTCAGTTGGTAAAATGTGTGTCCACAGAATAAGAGCCTGAGTTTGGATCCCCAGCACCCACAACAAAAGCCAAGCAGCACAAGTCTGTAATTCCAGAACAGGGGAGGTGGAGACAGGGAGCCCCTGGAAGTTTGCTGGCCAGCCAACCTAACTGAATCAGAAAATGCCGGGCTTAGTGACAGACTGTCTCAAATTAATAAATGATGATGATGATATAGAGAGAAATCAAGAAAAAATAATCAATGTTAACCTTTGGCCTCCATGTGCAAGTGTATACATGTGCATACATGTGTGCATACATGAACACATACATTTATACACCACACACATTTAAAACAAAACAAAAAGCAAGGGAGACCTGTTGCTGAGTCCTAACAGTTCCCTCAGGGAGGGAGGGAGAAGACACAGGGCCAATAAAATAGACCCTGGGAGTTGGGTGAAAAACAAATGGCTAACTCCTTTATTGAGCAATGGGGAGAGCCTTATATACCCTCCTCCCCAACCCAGGGCTGTGTTCCCATCAGGTGATGTTACTCAGTCACCCCTCATTGGCTGGGCACAATCAGGATCTCTGAGAGTGCCTGTTGCTAGGCTCTCAGGCTGACTCCAGGTTGATTCATAAGGATGTCTTGGCAACTGGGTTTGAGCCAATTTTCTTGACTCTATGGGCCTGTCCTATAGAGACCTATGAGTCGCAATTCTAATTAGTCTAATTAAATAAAAACCTGAAGTCAAATATTGAGGGTGAAAGCTGAAAAATCAGAGAAGCCAAGCAGCAGCCACTTAGAGACTTCTTACTTCTAACAAATCCTCAGACCAAATAGGGGCTGAAGATCCTGTCTCCACTAGACTCTTATACTGTCTCCACCTCCTTAGTGCTGGGATCAAAGGTGTGCACCACACCACCTGGCTCTGTTTCTTTTTTAGACCAGATAAATCTCATGTAGCCCAGGGTAGCTTTGAACTCCTAATCATCCTGCTGCCTCCTCCCAAGTGCTGAGATTAAAGGTGTGTGTCACCATTGTGTGGCCTCTATAGGTAACTAGTGGATAGCTCCAACCTTTGATCTCCAGTCAAAACACAAGCAGACCAAAGAAACAGACATAACAAACAGACCTAAGGGGCATACTTGTGTCTTGCTATTTGGTGTCCTCTTCCATGTTATACAGTAAGAAAGTCCTCACCAGATACCTTAAGAACAATGAGTTAAATAAATCTTTTCTCTTTACAAATTATCTAGTCTGTGGCATAGAGTTATAGCAATTAAAAAATGGACTGGGCTTTTCTAACACTTAATTTCCTCCAGACAACTAACTCCCAACTCCCCCAGCTTCTAACATGGATGTCAACAGAAACTCCCTCCTAGGGGAGAGAAAAGGACACAAAGGCTCCAACTCTTTTTAGGAAGTGAGGAGGAGGAGGAGAATGGTGCTCAGAACGTCTCACAATAAGCTGCAGTTAGCTGCACCCTGTGGCACTCAAAGCCAAGGTGGGAAGGTTTCTAGAGGAGGCCACATCACCAAGAAGAATTCTATAATGTGAAGATCCATTATGGTTCTTCGTTTGAAGAAAATACTAATGATCTATTCTCCTGAAAAGTGCTTTCAACCAAGGAGAGACAGAGAGAAGACAAAGATGCTGGACGGGCTGGGAGCTGGAATGACTCTGAACACTCTCAGGATCCTGTAGTAGGATTTCCTGTGTGCTCCAGTGCCCTTGAATGCATCATTGGTATTGGCAGCAGCGTTTCCTCTGGAAACCCCTGGCCAGCATCCCAGCGTCTGGGCTGGGACAGGAATCAGTCTACTCCATCGTCTTCATTCAACACCCACTGAGTCTCTTCTTGTCTAGATTCAAAGATAGAATGAATGGGGATAAGAATGTGTAGGAAACATAAAAGTTTTACAGAAAAGGCAAATGTGGAAAAAGAAGGGTGTTGTTTGAAGTTCTCTGTAAAGAGGAATATTAAGGCAGATACCTAAACAACGTGTGACCTGCATGAGAGAAGGTGTGCTGTGCCTAGGAAGCAGGAAGTGCAAAAGCACTAAGGGGGCGGGGGGTTGGTGTGTGCAGAAAGGTTGCCATGTTGGCGAAAGGAGAGAGACTAGAGAAGAAGGGAAACGTATGGATAGTAGACCACATTATGGAAAATGAGTGAAGCCAAGTCATGGGGTATCTTGGAAGCCGTGATAAAAGGAGCTTTGAATTTCATTGGGAAATGTCAAGGGAAGACTGCAAATCAGTAACATCAGAGAGGTGGTGATTTATTTGAAGTATGCTCTGAGGCTGGTGTGGACAGTACCAATGGGAAGCCAGAGAGAAACAGAGAGAGAGAGAGAGCAGTCAGCAAGATGAGGTTCTGCAAGTTGGGAAAAGCTGGTAACTTACAAAATGGCAAAAGAAATCATATTAAATATCAGCTTCCTGGGACCAGAAAGATGACTCGGGGGTTAAGAGTGTGCACTGCTCTTGCTGGAGACCCAAGTTCAGTCCCAGCACTCACATCTGTTCTAGCTCCAGGGGATCCAATCTGTCATAAGGCCTTAAGGAAAAGGTAAACATGGAAGTGGTAAATAGCCTCCACCAGCACCCGAGTTCATGTACACGTACCCATACATAGACACATACAAACACACGTAATTCAAAACAGATCTTTAAATACCAGCTCCTGGCACTGTTGAAGTGGAATAAAAGGACTTGCTAGGTAGGAGCTACAAGAAAGCCACAAATTGGCACTGAATATAAGGCTCTTGACTCCAGTAACTGAGAGCCTATCAGAGTTGAGTCTGGGAGGAGAGGAGGGTTGATGAGAAAGGGGAGGAGTTCAGACTTAGATCGTACTTCCTAGCCTTCTGTGGATGGGAGATGGGAAATGGGATGAGCAAAGGCTAATCATGGGAGCAAATGCGATGAGACTCAGGAGGAATGTGTTTGAATGTTTCTGCCTTCTGTTTGCTTACACATCCCTACCTCATATGTCAAGGGGAACTACTCTCTTCCCATGGTGTAGATTTGCCTCTAAAAACATGCACTTTTGGTCATTTCTTTTGTGCTTTGCAGAAAGGGTAAATAAGTGGTGGTAAATGAGTTCAGGGCCAGCCTGATCTACAGAGAGAATTCCAGGACAGGCAGGAGACTACACAGAGAAACCCTGTCTGGAAAATAACAACAAAACACCCCCAAACAACTAAAATCCAAAAAATGGGGGGGGGTGTTAAGTAGGAAAATTTCACCTCAGCCACCTCTGCCTTTTGGTCCCAGGGAGATGAGATGGAGGTGAAAAACCCTCTGATACCATCGCCGATGCTTCTTATTCTGTGCTCTGAAATTTGTGTTTGTACTTTGAAAAGTCTTTCTCCTCTGTGTGCTTTCTGAACAGTCCAAGTGACTCCAAAATCTTTAAATCCTCTTTTGTTGCCGTAGAAACCATGCACCATAACCATTTGAAACCTGTTTTATTTTCTACCTGCCTATTATCACTGTCACTACTGCTGATAATTCTCTCTGAAATTGTGATTGTCCCTATCTGCAGTGGAGAATCCATGTTCCATTTCCCTCTGCCCTCCTTAAATAATGGATCAACCCAGTCCCAGAATATTCAGGTTGTTTCCCAGGACCATCTCCAGTGACAATTACTAATTTAGTCCAGGTCCCAAGAGACAACAGATGGTGCCTTCAAACTGCATCATTCAAGGGGGATTTGTTACAAAGGTCTTTTACAAACATGTGGACAAAATACAAAGGACTCATGAGTACTGGGAAGAACCAGGGACCTTAAGAATAGATCTGACTGCTAGCACGTCAGGCTATTACAAGTATCACTTCTTGCTACTTACAAGGAATAAGAAGCAACTAGGAACTGAGGGAGAGGGTAGTAGTTCTATAGCACCAATCCCAGGTTACAGCCCAGTCCCAGGTTAAACTCTGTCTGGCATGGGGGTCAAGTCGAGGGTCTCACCTATGCTAGCAAGCACTCTAGCATAGCTACACTCCTTCCTCCAAGCTAACTCTTTGAGGGCAAGTACTATATTCTCAGTCTACTGGTTCTCTTCCATCTCTTTTTAGGGTTCGACATTGCCTGAAACCAGGGGCCAGGAGCTTATTGTGGCATCCACACCCGCCAGCCTCAAGGACAAAAAGCAAGGCTGGTGAGGGTGAAGACCAGAGGAGAGGAGATTTGAAAATGTCAAGCATATCCAGACAAACAGAAGCACCTATGGGCACTTAACTGTAAGAATTCAGAATTCTAGAAGGAGTTGAGATGGAGATAAAAATCTGCAAAACATTTGTAGAAGGATGGAGTCAGGAAGATCAGGCCAGTTAGGAAGTTACAGAAGAGAAATCTTAGAGCATCGTTCAACCTCCTGTGGCCAGAGTGCTGGAAAAGAACAGGGTTAGCTGGTGAAACCAAGAAAAATGGATCCCTGAAAGACCAGTGATGGAGTCCTCAGATGGAAGGCATCATGGGAGGTCTCAGATATTGCAAAGATGTAAGGGCTGAAATTATAAAGCAGCTGTCATTTCCTTGTCCACAGCCTCCAAAAAGTAATGGGAGCTCCTTGAGGTGAGAGTGTGTCCTCAGGGCCATCGGGAACAAGAGTCGGTGAGTGAATGAGTAACCCAAGCACCAACATGAGAGAATGTGTGCTACCCCGAACTTAACTTGGAAGAGCTTGTAGTAAATGATAAATTACTACCTCCAGTAACTCTGGAGCACTGGCCTCTTAGGATGTATGCTATCTTTGCATGAGGCAGGTCTTTGAATAGAGCATAGATGTTCACATCTCCAACAAACTCAAGTGAGAGAAAGAGAGAGAGAGACTTGCTGGCCAGAGGCCAGGCTATCTCATCCATCTGGCAGCTCTCCCACGACACCTTAATTGGAGACTGAAATGCGACCAGCATTCTTCCTGTCTCTTGTTTCGGCTCTAATCTGATGGCTCGATTTTCTCAGACTAATGTCCTCCAGACAGCAGGAAACATGTCCACCACTGGCTGCATCCCCGGTGTCTACAGACTATGCCAACAGATAGCAGATACCCAACAAACATTTACTGAATAAACCAATTGGCTCCCAGTGGAAAGAGGTACTAACTACATTCACCTTGGTTACAGCTCAAAATGTCAAGGGCTTTGCCTTCTTAGGTGGAATCTTCTTAGTCAGCCATGGCCAGCAGCTGTTAGAATCCTCATTAAACCTGAATGGGCAGGATGAGAAAGGAAATTCCAAAGAAAGAATGGAAGATTCCATTGCCAGAGAGAGTACAACAGTCACCCAACAAATCCCCCATGCCGTAAAATGATTTTACAGTTGCTTTGGTTGAAAAATACATTATTAATATATACTTGTAGAATTTAGCTAAGAGGTTTTATTTGAGTTCAATATTCAGAGATGGGCTTTGGAGGAAGAGATGGCCCAGGGGGGAGGGGTAACCCAATCAATAAATTAATCTACTAAATACTTTTAGCTGGTCTTTTGGAAGGTGGTGGAAACTAGGGAAGGTGGAGCCTGGGTGGAGGATGTGAGTTTCTAGATGTATAATGTGTCTCTGCTTCCTTCCTGGACATCTTGCATCATGATGCTCAGCCACAGACAAGCCCACAGAAATAGGGCCAACTGACCATGGACTACAATCTCTAAAGCCATGGACCAAAAAAGGCTTTCCCCCTGGTTTTCCTGGGTATGTTCTCATGGCCATGGTTCTCTGACATGATATAGATTTAAAAAAAAAAATCAGGCCTCTCCTGGTTAGTTTCCTTTCTGTGGATGTGGTAAGACACTGACCAGCAGCAACTTGGGGAGGAGGTACTCCATCTTACACTTCCAGTTCATGGCTGAGGGAAGCCAGGGCAGGAACTTAAGGCAGGAAAGTGAAGCAGAGGCCATGGAGCAACTGCTTACTGGCTTGCTTCTCTTGTCTTGCTCAGTCTGCTTTCTTATAGAACGCAGGACTAGAACCTGCCCAGGTGTGTCATGGCCCAACAGTGGACTGGGCTTGCCCACATGATTGATTAATAAAATGCCCCACAGACAAGTCCACAGGTCATTAATAGAGGTAATTCCTTCACTGAGAGTCTGTCTCTTCAGGTGATTCTAGTCTGTGACAAAATGACAAAACCTAGCCAGCACATGGCCATGGAAGTGGTGGTGGGGGTTAAAGCAGCCTGAGTCCTGGCTGGCCCTTGCAATGACCAGACTACTTGGAGAAGGCAGTCTTGAGAGTAAGTGGCTGCCACTGTCCTTAGGAGATCTAACTCAGAAACACGTGTGTAGGCAGGACCTCTTGATATGTTGAGGGTATATTAACTAGAAATACTTTCTAGTAGAACACAAGGAAGAATATGGGAAAGAAGTGTCCCACTGGTCAACTAGGAAACCACACAGGGAAGAGGCCATGACAGCACACAGTACCATGAAATCTTTCTAGAAGAAAGCTTTTTAAACACATTCTGTTCAACCCCCCTTCATACTCAAAAACTTTATAGAACCCTGAATATACAAAATAAATACACAAAGCAAACATTTAATAATAATGTAAGGTTTATTTTTAAAGAGTCCTTTGGTATATATATAATTTTACCGTTTATTAAAAGTGAAAGGAAAATTGCATATTAATGAGATGGATATGCTTGTCTCACATCATACAATCAGAGGCATAATAATTAGACACATGCTGAGAAATGACTGTAGAAAAATGTTAAAAAAGTCTTTTGTTTTCCATAACTAAACTATTATGTTTCTATTTGTCTGTGCAATAATAACAGTGCAATCCATAACACATGATAATCTCAAGTCTGAACCAAGAGGTGTTTCAGGTGGGTTGGTTGGTGTTTCATGGCATGACAATATTCACAGTACAAAACACATGCTGGATTTATTTTTATTTTGTTTTGATCATGAGACAGGGTTTAAATGTATAGCCCTGGCTGACCTGGAACTCATTTTATAAACCAGGCTGGCCTCAAACTCAGCAGAGATCCACCTGCCTCTGCCTCCCAGGTGCTTTCATGAAAGATGTGTGCCACCACTATGCTATCGCTGATAACCTCGGCTACAATGAAGGGACACAATGCCACAGAGTAAGTGCTGACAGAAACACCAGGGATTACGTGTCTGATTTGGAATTGTGGCCCTTTGCATGTTCAGAAGCATTTTATCATTGACAAATGTTCTAACTCAGCCTTCTATTCAAGTTCTGCTACCCCACATAGGGTCATGACCCGTAGGACTCACTTTCTGGTGATCAGTCCTTTGAACACTGATTCCATGCTCAATTTGGCTTTAGAACTGAGGGTTAGAAGCACCTATTAGAGAGCTTCAGGGGTTACAACCAGTGCAGATGAAAAATATATTTTATTTTTCCCCATATCTACCACTGTTCCCCCTCCCTTCCCTCCTCCCAGTCCCCACCACCACCACCCCACCCTCCCATTCATTCCCCTAGGATGGCAAGAAGTCCCAAGGTGGGTCAGTTCAAGCAGATGAGAAATTTTAATAGAACAATACAATAAGATGTTATCATAAAGGGATTCAGATCCACATGCCTTGAGTCCTGGATTCAGATCCACATGCCTTGAGTCCTGGGGATGGCCTGACTAGGGATCTTAGAGAAGATAGCCCCAAGAGCACGTGGTTGCTACCTTTCTAGCCAGATCTGATTCAGAGCTGTGCAAGAGCTCAACATGCAGGATGCCATTGTAAAGAAGCTGTAACTCACAAGTAAATACAGAGGACTGACTACCTTAACCCCCCCCCCAACACACACGTACACGCACACACCAGCTCTGCTGAAGACTTTAAGGATTGCTTCACTTTTCTAGATAGCAGAGATCACAGAAAGAACATGCAGCAGTAAAGTCATGATCCAACCCGGGAAGGCCTTTACCCCCCATTTGTGATCACAACGCTGGGCTCCTCAGTGTAGTGGTAGGGAGTCTTTGTTGAACACTTTTGGTAAGGCAGACCCCCTGCGAGATGCTGGGAACCCCCCACCCCCCACCCCCACCCCGATGGGCGAGGGAAACAGCCACCTGTTCCAATGTGGTGATGTGTGGCTCAAGAAAAGCACAGGCAGAGAGCCCTGACCAAAACAACGGAACAGCTGAGACCAGCAAGAAATGTAGGCTGTGGCTAGGGGAGGGGGTAAGAGAATAGAGAACCACCAAAAGCAAGAACATCCACCACAGCCCCAGGCCGGAGGTAGCCTGTCTCATCCCAGAAGCTGAGTCCCTGACAGAAGTAATTATCAGAACTATCTGAGGAAGCGCAGTGAGAGCCTGACTGGACGTGGACACCACTTACCCACGTGTCCCAGATGGCAGCACGGCTCACTTCCCTCCTCTTGTTCTCAATGAGGCCCTTTCTGATCAGACTGTCCCCACATTTATGCTCCTCCCCCATAGCTGCTCCTGCCACCTTTATGCATATGACACTTGGATGTATGTTTTGCATGCTCTCCTAGCTAGGGTACAAATGCTTCACGGTTGCCTACTCACCTCACATACCTAGGAAAACCTCTTTCTTACAGGCATCCTCCCTCACTTACTGCCTTTCTCTTCTCTGGAACAATCAAATCTCTATGGTTGGCAGGCTGTGTAAGGGTCAGGATGACGGCATAATCAAATCCACCTATGCTCTAATCACTGATTGGGATAGATACATTATTCCTGTGGCCAGGAAGAATCAAGCTGGGGGTGGGGGCAAAGACAATGATCAAACATCAGGGTCACTTGGATTCTTATAGTCTCAGTGCAGGCATAGGAAAGGAAGAATCTACATTTGTGGTCTTGATATAGTGAAAAGGGAGGGTGTAGGGGTCAGGGCCAGGACGGCCTGGGGTGAGGAAGACAACCTTAGGCATCGCTGGCTCTGAAAAACTGAAAGAACAGCAGCTAGGATCTGGAAAAGCTGGAGAATATCTCCCCCTCTGGAGCCTTAGGAGACAGAGACCTGCTGATACAGTCCTTCAACCCAGTGAGACCAGTGTGCAGACACCTGCCACCACAAACCCCCATCTGTGTGCTCTGTAGCTGCCCCAGGACTCCAGGACCCAGTTGGTTTCAAGTGCAGCAGTTGTACCTCTGCTGATCCTCAGACAAAGTTCCACATAGGATGTCTCCTCTTTTGAATCCAGTTTCTATTACTTTAACTAAATACCCAAAGCTGAGTACATTACAAAGAGTCTGGTGGCTGGAGATATCCAAAAAGTCTGGTGCCAAGGCTCCAGAGACAGCTCAGTGGTTAAGAGCACTTACTGCTCTTAGAGACCTGGATATGGTTCCCAGGAGCACACAACAGCTTAAAACCACATATAGCTCCAATTCCAGGAGATCTGAAGCCTTTTTTTTCTGGCTTCCACAGGCATCAGGCATGCATTTGGTGCACATGTATATGTAGGCAAAACACCCACGCATAAAAATAAATTTTAAAAAGTTTTATATTTTTTAAAAAAGCAGCAGCACCAATGTCCTGACAGTAACTTCTTGGCTGTGACACAACATGGCAGAGAAAAGTAAAATGAAATGGCAGCATACAGGAGCCAAGTATGCTCACTTTTTGGTACAGTAACAACAATGAACTTACTCAAAAAGACTAACATTAATCCAGTCTGTGGGCAGTGGATGATGCCCTTTAGAACCTAATTACTTCATACGAGGCCATAGATCCAGCACCACAATAGCATCCCACTGGGAGCAACCTTCTTGGACATGAACTTTGGGGAAACATATGAAGACGATGCAAACCACAGCTCACCTGCTTAGGATATATGGATCCTCTGAGCCTGGTACACCCCAAAAGCAGACTTGTTTCTTTCAGGTGAGTGAGCCTAAACTGCACCCATCCATCCTGTGGCAAAAGCAGGGGGATCCTGAAGAGATACGGGCTTAGGAGGTGCCCCAAGGCCTAACACAGTCCCCCTCACATCCACTCTTTGTTTCCACTCTAAGAGTACCATCCTCTGGTCAGCCTTTCTTTCCTGGACTTTGGGTTGCCATCCCCATCCCCATCTATAGGACAGGAAGTCTGGAATGAATGGCACATAGGGCCTTTCGAAATAGCATGCCCTGACACTTCACTAAAGGGCATGTGTGAGTGACTGGGAATAAATGATTGACACCATTGGACACTGAGGAAAAGCTAAAACCACAGTGAGATATTGATGTGGGAATGCCTTTCTGTATGTTGTGAATCTCAATCTTTAAATAAAGGAGATGTTTTGGACCATGACAGGCACCATAGAAGAAGTAGGAGGAGGAATCAGAATAGGTAGGAAAGGAAGGGCGGAGTCAGAGGCAGATCGAGCAAGCCGCCCAAGGAGCAACATGTAAGGAGCACAGGTGAGCCACGGGCCACGTGGCAGACAGATTAATAGAAATGGGTTGAGTTAAGATGTAAGAGCTAGCTAGCAATGTGCCTGAGCCATAGGCCAAACAGCATAAAGTTAATATAAGCGTCTGAGTCATTTCTGGGGGCCTGAGCAGCAGCGGCAGGTGGCTGGGTGGCTAAGGGTTCTGGTGCAGCAGGTCTGTGGGTCCAGGTCCCTGGCTGCCCGAGATCAAGAAACCTCACTACTACAAGACATACCTATGCACACCTGTGCAAAACAGTGATTGTGGGGATATGTTTCAAATTTAGTAAAAACCAGTCTGAGATATCAGAGGGATCTACCCACAGTCAGTCTAGGAGGATCAGACAGTGGTAACTCACACCTTTAATCTCAGTCACGGGGAATATCTGGGAGTGGTGACCTATGCCCTTAATACCAGCAGATCTGAGTTTGAGGCCAACTTAGTTTACAGAGGGAGTTCCAGGCTCCCAGGCAGGCAGTGGTGGTGACAGGCCTTTAATCTTAACCTGGATGTGAAGCAACTGGGTGAAGAGGGTATTTAAGGCAGGCGTAGAAAGACAGAGCAGGTGGTAGAAGCGCAAGAGGAGTGAGGCTGAGGAAGCTGGAAGACAGCTGCATGAGATTTGACTGTGATGTTTCCTCTCTTTGATATCTCAGCCTTTCCCTGAAATCCGGCTCTGAGTTTCCTTTATTGGTGCAACAAATGATCACTTTCAAATGTCTTATTTCAGTTTACAAAGGCAGAGTATATTTAGTCGTTAGAATGTATAGAGGCCTGAGAGAGGGGCCGTCCCTGAGGTAGCCTAGGAGTAAATAGAATAATCACAATAGTTTAAATAAATAAGAGATCACACTGGCATTCTCTTATTACTCACACAGTCCTGTACAATATTACTTCTCATTCCAATGTATCATGGGCCATGTCTGCTTATGGCAAGCAACCTGCTTCTGGCTTAGGAGAAGTCCTGGATTACCAACTTGACATGAGAGCTGCTTATGTCGGTCCGAGGAACCCTGCATAGCCATCCACCAGAAGGTTTTACATCTTTTCTCATGAAAGACACAAGCTACAGAGCAGAGCCGCCTGCAGGCAGGGACCTCACAGGTGTGGTGACATTTTACCAAAACCAACCATATAGAAAGAGAGAGAGATGGACAAAAGAGGGACCTTGACTCATCACCAGGGGCTTCCCAGAAAATACACAACATCTAAATGGATTTCTTAGTACCATTTTGTCTGTACACATTGAACTTGGGGAATCTTGAATCATCTCTTTGGATCTGGCAATTCTTCTTGTACAGAACTTACAATAAAAGAAAAAAACCAATCTATCTTTCCAAGCCCCACCCCGACTCAGGAAATCTCCAAGACCACTGTAGAGTTCAAAGATGTCCCAAGAGCTAGTTTCTTTCATTTTTTCTATCTAGTTTAGGAAGAGCCGAAACACTCTCACAGTAAAGTCGGAGATTAATACATGGTCACAGGTACTGGGAAACAAGCTGTGGTTACCAGTCGGATTGATGACATTCAGAAGTAAACAGACCCAAGAGTGTTGAAGACAAGCTTCCACATAAAAACTCATGCAACAAATGTGCACATCATTGGCCATGATCCTGAAGGAAAAGCAATTTAAATTGCCACCTACCGGTGAACAGAGCCAAAACACCACCCATCCCCATCACAAACAGCACTGCTGCAGGCAGTGACAGATGAACTTCTGAATCACGATGCAGTGTGAAAGAAACCAATCATAGGGGGCCACACATACCGAATAAAATCGCATCTACATGAACTATCCAGGCTAGGCAAATCCACACAGACAAAACAGAATAGAAGCTTCCGTGGCTTGGAGATGTAGAAAGAATATAAAATCTCACTTTGGAAAAATGTTCTAGAATTAAAATAAAAGACAAGGTAGCAGTAGTATGTTCACACCTTGGTAATGTGAAAAACCATTGATCTGTACTCTTTAACAAAGCAAAGACTATCCCAGGATTTTGATGATAGCCTATGTAGTACTGGTTGCAAAATAAATAGTAAAATAAACACATAACATTTAAAATTGAGAGGTTTTATGTGGAACACTACAAACACCACAAAAAAACAAGAGAAAGTATTCTGGTAAGGCACAGAACATCTGCTGACCAGAATGGTTTTGTGTTTTTGTTTTTTGTTTTTTTTTTTTTAAACACAAGCAATGGTATCACTCAGGAACTAGGGGTTCAAACTCATCAATCCCAAGCAGATTCTCCTGAAATCTGATACATCCTATAATTTCTTCTCTAGCACTTGTATTAGAAAACCATGAGAACCGAACATTCTTTCTAAGTTTTCACTGTTCACGGGGCCCTTTCATACTGCAAAGCAAACTATCATTTACCTAGAAAAGGGGAGTCTACAGTGACAACACTCTCTTCCCAAAAATGCTAAAATATTATCTGTTAACACACAGCGTGTTCTTCATTGCTCTTTTCACGTGAGTCCATAAGTGTTTCAAGTGCCTCTTTAAGTTCTAGCATGGTGAACATCAATAGTTTTAACCCACACAAACTAAAGCTCTTTGAGTCATTTCAGTAAGTTTTAAGTGCATGGAGGGACAGTCATATTAAAACATAATGTTGAGCAAAAAGGGAGACACAGAACACCACCTTTGTATTAAAGGTGCCCATGTACAAGCAAGGCTCTTTATTAGAGCATTAACAAAAGGCACCACTGATTAGCTACATAGTGGACAGCCTTCCACGAGGGAGAAAGGCATAGCACCGAGAAACCCCATTCAGAGAGCAGGGCCCAGCTCAGACCACTGAAAGTGGACGGACATGTTGACGTCCAGCCCTCTGCACTAGTATTCCCATGCCCGTGCCCAAAGGAAAATACTCTCAGCAACTGATGCTGTTATAGCAGAAGATGACATTATAATAGTGACATCTCCAGCATCATCACCTTCCTGAAGATGCCCCATCCTGAAGGACTGTCTCCAACAAATTCACCTAAAATGAGAAGTCAAAAACAGCCTTTCTTGTTGACAAAGGACACAGAGAAAAATGAGACTTGGCAGAGACACAAATAATCCAGAGCTGGGAGTCAAAGTTTCCAGGGGACTCCTGAAACATACACCTGGACAGGGAGCGTGGCTCAATGAATAGAGTGCTTGTTTGTCAGGCACGAGGATCAGAGCTTGATCCCCAGAACTCACAAAAAAAAGCCAAGCAGAGAAGCACGCTCTTGAAATCCATCTCAGCACTGCAAAGGCAGAGAGAGGCTGGGCTCACTCACCAGCCAGCTTCACCTGTGGTATGACGTGTAGGCCAATGAGAGGCCCTGTCTCAAAAACAACATCAACAAAAAATGTTAACAGATCCTGAGGAACAGCATCTGACATTAACCTCTGGCTCTGACTTGTATGTGCAGAGGCCTACTTTACACAGGCCATCAATGGCTCTATGATGACTCCACCTAAGCATATGGTTTCTGCTTCCCCAGGGTCAATGACTGAAAACCCACTGTCAAAGAAACCCATCACATCATTAGTTGGAGTGAAGGTAGTCAGTACTTGGCAGCTATTCCCTTTGGAGCATTGCTACAGGCCATGCACCATATTCTGACAGGCAAAGGACTTAGGGTAGGGGGCGGGCTGCTGCTCACATCTACCTCCCAAGTAGGCAGATAATCCTAAAGGGATTTTCTTTCCCTGGATTCCATATTAAAAATTTCCACATTCTTCTCTTGTTCCTCCTGTTTAGCAAGACTTTGGCTGCCCTTCCCCTTTCCCCTCCTAGGAACCTTCCATGGCAACACCTGCACTCTGACGCCAGCACACTTTTCTGACATGGTTCTTCTTTGGAACCATAGAACTAATTTGTAGAGCCCGGTGCTAAAAGGGAACTATTTCAAAAGCGAAGTTTCATTAGAACTTCAAGATGGCAAGAACAGTGCTAATCCAAGGCCAAGGCCACATGTGACCACACTGGCACACAGGCAACCCCGTTAGGCCAATTCCTCTTAAATACAGAGGGATAAAGGAGCCTCTCAAAGCAACCCAAGGCAGAGCAGGCCACTAGTGCCTGTGTTAGCAACTTATCATGAGCAACAGACATGCTGCCTCCAAGGTGACTGGGGAAATACCCCAAATCTCAGCATCTTTATTGTGTGATTATTACAAGTGGCCAGAGCATAAAATGAAAACTGAACTTGAAGATTAAGGAACAGAAAGCTTTCCAAATACTCATTTAAAAACCTATAGTCAAGTCCCAAAGAATCCTTCCTGAGTACAAACCCAGGCTCTAGATCATAAAGAGCCACCCATTCACTCCGTTCCATGGGGTGGGTGACTACTTCTGTGGGGGATCTGGAGGCTTGGGAGCTCAAGACAGGCATCATGGGGACTTGATAGGTGCCAGGAGGAACCTTCCTGTTGTTAGAAAAGGCAAGAGGGTGTGACATGCTGGCGAATCTTTTTCCAGTGCGACTTCTCTCAACCTCTGGTTTCCTAAGTCACTGAAGTCTCACTCCTTCATTAAAGACAGAAGGTGGAAGCAGATCATGGGGAAGGATCTGAAAAGTGACAGATAGAGGGGAGGAAAAAAGAGAGGAAAGGAGAGAGGGAGGGAGAGAGGGAGGTGGGGGGAAAAACTATCCAGATGATTTGATGCCACAAGTTCTGGGGCATTAAGCCCCACCCCCCTCTACAGGGTGTTCCTGAACTAGGAATTGCTCAAATGTCTCAACTTCCTGGTGCCATCTGCCTTACATTACAATCCTCCTGCCACCCCAGCCCCATTCAAAACACCCGCCCTTAGCGTCCACTAAGGCTCCAAGAGTAAGAAAGCTGCTAAATCCCACAGTGACAACCCAGAAACTCAGACAAGTCGGAGCATGGTCCCCAAGACAAAATATTGCTGGCCATGCCTGCAGGCGGGCAATGCCTGCCAAACGGGAAAAAAAAAAAAAAAAAATCACACTGGACGATCAGCAGGGAAGGACTCTCACACAAGAAGGCTAGCTCCAGAGAGTCGAGCTCTATCACAGCAGCAGAGTCATGAAGTAGGAGAGTGTCTTGGAAAGGAGGCTGTCTTCCAGTTTTGTTTCAAGTTGAGGGTTGAGGTCTGGGGAGGTTGAGTCGCCTGGGAGAGCAGGACAAGATGCCTCAAAATTCTCTACACCTCTAGAAAACGAAGGCAAAAGCCATGTACAGCCAGCCCTCTCTGGGGTCTGCAGCAAGGCCTGTTGGTGGACAGGCAGCTGATTAGGAAGGAGAAAGAGAAGAAACTGCTTGAGGAGTTGAACATGAGCTAATGCCAAATCAAAGCTCTGGATAAAATCCTAAAGACGCAGGATACCCAGAGCCTTCTTCCTAGCCCTAGACGCTGAAAGAGTGCTTCCTGAACAGAAGGGGCAATGTGCCAGGCTGAAGCACATTTCCCATAAACACATGGAGAGGCAAATAGAGGAGAGAGTCAGAGATCGTGCCTGGAGCCTCATATTCTCCAAACAGCTCAGAGCAGCATCAATCAGCAGGGATGCCCTGATGACATCACCCACCACCATAGAGACCTTCTGACCGCCAAAGCGGGGTGGCACCTCATCACAAACAGCAGTCAGCCATCCCACAGAGCTTTCTGTTCTTGGGAGAGTCCCATCTAGATCAGAAGCCCCCAACACCATATCCTAAGGTCACTGGAAGCCTACAGCACAGCACATAGTCCCCACTTGGCCCAAGCACCCTCCCCAGCAGGTACACCAACCCATCTCTTCTGAAAAGCTACAAGGCACAAGTAGCTGGTGATTTCCGTAACAAGGATGCCCACCCCACCAGGGAAGCTATACACCAACAAGCAAGTTCTTTTGTCTTTCTCGACTCCATCAATGGTTTGTTCCTCTTATATCTCCTTGAGAAAACCACCTACGCTTCCCTAAACTAGATCTCCTGTTTGTCCAAAAAGGTGTATAAATGTCATAGTCTGAGGCTTGGGACAAAAAATAAAATAAATAACAACTTTTTGACCAGTCTAGAAACATCCTTCAAAAATCTGTTTCTTCTAAGCAACAATGAGTCAAACTGCTTCGGACCCCTCACTCCACACTGGGAATTTCAATCCTGCTTGAGGGTTGCCTGCTAAGGAAACACGTCGACACCTGTCCCGTCAGATGTCCTTCCTGGTCTTTGACCTGTGCTTGCCTGAAAGTCTCTCCTTATTCAGGAAAGTGCAAAAGAACCACTGCATAAATGTGTCAAAGAGGAACACCCTATTCCTGAAATGACAGAACTGACAACACAACAGGGGTTAACCTGATCCTAACCTTTTACAGGTCCTCAGCATCTGACTCTAACTCTTCGAGCCAGAATCTAAAATATAAAACAGGAAGTGAGGCCAAGCTTGATTTGCTGTGGAGGTCAAATAAAAGGTCAACCATTACAGTCAAAAGAGCAGAATACAGGCCTCAGAGCATTTAGAAAAACTTCCTGAATAACGGAGATCCCAGATGCCTCCAGGGAGATGCCAGATGCCTCCACTATGACTCCCATCTGACTTGTCAAAGTGTGTGTATGTAGTATTTATTCTGGTGCTGACTTGAAGAAGGAACCACCTGCTCTCAGGTTTGTAGTTAAACAAGTCTATATCCACTATACAAGGAGATCCAGTTTCTATTCCCCATATAACATTTATTGTCTGTCAATGACTCATATTTTACCCAAAAGGAAAGGACCCCAAACACATAGTGCTTCCCAGCCTTCCAGACCTTTAACTTGCATCACAGACCCTACAAGAACTGAATGGCAGCTGATCCATGATCCAGCCCAGATCAGGATTCAGTCCTTTGTTTCAAGTGGGGCTAAGATTCAGAAAGTCTACAATCCTTCAGCTTTGAAAATACTCTTTCCCAGGACTGAACGGGCTTCTTCAGTAAGGGTACAGACAGTCTGGAATCAGCAAGATTAAGAAATTTCAACAAACAACGCAGTAGGCTGTAACCAATCACAGAGATTCACCCATGGGTCACACAGAAACGCAGTGGTTCTCCAACAGGGTGACTCTCCTTCCTTCCCAGGGGACATTCAGCAAGGTCTAAAGATGGTTTTCATTGCTAAAACTAGGACAAGATGGGGTGGAAGGTGCTACCAGCTCTAATGAGTAGAGCCTGGGTACTGCCAATCATCCTACAATGCACAGGACAGCCTGCCTCCCCACCATCCCACACACAAATGATTCAGTTCCAATGTCAATAGTGCTGAAGCTGAAGAGGTCTGCCCTAAATAAAGGCACTTCTGGCATCCAGCAGGAGCCAGAACCACTCTGCACATCTCAGCTAAGCTGTAGACTCTTGCAGGAACAAACGGTGTGGACTCTAGAAAGGCAGGCACAGGACAGGAAGATCCCCAGAGATGGCAGGGGCTCACCAGCCCCTCACATCCATTCATGAGCCCCTGCAATTATCCAATGCTCAGCTATCAAGGACACGTACTCTTTCCAAGTAATCCAACTTTTTACAAGAACCTTCACAACTAAAAGGAAACCTAGTTACCAATGAATCAGTTCTATCTATTTTAACCTCCCAGGCAGCCAGCTGGGACCATTCTGACCATCTGACAGAAAAGAGGACGGAGGTGCAGAGATTTAGACAATGCTTCTAAAATGACACAGCTGCTAAGTGGCAAGGCCACAGAAATGTCTCCCCAGGAACACTGAATTTGAAGACCATTTGTGGACACTGCAATGGGAATCCAGGCACCTGGCTCCATCCAGCTCTCCATCTGGCTCACACAGATGAAGTGTGAATGCTGAGCCTAAAGAAGTCAGTATAAGCCCTCTTGTTCAGGTAGATGTGCATTCCATGGAGGTTGCCATGGAGGTGGATTCCAGACATTAATCTTTGATGCTCACCGGAAACTCGTCACTGCCCTGATTTCCACAGGTGTAGGTGTCTCCAGGTTCAGCTCTCACCAGCTTACTGCTCCCGCTACGGTGACTCTGGGACTTCATCAGCTCCTTCCCATCTCCACCCTCTCTCATCAGCAGACATGAGCAACAGCATCAGTAGCTGAGTGACATCAGCAAACCAGCTCCAGGATTCACTTACTATCCCTGACTTGCCTGCTCAGAGGTCACCAGGCCTCCTCACTCTGTGCTCCCTTGAGGCTAGAAATAATGAAAGGAAAGTAATTGTCAGTACCAAACTGCCACTGGGGTCCCTTGGCCCCCTCTGTTTCAATAGGAGGCTCTACTCATAGCCCAGACAGGCTACATACCATGCAAGGACAAACCTTATCATGTCAGGAATTGGTGCTGAGCTTGAGAAGCCCAACTCAGAGAGCTGTGCCTTGTCTTCACATCTTGGCCATCATTCTTTCAGTCTCATTGCTATTGAGACCCACCTGGCACATCACATTTTCATCTACCGGTAGCCTGTGATAATAATAATAATAATAATAATAATAATAATAATAAAAACCACACACATTTATCCAAACTGTGTTCAGAAGCATATTTCTCTAATAGGTAGGTTGGTGATATATTCAAATATAATGTTCATTTCAAAAAAAAAACAAAAAAACTGGGCTGGTGAGGTGGTGAGTGGGTCAGGGTGCTTGTAGCTGCTCATGTAACTGGGATCCTCTAATGGTAGAAGACAACCAAGTCCTAAAACTGTCCTCTGGCCTCCACATGTACATCATGGCCTGAGCATCACCCCCCCCCCCATATGCCTATGCACTATGTGTATGCAGTGCCCTTAGAGGCCTGAAGATGTCAGGCACACTAGGACTGGTGTTGCAGATGCCGGTGAGACAGACGCTATGTGGGTGCTAGGGATCAAACCTGAACACTCAAAAAAAAAAACCCAAAAAAACAAAAAAAACAAAAAAAAACAAAAAAACCCAAAACAAACAAACAAACAAACAAAAAACCGCCAGGTGCTTTTCACCTGTGAGCTGTCTCTGCAGCCTGCAGCCCGGTTTTCAAAACAAGTTAAATGTTGTAAACGTAAGCTTCCTGCCTCTCAGCTCTTGAAACACTTAACCATCACCAAGCCCAGTTCCAGTCCCTGTGCAGTCCTTCTCCAGACATTTCTTACTGTTAGGAGACTGTCATGTAATCAGAACCAACATAGCTTGCTGTCCGGTTGATAGTTAACAGGCACAACACTCCTGTCCTTATCTGGGAAAGCAGAAATCTCTCCAGGACTGGCTGCTTCCCTGTTGCTGAGCACAGGTGGATTCTGGGAAACGCCCACCTTAGGGTCTCCTACATTGAGATTTTGTTCCCGTGCTCTGATTCCTTAAGGGCGATAGAAGCTCCCAAAGCAGGAGTCCAGGGACCTTGCTAGTCTTAAGAGAAGCGCCTTAACTCAGGATGGCTTGGAGTCATTCTGTGTCTTACAACAAGCTGGAAAGAATAAGCCCCACCAGGTGGGCAAGCAGTCAGGTGGTGTCAAGCTCACACAGTCAGTAGGAGGATGAGACCGCAACTAAACCTTTGTTCTTAACCCAGACTCTTCTGCATCTGTAAATTTTTCTTCCATATCCCTCAGACAGCAGGCTGTGTAGAGAAGATCCCACTTTGCTTCCACCCCGAGAGAAGCCAATTAGTGCTGCAGATAGCCCCAGAAAGCATTCCTACCAAGAGGGAGAGAACTAGAAACCAGTATCTAGCTGATACCAGGGTGCCCTCTGCTGGCTAGCTACTGAGCAAGTCAAATCTCGGATACAAGGCAAGTGAGACTTTTCACGGGGTTATAGGGTGGTTTTCAGGAGTGAGGCATCCAAGGAGTCTCCTTCCACTATAGATTACCTCTTCTGAAGCCCCGGGAGCGCAGGTGGTGGACAAGTCATGCTGTAATCCTTTGACCGAATCCCTAAACATACCTGCATCATTGGTGACAGCCGCTAGGGATGGCATTATGAGGACTGGAGTGACTGTGTCTGAGAGCGCTATTCAACCCCCTGTAGAATTTGAGCGAGGCAGACAACAAACACAAACAAACACATCGAATGAATGACAGCATTGATTTTACAAAACAGAGCAGCACAATATGCTGAGCCGGAGCAGAAAAACAAACGTCAAGGAAATCTAAGACGAGAGTCTACTTGTGCCGGGGCCCCAGCTTCGAAGAGGAGAGAGAGGCCGAATGAGGATGGTAGTACCTTTCTGGGCGAAGTAGAGACTCAGCTACTTTATTTCCTTCCCTTGCCCCCCCCCCTCCCCTTTCTTGATTCCTCCTTCCTGTTCTGATCACATCTTTGTCAACTTGTGACATAGCTGAGGTCATCTGGGAAGAGGACCCTCAGCTGAGAAAGTTCCTCTAGCAGACTGGCCTGTAGGCAAGCCAATGGGTCATTTTCTTTATTGGTGATTGACGCTTGAGGGTTCAGTCCACTGTGGGCGGGACCATCCCTGTGCAGGTGGTCCCGAGCTGTGTAAGAAAACAGGCTGAGACAGGAGCTGGCACCGGTGAGTTTGTGTGGTGTGCTGTTCGTGCTGCTTCAGAGAGCTGAGCAGAGAGCATGGCTGAGCTTGGAAACCAGGTCATGCCTTGGCTGATCTGGAGCTCTTTATGTGGACCAGACTGTCTTAAACTTCAAGAGATCTGCCTTCACTGCCTCACAAGTACTGGGGTTAAAGGCTCCGTCATGCATGAAAACCTCAGATTTGCTTTATCAGGAGATGATGTTAAAATGTGGAATGCTTCATCTATGACATTGGTGGATAAATTCAACCCCCACACATCACCAAATGGAATCAATTCAATATATTGGAGCAAAAATAGTATCCTTTGAAAATGTGCCACTTTTTATTAGTATTCAGTAATAGGTAAAACTGTGTTGGCTCATAAAAAGAAAGTATTTTGTACCACTACTATTTATATATGCATGTGCTCATCCCTGTTCATTTTGTTTTTTAAAAGAATGGTTGCAACCTACTTCATTCAAGCTTGCTGTGTATTAGTCTTTAGATACAGGCAGTAGAATTCTATTGTCTATAGTTTATTATTGAACACACAGAATAAGGATGGTAATAGGAAAGCAACTGGGAGATTTGAGAATGATTTTCTGTATTTCCATTTGGATATTTGTTGATCTAATATGGAATTCAGTGAGAAATTTGTCCACCATTTGCATGTATAAAAACAGCATCTTTCCCCAACAAACAAAATAGGTTATTGGGTTTCCCTGTGCGTTCCTAATTGGTATAATCCTCGTAATGGTGAGCTTCTTAATGGGTATGATGGAAGCCTGTAAGATACACCATTGACATTTTGATCCGATAGTTCTTTGTTGTGGGGTCTTTACTGGGTATTACAGGATACTAGGAAATGTTCCTCACTTCTACTACCCAAACTCCAAATGCTTTTAGCTCTCATTTTGTGATGGTCCAAGATGCCTCATGATCCTAGACTCAGGAGCTCTGCTGTAGATCAACTGCTCTTGGCTCTCCCGATTTGGAAATACTACATGTCATTGGTATGCTAGAAATTTTCTGTGAAACACATACTCTTTTGAAACAACCACAAAGTGTTAAGAAAATCATCTCTCTCTCTCTCTCTCTCTCTCTCTCTCTCTCTCTCTCTCTCTCTCAAAACCAGTATGAAAGTATTAAATATCCTTCCCAATGGAAAGAATATAGACAAAGCTTTACAATATGACTAATTCATGAACAAATGTATTAGAATTTTTATCTCAAATGCCTGTTCTTGCACATACCTAACAAATGACAACTTTTCTTATTGAATTAAATATTCCTCTCAATCATTCCTTGACTTTTACATTGAAACAATGAGACAAATCACTTTATTGCTCTATTAATCAAACTAGCGTGACCGACTCTCCAGCCTGTCATGTGGAAACTATTTTAAGGAGTGCGGCAAGTGTATGAAGTTAATCCTTTTATTTTTAGTTTTGAATTGTGTTTATAGTTTCATTTTTTTCTGGGACTGTCTAAGAAATGAAACAATTCTTAATTGTTTTGTTTTGTTTTTCTGCTTAACTTTTGTCTCAGGGAATGTTACCAGGAGCTGGTATTGTATTAAAGGCTGGTGTGGAAGTGAGAGAGCGCTGTGTGACTTTCTAAGATGATAAGAAAAACTTCGAAGAGTTTTCCCCTTCCTGAGGGTCTTTTTCTGTATCCTGGGGGGTGAAATGTAGTAAACAAAGGAGGAAGCCAGTGGCTTCTCACTGTGGCACTATGTTGGTAGAAATTATTTTATTTGCCTTTGATGTGGGAATGTCTTTCTGTATGCTGTGACTAAAGGACTGTTTTGGCCCATGACAGGCATTGTAGCAGTAGGCAGGAAATGGGTGCATAGGTAGGAGAAGGGCAGAGTCAAACAGAGAAGTAGTCCAGCTGCCCAAGAAGCAATATGTAAGGTAACACAGGTAAGCCATGGACTTAAGATGAGAAAGCTAGCTAAGCAATATGCCTGAGCCATAGACCAAACAGCATGAAAGTAATATAAGCATCTGTGTGTTTCTTTGGGACTTTGAAATTGCTGGTCCAGATAAGTGGCATGAGCGAATCCAGACAGTAGGGCTAGTCGGTCCAGAAACCTGTTTGTTACATGCCCTGAAAATGATGTGTGCATATTGCTCTGTAATTGGTAGGGAAACTTCCACTCAACACTTATCAGATCCTGTTTGTTTCAGAGATGGGCAAATACTTTGAATGTTAAAGCAAGCCTATAATTGAGTTAGAAGGTAAGGGCATTTGGTGGCTAGCTCTTTGGATTTCAGCACTGTGATGATTCATTTAATAATCCACAAATCTGAGAAACTTGGACTCTCTGCCTTTTTATGATGAGCAATTTGTGTTGATGACAGCTTACCAGTTACCTGGAGACTTTACTCCTAGGGTAAAAGATGACTCTCCTTGACTCAAATGGAGACTTCATTCTTAGGCGGAAAGGTGACAATCTTTGACTCTACTGGAGAATTAATTCTTAGAGTATAAGATGATCCTCCATCCTTGACTTAAATGGAGACTTTATTCTTTGTCTCCAGTGGAGAGCTCATTCTTAGGATTACTTCCTAGTGATAGCATCCTCCCGTGGCGACAAAATAGTGGTGTCAACTTGCTGGTGTAAACTGATTCTGCATTTGGAGTTTACTGAAGGGCTAAAGCAGACATGTGTTGATACAGATTCTACAACAACATATTTGGCAAGTGGGGGCCTAAATAACACTGCTCATATTTGGAATTTAAATTCCAAATGAGTTCATTGGTCTTTTAAGAATCATAAAGGTGAAGTAACTCGTGTGGTGTACAACTGGATCAATGCGTTGCTTCTGGGTCTCTCAGTGGGGACATTACTTTGCACAGCATAACCACTAATCTATCAGTACATTTATTGGCCATGGGAATAATCAGCCTGTCCAGCACATGAAGTGTTCCTATTTGAGAAAGTCTCTCCTTGGCAGTGTTCCAGATGATGGAGTAGTGAAGCTCTGGGATGTGACCAGTCAGAACTCATAGCACAGCTTTGATGCACACAAGGCTCCAACTTCCAGCGTCTGTTTCTCCCTTGTTGATAAAATGCTGTTTGTAACCATGGTCCTGGATGAAAGAATGATCCTCTGTGACACTTCAAGAAAGGACGTAGTGAAAACTGTATTTGCTGATACTCCTCTGACCGCAGTAGCCTTTATACCTGATGGAGCCACTTTGGCTATTGGATCTTCCCATGGGAAAATATATCAATTTGACTTAAGGATGCTGAACCCACCTGTGAACACCATCAGTGCCCATGAGATATCTGTGCAGTGTACAACACTTCAGTACTCTGTGTCTCTGACAAAGGCAAGTTTACATAACGGTGGCTCAAATAAGGTCACATTCAGTGAACAACACAGTGTTGCTGTGAGCAGCAGTGGGGCTACTCAGCATTCTGCAGCTGTCAGAGAAGCAGCCACCCCTTCCATTGCCACAGTTCTCACACAGCCCATAACAGCCGTGGCCAAAGGAGCCCTTGCTGCTGAGGACGGAGAAGATTTTTGTAGTCCTCAAAGGAGGTGATGAGTCTGTAAGCAAGGGAGATGATCTTGACTTTCTATCACAGCTGGAGTCAGTATCCCCCTTGAGAATAAGTTCAGTCACTCTGGCTCTCTGGTACTCTGCTCCACTCCTCTTAATGCGCTTATGGAATATCCAGGGAAAAAAAGAAAATGAAATTCATAATCTAACAGGTGAGGCTCAGAAAACATCCCCGGTGAAGCAGGAGCCTCGGGACTCTTCTTAAAGCAGTTGATAGATCTCCTCTGGTGCTAACCCTGGAACTCTAAATACCTCTCCATCATCCAACCAAACAGGAAGTTTTGAAAAATATGAAAAGGCAAAAGAAAAAATTGAAGCACAGTTGATACATGACCCCTCAGTCAGTGGATCCTTAACTCCAACTCCAAAGATAACAGTATCCTCTGTCGCTGCTTGCATAGTCAGTTCACACACAGGAAAAAAAAAATTGATTCCCTTGGGAACAGTCAGCTAAAGGCACCACTGACCTCTGTTCAAATTCCCTTCATTTGGAGCATGATCCAAGAAGCTGGGGATAACATCAGAATCCAGACCCCCAGTGACCAGCAGGAGATCAGACTCATGCGAAAGCGAGCAGTTATCCCAGAACTATCCATCCCTGTCACCGCAGAGGACCAGGAGACACCCCAAGCAGTAGAAGCTCCAAAGGCAGCAGCATCCTCTATCACTGTCAGAAAGAAAGTGTGGAAACCCTTAGGGACAGTCAGACAAATGCACCACTGATCTCTGCTCAAAAGTACTTCATTCAGAACATGATCCACAAGGCTGTGGTTGACATCAGGGAAGCTGGACATAAGGACATTGTAAATTTGCAAGTGGAGAAGGATCAATGGTTTGCAGTTCTAATGAATGAAGTTCAGTCTTGGGTGGAAAGACACCCCATGCATAAATAAAGGCTTGGTGGCTGAAATCAAAAGGCCATAAGAAGAAAACAAAAGTCTATAGATCTACTTTTGAAGACTCAGAAGACCTTATAGTGCCTTTTATGATATTGTTTTCATGGCCTTGAAAATGGATTTTGCAGCAGATTCTATTCCATCTCTCTCAGACATATATTTTTATAGTAAAACTTCCTAATAGGAAAGTCATTGGTATTTTTATGTTCTAAATGCCTTAGCTAAACACTTATAATAGAAAACAAATGTGCTCATAAGGATAGGTTTAGGTTTTGTAAGTGACTTTTGAAAACATATACTTTTCATGGACAAACTATATTCTATTTTTTTTTTTAGGTAGCCTTCTATTTCATGAAGAATAAATTTAAAGTGGCAATTAGATTTTTTCAATATTGTGCTACCATGATGGTATCAGGTATAAATTATTTATTGCTTGTATGTGTAATTCATTTCTTAAGCTCTGACTTGTACAAATGAAAAAGCAGTCTGAACAGGTCATAGGGTTCAAACCAGTAGGCTGCACTCCTCCATGACCGCCTCTTCGATCCCTGCCCTGAGTTCTTTCTCTGGCTTTCCCAGATGGTAATGGTGATTAGGGTGTGTAAGCCAAATTAACCTTCTTCTTGCCCATGTTTATGGTGTTCATGCAGCAATAGAAACAAAACTAATGCCTCTTAACTCACCGTGCACCTCTCCACCTCCAGAATTTTCCCATCCCCCACTCCCCCCCCCCTGCTACACCTCCCTGGTGGGATTTCTACAATGTCCCCAAGTAGTTATACCTCAACACCAATGAATTGGTTCCCTGACTCTCACATCATCTAGACACGGGACCTTAACACGTGGATGACATCCCTTCTGCATCTGGTACAGAGGATTCTGCAAGGCCCAAACTACCCCTTAATTCTGACAAGGAAGCGATCCTGAGGATACTGAAAAGGTGTCAAGGGGGTGTGCCTTAAGACACTTCTCAGAAGGTTCAGGTGAGGTGGGGAGAAGGGATGTGAGTCCCATAGCCAATGGCATCAGCTGTGTGGGGTAAGGAAGAGAATTTAAGAGCAAATGCTTTCAGCAGGAGGCTCTGGAGTGTCCTTGGGACAGTGGCAGATGTGATCAGGATGGGATGGTTGGGGTGCTCTGACTACAGTGGGGTCAAGGAAGGGAACAGGATAAGGACATGAGTTTTAAAGGGAAAGGCAAGAAGATGGCTCGGTGTGGTAAAGCACTTGATGCATGAGCCTGGTGACCCGAGTTCAACCCTGGAATCTTCAGTAGAAGGAGAGACCTGAATCCTGAAAAGCATCCTCCGACCATGCATGCTGTGGCCTGCTTTCATCTGCACACACGCACAGTCTTTCAAAAAAGAATGAAGATGGAGAAGACAGTGAGTGGGGAAGAGCCCTGCCAGACCGTTCTAAGTCTTCTGCTAGGACCGAGAACCTGGAGCTGAACCTCTGTCACTCCAATCCCAGATCACTAAAAACCAGTTAGAAGTGCAAGCTTTCAGGCTGGGAGCTTGCTCAGTTGGTAAAGTACAGGCATGAGAACCTGTGTTAGGATCCCCAACACACATGCAAAAATCATGGCATGGTTGTGCAAACCTGCAACCCTAGAACTGAGGAAGCTCTGTCAGTGTGCTCACACCACACACACACACCAGACATACATACGCACGCACATACATACATACACACACACCACACACACAAGACCCATCCAAAACCTGAGCTAGAGTCTATATTTTAACAAATTCTCCAGGAGATTCCTGTGCCCATTAAAGTTTGAAGAACTTCTGTCCTTGTTACCAAAATGGCATTTGGGGAGTCTGGTTGTGTGCTATGCTGACAGTGAAAAGATGCAGACACAGAAACACAGAATGAAAGGAAGTTACAGGCATCATCCAAGTGTCCTGGCTTCCCATGTCCGTGCTCACTTTCCCTCCCTCAGCAGCTCCAGAGCTGGGACCAGGCACAGGATACCATAGAGAGATGCCGGAAGTTCAGCATTCTCAGAAATGTTCTGATATCCTATGCCCCCCAGGAAGCCCACAAAACTAAGCTATTCTCCTGGCCCAAAGAGCTTGTGTGGTCTTTTATAACTCCGGCAGACACATGTGGTTTCAGCTAAGTCTAAGTGTAGCCTCTCCCCTGGATTATGCTATGAGAACCCCCTGACACCCAGGGAAACAGAAGAAAGAACCAGTATGGTGTGGAATGTGGCAGACTGCCACCCAGGGTGGATTTGGACAGGTGATTTAGATTTCATCTGTGGGTGAAAGAGACCTAAAGAGCAAAATGGAGAAAGGGTATTTACTAAAGGTAAAGGACTCACTGTGACCAAGGTACCCGATTAAGGACCAGCAACCGTGAGAGCTGACGTTTTGGATGGCTTGGAGACTCAGAGAGGACACAAGGAGCCCATTCAACCTCTCCCCTGGGCTTCATAGCAGCCCTGGGGAGCCATGGGAAATGTTTGGTTTGGGGACATGGAGAGGCTGGGCCTTAGAATGACCTTCTTGTATTTCTGGTATCCTTTATTATATGTTTGCAGTGGTGGGATACAGGCACCCTCACCCTAGAAGCTTCCAGAGGCTACAGGTCAGAGGTTGTTCATCTCAATATTACCAGCTTTGGCCTCTGAACGGGCTCTGCAAATGACTATCTCAAAGGAAAATCAGCTTTTAGGTCAAGGGTCACGTGTAGCCAGATTAGAAAAAGAAACAAAACTCTCTGGCGCACAAGTCCATGTATATGGAAAAGTGGGGGTGGTGGCAGAAAATTCCCCTAAGGAAAAAGTAAGAACTGTATATGGCCATGCGTGCTACATACCTAGTATTCAGCAGGCACACAAAGCCACGACAACTCCTCTCTACTCAACACGTCCCTTCCCAGACAAGGCTTCAGTGATTTTGCAATGTCATAGTTTTTCTCAGTGGCCCCTTGGGTGGCCCTCCAGTTCCTTCTTGCCACCTGTTAATGATAACATTGGCTGAGTACCTTTTCTATATCACAGTCCCAGGCACAGCAACCTGTCTCACCCTGCAGTGAGGTTTTGATATTAGCATTTTCCTACTTTAAGGTAAGAGACACAAAGCAAATCCTATAGAGTACCAGGGAGGAAGAAAGGGGAATCTGAAGTTCAATGTTATTATTGGCCACTAAGAGAGTTAGAGGCTAGCCCAAGCTGTATGAGACTTTGTCTCAAAAATTAGGAAGGAATGGAGGAGAAAAGAAAATGGAAGAGGAAAAGAAAAAACCTCATAGGCATAGAACCTGCCCTTAGGGACAAAGGTGAACCTGAGCCAGATGCCAGCTGAAGCATATCCCTCCTCCTACAGCCTCCCATGTGTGTGGGGGGGACCCAGGCCTCTGTGACCCTCTCCCTCCACAACTCACCCTCAGATAGCTGTGGGGCAAAGTCTTCTTCTTTGACCAACAGGCTCATATTTCCAAAGTCGGTGGGCTATAACCAGGTTCCCACCTATCTCACTCTGAATCTCAAGCAGCCTCAACTTCCAGCCCCTAACTCTCATGAGCCTCAGACAGCTTTTCCCCAAGCCTTCCACTGAGGCGCTAAGCTTATGCCTTCCAGAAGTTCAAGTTCATCCTGGCTGTGGTGCTCTAGTTCACAGGAGCCTTAAGTGACTGCCCTAGACTGTGAAGGGATCCTGTGGGACAGGAATATTCTCAGCGTCTCTTACCAAGTCTGGCAGATACAGGGCTTTTTTCTTTCCCAAACCAGAACCCTTGGCAAATTCCCCTATTTTTCTCATGATACTAGTGTCTATCCCTTGACCTGTTGCTTTCCAACTGACTTCTCACCAGCCGTGACCTGCTTATAGACACCTTCTAACTGCCTCTTAGATTGTTCACTAGCTAAACATTCCAACAAACCAACTGCTCATTCTTCCCTCTAGTGGCTCAGGCCAAGTCCCTCCCCATTGAGACATAACCATCCTCTGCCTTTTGCCAGAGTTGTTTTCCAAGATGCTGCTTCCCATTGAAGCACAGACTCAAGAACTTAGGCACAAGAACTGCTTTAATCTGTCATCTTCACAACACTGGACACAGTAACTGTAGCACAAAATTACTAAATTTATTCCAAGTATGGTTGGAGTGGATGTGAACTGATATGAAGAATTAGTTCAATTAAGAGGACTTTTAGATTCATAAGGTCATTTAGGTTTTCAAAGTTTAACATGATTGTGCTTCTTAACACAGAACCTTGTAAAATTACTCTCTCAAGGTTCTCTAGAAGAACAGAACATGTATGGGGATTTATTAGATTGGCTTACATGGCAGAAAATAGGTAGTCAACAATAATCTACTTATGAAGCAAAGACCATGATCAGTTAAAGTCCCAGTCACGGTGCTAGACCAACCTTGAAGAGCCCTAAAGAGACCCAAGAGGCAGAGGCTAAAGTCAGAAGAAGACAGAATACACTCAGAAAGAAGGATGCTTCAATCTGGCAGTGGTGGCACATGCCTTCATTCCTAGCACTCAGGAGATAGAGGCAGGTGGATCTCTGTTCAAAGCCAACCTGGTCTACACAGGGAATTCCAGAACAATGTAGAGATACATAGAGAGCCTGTCTCAAAAACCAGAAACATAAAAGGAAAAAGGGAGGGAGGGAGGGAGGGAGGGAGGGAGGGAGGGAGGGAGGAAGGAAGGAAGGAAGGAAGGAAGGAAGGAAGGAAGGAAGGAAGGAAGGAAGGAAGGAAGGAAGGAAGGAAGGAAGGAAAGAAGCCACATCCCATCATGCTCTTTTTAGGGACTTCTTTTGCAACTGGGTTACCTGTTGCCCAGTGTAACTCACGCAGGAGCATATCCCTCCCATTTTAGCCCCAGCCACTGTCCACATGTAAATCTTCTTAAGATGCCCATCCCTGGACATATTTTCATTCATTTGATTATCTCTTAATCTAGTCAGGATGACCACCAAGACTGAATCTTGGCAACTTCTAGGGAGGCTATAAGGGACCATGGTGGGTTGGCAAGATTTACTCAGTCAGAATCTCTGAGATAAGGCCTAAGGGAATCTACTCTTTGGTTTCCACGTTTTCTTTTAATGTTCAGACTCACAGAACAGTGATGAAGGTAATGAAGGTCCCATATATTCTTCACCCAACTTCGCCATAACCAATAACCATAAGACAAAGACCCAAATCCAAAGCTTCACATTATCCTGTTCTACAGACCATCCTGGTTCATCCATTTACTCATTATCATAGTCTGCTTTCTGTTACTGCAATAAAACACTGACCAAAACCGCTTGGAGAACAAAGCATTTATTTTTAGCTTGCAGATTATAATTCATAACCAAAAGAATCCAAGGCAAGAACTTGGTAGAACAGAAGTAGAGAACACAGAGGAACACTGCTCACTGACTTGCCTTCCAATGACTTTCTCAACTTTCTCTCTTATACAGCCCAGTACCCACCTATCTAGGGTTGAACCCCTCACCATAGGCTGGGCCATTCCACAACAATCATCAAACAAGAAAATGTCCCACAGGCCTGCCCATGGGCCACTCTGATGGAGGAAGTCTTCAACTGAAGCTCTCTCTTCCTAGGTGACCCTAGTTTATGTCAAGTTGGCAAAAACTATCAGATCCATTGACGTCTTCCCATGTTCCGGAGGTCACCGGAGGTCACCTGGACTCCAGTTATCTAATGTCTGGCAGGGTCAGCACACCTCTTTTTGCCTTGGCTCTCCCCTAACTGTTTTAACACACATTTTCTGTAGCTTCTTAGGAACTCCATGAAGCAAAGAGTGTTGGTATTTTCAGAGTGCATTAAACTTATACATTCACTTGGCAAGAATTAGCATCTTTGTGATATAGACCTGAGAGATCCAGATTCAAGGGTGATTTCATTCAGCCTGCTTCTGTCTCCCAAAATCACTGAAAATTTTTTCCATTGTAGATTTTTTCTTTTCTATACAAGGAATTGAACTCAGAGTCTTGCATACCCTTGGCAAGTTCCCCACTGCTGAGAATCACACTCAGTCTTTGCTGTTGTTTGGAGAGAAGTTCTCATAATTTGTTTGGGCTGCCTAACACTACATGCTGTTACTTTAAACATACTTTAAAAGTCTATGAGAGAGAGAGATGCTTTACTACTGAGGCAGGACTTTTAAATATCAAGAAATCTGGGGATACCATCACATCATCTATCAATAAGAAGAATTCATAACTATCCTTAAGGCTGACTTTTCTAGTCTGATTACATGGGCTAACAATGATGCTATTAGCAGGCACATGTGATGCTTTAAATGAGAAATGTCCCCTAAAGTCTCACGTCTTTGAATGCTGGGAGCCAAGGCCTGTGCTGGCTGCAGTAAAAGCCATTTTCACCTGTCACCTAGTTTAGAAGCTAAGTTTACAGAGCCTATGTGACATACCCCAGCTCTCTAGGAATGAGTAAGTACAATCTTCCTGCAAATTAAGAACCTTTAGCTCTTTAGGAATGCAGCCCTATCTTCTTGTCAGATAAGAACTCTTGCAAGCAGTTATGGTCAGGGTTGTGTAACAACCTTCCTGAGACAGTAGTACATTTCACAGATTAGGTTGCTTAGTAACCCCTCTTCCTCATTTTCCCCACTCAGCCAGCTTCCCACCTCACTTGCTTTATAAACCCTGTCTGAGAAAGTAAACTGTCAGTTTGATCAGAAATACTGTCTTGCCATCAGTTTCTCGGGTCTCTTTGTTCCCTTCATCCCTCTCCCCCAGGGTTCGTGCACTGTAGACCCCGCTGGCTGGGGCAACTGGCACCACAGCATGCAGCTCAAAGATCCCCAGAGGTCCGAGCGGTGCGTCACAACACCAAGGGATTAATGCTACTGGAAAGACAATGGGCCACCGCACAGTGACGCACAGGTCCGGCATAGAATCGCCATGGAGAAGCCCGTGAGTCAGATTCAGGGAACTGAAGGCATGACGGTGGAAAAGGTAAGAAAATACCATGGGACAAGAATTAAGGAAACAGGATTTGTTTATTCGGGGACTCAAGAAATCCCTCAAGACACGAGGAACTAAGGTTAAAAAGAAAGATTGGGAAAAGTTCTTAGAGTATATTGGGAACCTTTGCCGGTGGTTCCTCCAGGAAGGAACCATTGGATGAAAAACGTTGGAGAAGAGTAGGAGACTGTCTTAATAGTTGTTATCGTACATTCGGCCCTGAGAAAGTTCTGGTTTCAGTTTTTTTTTTTTTTCTCACTGGAACCTCATTAATGATATTTTGAAGGTTTGCAATCATTTCCCTGATTTGAAAACCTTGAGGGAGAGGAGGTCCTCAGAGAGGTTTCTCAACCTGCCTCTAGGACTAATAGCCACCCTCCCGCTGTCCCAATTCCAACAAGCAGGCTTGAGAGCATGGAAGCACCTGCCCCTTAAAGGGTCGGCTATCCCCTCCCTGGCTAAGATTAGATAAGATCTGGAGGAGCCCTTTGTCAGCTGGCTGAATAAAGCCGCAGAGCGACTTTTCAGCAGCAGTGAAAGTAAAAGTCCTTTTGTTAAATATTTGGCTTTCAAAAATGCTAGTTCTGCTCGTCAGGAGGCCATCCACCCTCACAAACGAGGCACCTTCTCTAACTACGTTAAACTTTGCTCTGGCACTGGCTCTTCCCATGCGCTGGGTCTGGCCCTAGGGGCTGCTCTTTGCAGTGCTGAGTATAGAGTATCTAAGCATGCTTTAATTGCAAGCAACCCAGTCATTTCTCCGGGGAGTGCACTGCCCCTCACACAGACCGCCCTCCTCCTGTCTCTTTCCCCACAATGCTTAGAACTAAGGGAACCTAACAGTTCGCCCTTGGAAGAGGCCAGCAGGTTAGAAATTATTTGAGGGTGGATTGGATTATATTTAAATTCCAGAATTAGAATTTCTGAGGGGTTGCCTCGGAATTAGAGTGAATTAAAATATGGGAGCAGTAAGATTCTGGCAGATTTTAACTGCACATCTGTCGGTCAGAATTAAGATTATAAAGAATACTAATTCTTGGTTCCTCCAAGAAGATACACATAGTATTCAAGATTGGGAACATGTATCTGCAAGAGGTGTTTTACCTAGGGGGGGGCCAGAGGACTTTCCCACTGCTGTATTTTCACTTTGACGACTTGTGAAAGATGCCTTGCGTAGTACTAGTACAAAAGTGAAGAAGCAATTGGCAGACACTGAGAGGGCTCTCAATGAAATTCAGGAACAGGAGTCTCTGGCTTTTTTGAATGACCTTGGTATGATGGAAGGGCCTTGCAAGCCCAGAGAGTTTCAACCCTTTTGCAGGCATCTCAGCTCCACCCACTTCAGTTCCACTTAACTAAAGGAAGAATTTAAGAAACTCAGAATTCAGGTAGATGATTTAATGAGGCATGACTCTCAACAATCCTTCCCAATAACTGAGATTCCAGACGAACAGGGCAATAGGATGTGATAGCACAATCCTCACAATCCTCTAGCTTTCAAGGACATTAAGGAACTTAAAGAAACAGTAATGTCCTATGGAATCCATGCCCTTTTTACCAGGCTCTTGGTGGAATCCTACTTAGACTCTAATCTTACAGCTGGTGATTGGATGCAGTTATGCAGGGCTTGCCCCTCAGGGGGAGACTACCTATCATAGAGAGGGGAATTTCAAAAGAATTGTGCTGAAACCACTCAGTGCAATGCCACAGTGCACAGCCCTGCAAAGAGATCAGGTGGAGAATAGTTGGGGGAAGCTGAGCATTTGGGATGAAAAGCCAGGCGCTCTCCCCCTCCTGCAGCTGTGATTGGCCTTTGGAAGGGCTTGAGCCTCAGGCTCCAAAGTCTTTCTTTCTCTCCTTCTTTCTTTCAGCCCTAGTCTTAAAGAGGCAGTAAAGTACTTTTTCCTTTTTGCAAACACTCTCTTCTCTGCCTTGTCAATTCCTGATGCTTTTTTGAACAGGTTAATAGACAACCATTATTCCAGTTGTAAGTTGATGCAATTATTTTTTAATCACTCTGTTTATTTTCAAAGGTTAACACTCAGCCTGTACAAGTTGCTGAATTGGCTGCAGTATTTTTGGCTTTACAGTATGTTTTAGATGTTCCTGTTAAATCAAAAATTTCATCTTAATGCTGGAACTTTAAATTTTAAATATCCTTCTAAATATCAACCTATTGTCATTGTCAAGAGTTGTCCATCTTGTGTGGAATGTCCTCCTGTATCTAATTATGGAGTTGAACCCAAGGATTTAACACCCAATAATATTTGGTAAATGGAAGTTACTCATGTTGCCTTTTTGGGAAATTACAATTTATTCATGTTACTGTTGATAACCTATAAATCCTCAAGCTATTATTGAAAGGCATATCTTCATAAAATAAAGAAGGGAGAGTACAATACTCCCAAGGATCAGTTATCATTTATTCTCTACATCTAAAAATTTTTTAATTATGGATAACCCGGGGAAATGGGCCACTGAGTACCAATGTCAACCAAATTTTTCCACGTATCCTCAAGTAAAATGGAAGGATGTGTTGGTGTGGGGGTGAGGTAGTGTTTGTGCTTTCCCTAAAAAACACTGAACCTCCAGTCTGGGTTCCAGAACAGCTGGTGCACACTGTGGGTAACCTTGCTGGGAGCGACTCAGGTGCAATAAGTCCATTGGACAGGTAAGGAATCCTCCAATGTTGATGCTGCTGGGCTTTGATAGTCCAGTATAGCCCGACTTCATATCTACTGACTGGAAGATGGGCACCCATTAATCAGGATAAAGCTGTCATTGACACTTGGAATCTTACTTAGAGCCTCTGCTTTGAGAAGGCACTGGATAAGAGCCAGTTCCCTAATAATTCCCTTGCCCGTAGCAGGTGTATTGCAATAAGCAATGCCTCAATTGCTGGCTTTGGGCAGAACTCCTCCAACACTTCTGTTGTAAGCTTAAAATTTGTACTTGTGCCAATAAATAAAAAGTACTAGAATCACACTGCCACATGCCTCCAGCTAATTGTTGCTAGCCTTGGCTCCCTGACTACCTGGACAGTTCACCATCCATCAAGGGCTGAATGTATTACAAATCCTCCATATCAGCTAAACCCTCTATGACAGTGGGAGCCACAGCCCCTAACAAAGATATTATGCAGGCAACCTATTAATGGGACTGCTTCTTGGAATTCAAGTACAGAGTTTGAAAACTCTCTATCCTTTCTTTTTTTCTTTATGATAACAAATTCTACTAATGTGTCTAGCAGTTCAAATTGTTCTAGAGAATCCTGTCTTCTGACTGCTGCTGGAAACATGAAACACTCATGCTGGTAGTGTAATCAGCACATCCTGGCTCATCCTAAGAGAGATTACCACAGCTGATATTACTGCCATTGTGGCCCCCTCTGTGGGGGGGGGGGGGGTGATGGCAGTAGGGATTGCCTTTGGTCATCCTGTAACCACTGCAGTCACATTAGATTATCAGAAAGAATAGCCAATACTTTAGAGACACAGAACAGTATGAGATAAGGTATCTTAAAGCTTGACTTGCAGATTTCCTTTGTAAGAGCAAACAAATTTGTTTTGGGAATTATATGCAGCACCTGTCTATAGAGATCATTGCAGTGAATGAGACCAGAGAGCCAATCAATTAGTTACAGGCATAGGAGATGATTAGGAAGTGGGCAGGATCAATGCTGGGAGGAGCATTGCTTCTCATCGTGCTCCTAAGACAGAGCCAGCTACTAACCCATATCCAGACAGGTTCCAAGATTCACCTCCCCTACTCATGTAGGTCCTACTGGCTGTGCTATCATTTTTGCCCTCCCTTTGAAGACCCTTTACAGGATTTTTTGCTATTGATAGCCTTTGGACTATGGGCCTTTAATAGGCTCACTAGATTTATTTGCCAACAAATAGACTCCTTGGCCTCCAAGCCCATACAGGCCCACTATCATCAATCTGGCTGATCCCTTTAAGAACAAGTCTTCCATGGGAGCCACATAAAACCCAGAGATATGTGTGTCTGTCCCTGTCTGAGAAAGTAAACTGTCAGTTTGATCAGAAATACTGTCTTGCCATCAGTTTCTCGGGTCTCTTTGTTCCCTTCATCCCTCTCCCCCAGGGTTCGTGCTCTCCTTGTAGACCCTGCTGGCAGGGGCACTTGAATGCTTGGTTTCTGGTTGGTGGCACTTTGGGCTGGTTATGGAACCTTGGGAGGTGCAGCCTTACTGGAAAAAGGACATCACTGGGGGTGAACTTCTCCAACTTCCAGTTTGAGAAGTAGAGAGGTCTACTTTGTTTATAGTTGTAGATGTGTTCTCTCAGCTTCTTGCTCCAGCTGCCATGTCTCTCCAATACTGCAGACTCTCGTTCTCTCTTCTGTAAGTCATTTCTGGTCACAGTGTTCTAGCGATGAAAGTAGCTAATACCGTGTATTAATTTTGTTCCTGACATTAGAAGTGTCTTATGGCTATAATGTTTCCCTTACTAAAATACTAACTTTAAAACTAGAAAGGTCAATTATACATAGCATATATACTCACTAAGAAGGTGTTAATTCTTATATTTTTTAATGTTTTAAAGTCATGAATAAGTGCCTAATTTCAGTGGAAACCATCTATTAATATGAACTTTCTTGGCAGATTTCTTACTATTGATCTAGCATCACCTCCTAGACCACTCTACTCAGGCACAGTATCTTACTGTATACAAGATTAGAGTCCCCTTGCTATTACATATGCTACATGATGCAATGTTTTATCAATATTTTACATTGACATTTATAAATAATGTTTTTTTATGTTCTGTCATCATAGCAGAGACAGTTTAAGTGCTTATGCTCTGCCTCCAAGTCAGCCCTCCCGAAGCAATGAGATAGGCAGGTTTGACTGGTACCAACTGCCTACAATCATGAACAGGCCTGTACAGAGCTGGGTAACATCAGCTTTTTGTATCGGTTACTTTTTTATTGCTGTGATAAAAATAAAAACCATCACAACAAAAGCAGCTTGTAGAAGGAACAGTTTGTCTGGGCTCACAGTTCCTGGGGGATACAAGTCCATCATCGTAGAAAGGATGACAACAAATGGCAAGCATGGCTGCAGGAACAGGAAGCCAAGAGCTCATATCCTCATCCACAAGCATGAAGCAATTTTTGTTTACATTTCTTAAGATTTTTTAAAAAGTTCATGACCACCACCACCACCTCCTCCAAAGTTACAAATAAAACTAAATTTGACCTAAAAGAATTTTCATTCATGGTGTGTGAATGAAAAAAAAAAAACCCATGGACTCCCATGTTCGAACAGTTAGTCCATAGTGCTGTTTGGGAGGCTGTGGAACCTTTAGGGGGTGCATCAAGAAGTAGGATACCACTGTCTGCCCTCCTCTCTGGCCTTTCTGGCCCCATGGTCCTGCTGCCATGCCTTCCTTGGCAGGAGGGACTATGCTTTTGGAATGGTAATCCAAGATAAACCCTTTATTCTCCAAGTTTCCTCTTGCCAGGGTATTCTGTCACAGTAACAGCCAAGTGACTCATGCACCCACCATGGAAGAATGGAGGCCCGCACTTGCTAAACACAGACAGAGATAATCCATTACTGTAACGTTGTTATCTGAAACACACAAGCAGCTTACTCTGGGTTTTGCTCTATTTTATTAATTACAAAGTCATATCTCATAAAGTTACCTGCCAAACATGGATATCGATGGGTGGAGAAAGAACAAAACACACACACAAAAAAAACGGAAAAGCCCCCAAGCTATATACTCAAAGCCTGGGAGTACAGCCAGCCAACCATAAAGGCTGAAGTAGAGGGAGGTAGGCGTCGGAGATGTCCAGTACTGTGAAGTCACATGATCTGGCCTAATTGGATCTTCTCTGGCAAGACCATAGCCCAGGACCTTCAATATAAGAGCTTGTATACTGTGGCATTGTCCTTGGAGCCCGTGACCAGATACTGACTATCAGAGGACACGTCACAGCATAGAATATTAAAGCACTCCTCTACCTAGAAAAGAGAGGTGGAGAACATGAAGGTTTGAGCTTGCGCTAGACACGAGGACTTCATGTTTCAACGTTTATACAGATTCAAAGCTTCACTGAGTCATGGACAAAGCTCAAAGTAAAGACCATGGGCTCACAGAATCAGTCCTCAGGCCCTACCACTATCAAATGCCATGTCAGTGGTATTTTCCAATTTTCCCTGGGACCCAAGAGTAGGGATCTGGGTCCAAAAGCTCTGAGTGTTTTAGTTTGTACACCCCACCACTTCATGCCTCCATACCTGGAACAACCTTTGAAGAGAAGGTGCCGCCAAACAGTGGATCACATCATCCAGTGTGGCCACAAAATAGGTCCCTGGCAAAGGGAAGAACAGATCAAAAGGTCAGAAAGGATCACATGTTCTCATTTCAGCTGTACTCAAGTAGACTGGGGAGAGAGCAACTGTCTGCTCTGCCTCAGTTTTCTTGCCTTATAAAAATCAGATGCGTGACCCAAGCCATCCCTTCATCAGCTGTCACCAGAACCCAGGGCATGGTAAGTTATCACTGAACAAGCAGCCCATGAAATGGGATTCCTGCCACTTCTGTCTACAGTACCTTCAGGCTTCTTTCTATGTGGGAAGCCTCTGTGATAGAGGGGAGCATAAGGGAAGGGAGGGAAGGAATGCAGAAACCCACAAGGTCTCCTGGCTTCTAACTCACCACAAGAGGCAAACTTGAGGTTGTGGTGCTGTGTGTGCCTTTGGACAACAGCTTTGTACTTCTCCTCCCGGTGAGCATGTAGGATGACAATGTCACTCATTCTCAAGCCTGCTAGTACCCATTCCTCACTGGGGTCATGGGTAATGCTAAGGATCTGTGGAAAGGTTTGGGACAGCATTCAAAACCGCCAGTGCCCTCATTCAAGCCTCGGCCTCAAATTTACACTCACTCAGCACCCCCTGCCCACATCCAAGCCCCCACCCTGGAGTTGAACTTGCTCCCAAAGGCAACTAAGCAAGCACCTCATGGCATAAGTTGTGCTGTTGCAGCTTCTGGTAGCTCCTCATGTCCCAAGAATACAGGATGGTGTCTTCACCACCTGTCCAGAACTTAAAGCCCGTGATGTCCACACAGCGGGACCCATAGGGAGGAACTTCATGTTTCCTGGTGGGAAAATCACTCAGAGGTCTTTAGAAAGGTTTGTCTCCCCCTCCCTGTGGGCCCAGAATGTGGAAGGATTAGGAAGTAATGTACAGGGTTAGTTGTATCTTCCAGGCTGTTTGGCATAGCCCTACTGCCAAGAAAAGAAAGTGTGGTCTTCTCAAGCCTTTCCCAAGGGACACCTGTGTGGCTCTAGGGAGAGGTCCTACCTGATCAAGATTTGGTTTTGCACATCCCAAATCTCCACAAATCCTTTGAAAGAAGCCAAGCAGATGTGGGCATCAGAAGATAGGGCCAAGGAATAGCACATGGGGCCTGTGGAGGCCATCTGGGCCCTGATTTGGGGTATGGGAGCCAGGTCCCAGAGAGTCAGAGCCTGGGCCATTCCCCCTGTGATCAAACTCTGCTCATCAGGGAACAACTTGCAGGTGAGGACTCTATTCTGAGGGTCCTGGGGAAGAACATGTGCTATCAATACATTTTGCAGCGCTGAGGGTAGAGGCTTTCCCTAAACCTGACTGAGAGCCCCTCACCTCAAAGTCCAGCTGGGCCTGAGGCGGTCTGTCTGAGGCATGCAACGCATCTTCATCCCACACCCTGATGTAGCCGGTACCACACGTGTACACGTGATGCGGAGCACTGCTAATGGCAATAGCATTCACTCGCTTCCCATGGCGGAGAGTGCCAACCCTCCAGGAGGTACGTGGGGCCTTCCGAGTGACTACCGCCTCATCTGGAACTGGAGGCTAAGGAGACAGCAGGATTGGTCAACCAATGCTCCTCAAACCTCTAAGCTCTTTTCTCACAACAGAGCTTGGTTCTGGGGTCCGTATGTCACATCTCTTGTAGAAGTGACACTGTGGGATAAAGGCCCTATTTATCAAAATGGTAGAACAAGGGGCATAAGCCTCATTAAGAAGATGGTATCCCATTACCTAACAGGAAGGGAGTAGGGCTGCAACATACCACTTCTCCGTTGGAGGCTGGGCAGGAAAGGATGATGTGGGTGTCAAAAACATAATATTAAGGTACTTACAATGGTTTTGAGGAATGACCAGACTTCTCTGTTGTGCAAGGACGAAGAACAGAACTGGCCTGCAGAGAAACAGCCACACCCACCTCTCATGGACCAGGTATCACAGCAACAGTCACAAGTCAGAAGGACCTCTGCTCTCTTACACCAAACCAGGTATCTCGTCTACCACCCAGGCTCCAGCCTAGGCCGCTCCTCCTCCCTGACCACACTGCTGTGGCCTGTACTTACCAGCCGTAGCTCCTGGCTGAAAGCTATGACAGAGAAGAGAGAGGGAGAAGATGGCATAAAGTGCAGAACTTTGTGTTGGGCCCTGTCTGCCTAGAACTGTGTATTACCCTGCACAGCTTTGCTCATGACAGCCTTACCTTGAGCTGGTTGCTGCTGCTCCTGCCTCTGACAACCACATGTGCTGGAGCCCAGATGTGCCCTGGGCCTGGGGATTCCACCACTGCTGGGTCATACTGTGCATTTCCTGATAAACAGGGTCGTGCTGTATTGAGGGGCATGGAGGCAGCTGGGGCGTTCCCTGTGCGCTGTCCATTTGGTGGTGGTCTTGTTGCCCGTGATGAAAAAAACCACCAGAACTTTCTGGCATGTTCTTTATCTCCTCTGCTTCATCATAAATCCTGAGTATCCTGAATGAGTCCTCTCTCTCTTCACTCATGCTCTTGGGTCAATCAAGTAAATGAACCAACAACTGGCTCTAGGGACCCAGCAAACAGATCCTGGGTTCCCAATTCATCCTGATCTCCTGTACTACAAAAGAGAACAGGAAAGGGCTGGGAAATGGCTCCATCGGTAAATTCTTGCTTGCGCAGCATGAGAATCTGAGTGCAGATTCCCAGCCTCCACATAAAAAAAAACCAAAACAAAACCAAGCATACAACTGTAATTCTAGTGCTAGGAAGGTGGGGGCAGAGGCCCCCTGCGGCTTGTTGGCCAGCCACTCAACCTGAGTCAGGAAGCTCCAGGTGCAGTGAGAGACCTTGTCTCAAAAAGATACATTAATTAAATCAAAATGAAAAAGAGAAGGGCCAGGGAGATGGCCCCACAAGCATGATAGCCCAAATTCAGTCCTCAAACCTGTGTAAAGATTGTGGTAGTGCACATCTGTAATCTCAACATTTCTACAAGATAGGAAGTAGAGACAGAATTATCCAGAAGCCTGAAGACCAGCTGCCCTGGAGTAGGCAGTATAGCAACAGACACAGAGAGGTCCTGCTTCAAAATAAGGTAGAAGAAGAGAACCAACTCTTGAAAAGCTGTCTGGCCTCCACATGTTTTCCGTGGCATGTGTACACTCATATTCACATGTACATTCACACACACTCACCCCAAAAAATAATTACTCAAAGGCGAGAAATTGAGAAAGACAGGGAAAATCATACCTTTGACCCCCCCCCCCCCCCCCACGGTTGGTTGATTGTTGGTTTGGGGTGCTGCAGATCAAACAGAGACCTTCCTTGAACATGCTAGGTAAGCACTCTATCACTGAGCTAAAGGCCCAGTTTTTCCCAAGCATTTTATAGATATCATCTTGAGATAAGATCTCATTCTGTAGCCCAGGCTGGCCTCAAACTCCTAACTATTGCCCTGCCTCGGCATCTCATGTGCAAGGGGACATTTCATGGGTTAAAAAGTGAAGCCCAGTGGCTCACACTGTGTCCTCTCTGGCTCACTTCTTACCACCCACTAGAAGGAAGAAGGCAAAACCTATTGTAAGAACCAAGGCGTGTGCTCTGCCCTAGCACCCACATGTTCACAAAGATACTATCCTGATGACACAGCTGGATGATCTGATTGATATACAAGACGATATGTCTACAAGCTGGAGCAAAACCCAAACACCACAGGTGAAGACTACTATCAAGGAATAATATTAGAGGGGGAAGGTTACAAAGTTCAGAACAATGTTCAGTATATTTATATAAGAAAGGGTAGAAATCAGAATGAGCATATGTGTACAAAAGATTAAGAAGAATAGCTGTGTCTCCAATATAAAAATTGGAAAATAGGAAAGAGGGACAGGAGGAGGATTAGACACAATAAGACCTTACGCTGCTTTTTCTTCTTTGAGGGTATTTCCACCCATATGAGAAACTCTTGAACCAGGAGCCAAATCTTCATTTCAAAGTATAGCTCCCATGATACCTAATTAGTTCGGTGGTTTGTTCACTTAACAGGTTTTCTCTGAGAGGCACCAGGCTTCCTTTAACTAGGGACACCAGGCTAGCTCAGCCCTGGTGAGAATGAGCAGCGGAACACAGGCCTCTAAGCCTAGCAGGATGAGGATCCTGAATAAGTGAGGGCCTGCTGCAGAGTCTTCTAATGAAGGTTGGGACAAGTTCAGACAATGAAACTACTTAACCAGGAAAATCAAATTAACCAGATTTTCACCATAAAGGAAGATAAGGCTTTTGAAGGCGCTAGTGTCAAGAGTTCCTCTCTTTTCTCTCCCAAGAGTGGGAAATTCCACACTCACGCTTTCCTGGGGCAGGAAACTCACCTCAGAAAGCAGGTCAAAGCCTAGAGATTGAAAGTGGAAGACCCAGCTAGGCCTGGATCCACCCTTTCACCCCTAGGGGGCGGGGTGGGGTGAGGAGTCGGGGGCTATCCAGTGCCTGAGGTAAACACGGGCCTAACAAATACTGAAGCCCTGGGTGAGAACTCAGTCAGGTGTTTGGATCCTGAATGGCTGGTCAATATCAGGGTGTGGCCACTGGCGTGCTGAGTTCCTGTGTCTTTGGGTTAAGAACAAGGTAGGAATCTCTCCATAGGAGGTCAGCAGATAGAGTGAGAAACTTCAAGGGAATAGCCTGTGGTTTCAGCTGACCAGGGACAGCCAGTATTTGGCCAAAAGGCTGTGAAATCCTCACCTCCAGATGAATTCCCTTCTCTCTCAGGGCAGATCTTCAGTCAGCCAAAACCAGGGAGTTAGGAGGAGGGACCAGTCCACTCCTTCCTGATCTGGCTCTGTGTAGTCGTCTTTTACCAGTTCCTAGAATTAACCACTAGAGAAGCCTTGCATTTCTGTGGCTGTCTTGACTAGAGATTCTTAAATTTGGGCATCCAACAGAGTCTTCTGGAGAGCTTGATGAGAGTGCCATCCCCACTTCCCAGAAATTCAGATTCAAGGAGTCAGGCGCCGAGAATCTGTACTTCTAAGCAAGCGCTTGGTGCTGAAGAGCGTGGTTAGGAGAAAAGGTTGTGGTGATGGCGATGATAGGGAAGATTGGTGATTCAAGCTGTGATAGAGATGGGATGGTGATGGCGATGCGGCAGAGGTGGTGGTTGGTAGTGATAATCGTAGATGGTGATGATGTTACTGCAGTAATTTGATGGTGGTGGTAGTGGTGGTAATGGTTGAAAACTGGCAGAAATGATAGTAGTAATGTTATTGTGGTAGTTTTCACAACAGTGGTGATGAGGTGGTAGTGATGGTGACGTCAGTGGCGATACGGTAGTGAGCACACTAATGTCACCCCCTGCTGCTGCTGCTGCTGAGAGTACTATCTTTGAGAACTCTGTCTGCTGGTTCCTTCCCAGAAATCCACTTGCCTCTGCTTCCTTAGTTGTATATAGATGCTTGAAGAGGGAGGAGCCTAGCAAAACTGCTTGGTTTCAGGGACTTCTGAAGCTTTTAGGTTGTATACTTCCTGAGGCTTTTTGTTTGTTTGGCAAGTTTTGCATAAGGATTTATCTGTTTGTAGCCCTGACCATCCTGGAACTTTCTCTGTAGACCAGGCTGTCTTGAATTATCTTTTTAACTGATTCTCATAGGAAATAATACAGTGAGACAAACAGAGCCTGGGTTTGTCCCCAGTTTGGAACCATAAGAACTAATGGGATGGGGGAACAGAATGCCACAAATTCTTGTCTCAAACAAGTTGAGAACTATTCAAATGTCTTTCAATAAGAAGGATAACTATAGGACACACAGGAAGCAGAGGCAGGCAGATCTCTGAGTTCAAGGCCCAAAACTCCCAAAGTAAACCAGGCTAGTTTATCTCCCCTACCTTCTAAGACATTTATGCTAATGTTTCAATTTCCCCACCAGGTAAAAGCCTTGGTTTACACAAAGGTCCTGCTGAAGTTTCAGATTTAAGTGACTGATTCCCTACCCATTTTATTTCCTTTGCACTTAAAACTAGCCAGTCTCAGAAGACCATAAGATCAAACCCAGCTAATGGGGAAAGACTCAAACACCACAGCATTAGAATAAAATAAAGTACACTCCCTGCCTTAGGGTTCTTGCTCTTCCAAGCACACCCTCTAGATCAAGAGTAAAGTCTGGCCTTGAAGCATGTCTGCTGTAGTGGTCTACTTATTGCCCCCTGGGCTTATTTCCAACAATGTGTTTGGGTGTTTTGCCTGCATGTATGTCTTCAAACCATGTGTACAGTGACCAGAGGCCAGAAGAGGACATTGGATCTTCTGGGACTGGAATTATAGTTATAGTTATAGATGGTTGTGAGTCTCGATGTGGGTGGTGGTGGGAATCAAGCCTAAGTCATCTCTGGAAGAGAGCAGCCAGTGTTCTTAACCACTGAGCTATCTCCTCACACACCTGCATATGACTTTTAAAAATATTTGAAAGAGTCCTATTGAGCCATAAGAGTCCCTTATACATTTTGCATATATGGTCGTGTGTGTGTGTGTGTGTGTGTGTGTGTGTGTGTGTTTGCGCGCACTTCTCCCCCTTGTTGCCCTCTGTTCAAATGTCCAAGTTCAATATTTTGACCTCTCTCGTTTCCCACTATCTCAGTGACTGTCAGTTCAGTTCTTAGCAATCTATCATCTAGCTCAAATGTACAAAAGCCACCCTATCCAGGTTGCTGGAGCCAAATGCCCTCATTCTTCCTCATTTCTTCACCTCCCTACAGCTGAGTGAAGACTAGCCTAGTCCAGCACTTCTGGGTTTGTGGTTGTGATCAAGTTCAGCTCCTTCTGGAACCTGTTTTCTGACACATGGCGTCCCACAGGGGAGCCGTGAGAGAAGACAGGGACAGTTGACCTAGACTCTCTGCCCTGCCTAGAAATCCTGGCCTCAAGGCTGTACCTACTGACCACAAGGAACCTCCCCAACACCAGCATCTGTCTCTCTGAGTCCCAAATGAACATGTATGTACTTGGAAGCTAGCATTGCTGAAGCTCTTACTGATCTAAGGGCCTTACCCTCTTTCCTCAATGACTCAAATACAAGCCAACTCCTCCTCCAGAAACAGAGGTTTGACTGTACCCCTCCAGTCCTAGGAAAGCTGTTTATTGTTAGCTCCATTTTTAGATGAGGAAACTAAGATTCAAGCTGAAAACCTGTGATGGAAAAGTTATAAAACTGGAAAATGTTGATAGTTGCTCAATGTTATGATGTCACCAAATTCTATATTTCATAGAGCTAAAATGGTGGCTTTCACGTTGTTAAGTATATTTGACAAGAAAAAAAAAAAGTTAAAGGCCTGTTAGTCCCAATATTGTGAGCCTTCTTCCTCTCCATCCAATGAACTCCAGGTAGTTTGGCCTGTGATTTCTTACCTTTGTGACCTAGGCAGGCCAATCAGCTGTAGATGTCCCCTGCACAGGGAATTCAGGCAAATGAAGTACGTGATGGTGAAGGTGTACCCCAGCTGGTGGGTGAACCACCTGTGTGATATCAGAATCAAGAGCATTGGCCTGCAGACCTTTATTTGAGGCTCTGCCCTCTGGTGGATGAGTGTAAAGCAGCTCAAATCTAATTTCCATCCATATGCAGTTCACTAGATGGCTATGCTCACAGCATTGACGCCCTGCCCCTTCCATCTGGAGCGTCCCTTTCAACACAGAGATACTTGTTGATGAAAATGTATAAATGATAACATCCACAGGTACCAAACACCTCCTCTGTTCCTGATACCGTGTGGACACCTGCAGTTCCAAGTCTAGATGACAGAGGGCAGTCATCTAGGCTGAGGTCACAGAATGGCGGGTGAGGTGATGCAGAGAGTTGACATTTGGTCTGAACAGTGTAGAGGACCCTTTCCAGAAGAAAGGGATGGCACTGGGTCAGGTCACTCCTCAGTACTCATCTGGTCTTTCGATGTCACAGGGAACCTCTAACTTTTTAATCATTACCGAATCTCCTTTCAGACAAGCACACGATGATGGTGGTCGCCTCTCACACAAGGGGCTATCCTTACACATCCCGAGACTGAACACTTGTATTCCAAATCCTACTGTCTGGTTTCTATCCAGAATACTCTTTTTTCTTCCTAGGGACCTTTGAGCTAAGCTTTGAGCTGTAACTTTAGGGCCGTGGGGCGACACCTTTCAATACAGTTCTTGTGAGCTCCTCTGACTGAAAGTTGTTCATTACTGGACTGCTAAGCCTGCTTTAAAGAGGCTGTGACCGGCTAATAGGTGATCCCCGCCCCCGCCCCCTCCCACGTCCCCCCTGCAGCCCTCTGGGCTTGGCCATCATCCCTAGGAGACTCCTGGGGACATTTTCCCACCAACACCTCAGTCCCAGCTGCTCCAGAGTCCTGGATCTGAGGCAGCTGTTGAAGGGTCTCTGCTCAGGTTCAGAGCAGGGAGAGCCTTCGTGTGGCCGAGAGACCTGGAAGCCACACACGCTGGCCATTTGGCGACTTGCTTCCCACCGTGCTAGAAGCGCCCGGGAGGCAGCAGAAGCGAGAAGGCGACTCCTAATGGGTGCTGTGCCCGCCCTCCTCCCCGAGCAAGGTACCCCCCAGACCCTCACACAGGGCTCACGTCCCTGCAGCAGGCCCGGATAGAATGGCGGGATCTGTGCAGCTGGGTGCATGCAGCTCCGGGCCTGCGCTAGGAGGAGCCCTCCGAGGCCCAAGCCCTGGAGACAAATGAGCGGCCACAGCCAGCCCGTGGGCTGAGGAGGTAAAAGGACGAGCAGGGGGTGACAACAGAACAGTCTCTTACCGTGACTGGCTGCAGGTCTCCCCGGGGACCTGGGGGCCACCGCAGGAGACTCTTGGGGCAGGGTACAGTCGAGGAAGGCTTCCTGGAGGCCGGGCTTGGGCGCAGGGTGGGTGGGATTTCCGCGGCCGATAGGGGGTGGGAGCCACACCGCAGGAACATGGCAGCTACTTGGAGAGCCGCCCTGCTGTGGTAGGCGAAGCTAGAGCAGGAAGCGGGCCCTGATCCCACAAACCAAAGAGTAGGCCGTTGACTCCCGTCTACCCTTCTGGTTCAGGCCTTAGCAGGGAGCCCCCAGGAGGCCTGGAAGATGTTCCACCTGATCAGGATTGTATGGGACTAAAGAAGTAGGGAACTTGCCCAACCCTATGGCTGTGTGCTTATCCCCCTTCCCCCTAAAAAGGCCAAGATAGCTCATCTCCCCTTGTCCGATTCTTGACTAAGCGGAAGGGGTTGGCAGGCATTCTGTAATAGAATGGAATTCTCCTCAGTTCCTAGTCAGGCCAGACAACAGACAAAAGTGGGCAAGTGTTCTGGAAAGTGGGGAGAATTCAGCAACTTCCCAGAAGCCCCTCCCAGACTCAGGTATGCCCAAGTGTTTTCTGGGTGGTAGGTTTGGGTGGGAAGGCACCCTGTACCCCCTGAGACAGTTGTACTGATCCAGACCGAAGTAAAAAGATTGTTACCAGATGCCCACCTGGCCTTAGAGCTTCAGGTGGGAAACGTTACAGTGTAGAAACAGTCTGTGGGACTGACTGGGCTCCTGCCGTCATTGTTAAGTAGGACTTGGGCAGCTGTGGCTGGGGTACTCTCCTGGTGATGAAGCTTGAGGTTCTGCTGGTGAGGAACAGGTTTTTTTACCTGCCAACCTTTGGGGTCTGAGAAGATAAACCTGTCCTGGGCAATAACAATTCTACAGAGGAGAGAGAAAATATCACTGACCATCAAAACATAGCCTTCCAGAAGCCCTGGATAAGCCACTTGGCCTCATCTTGGCCAAGACTCTGAGCCCCAAGTTTACACACGTCCCTATTGGTGTCAGATCCTGGACATCAGATCTGATTTGACTGCTCTTGGATTTGTGCCTCAAAAGCACATCTGTGTTGAAGAAGCAGGAAGTAGGGCTGGGGGACTCCTGTTCCACTCTTTGACTTCATCCCAGATATCAGAAGCAGGTGATTGTGGAGATATATTGTACATTTAATAAAATTTGCCCGAAATATCAGAGGACAGAATCAGCGACAGCCAAGCCGTGAAGGTCAGGGAGTGGTGACCCATGCCTTTAATCCCATCACTTGGGAGACAGAGATCCATCTGGATGTCTGTAAATCAAGGTTTAACAGCCAGGAGTGGTAGCTCATACCTTTAATCCTAGCTCTAGCAGAGTTAAATCAAGAAGTAAACGAGCTGGGCAGGGAAAGAAATATAAGGCAGGAGAAGGCAGAAACTCAGCCATTCTGTATGAATACCAGTCAGGCTGAAGACCCATGATGATAGAACATACCCTGTTCGGCCTGAGAAGTTGGCTGGGTGAGAATTGGCTGTAGTTTGTTTCCTTTCTCTGATATTCCAGACAAATTTGATTAAATATACAACATATCACCACAGGTGACCATGACCTAGGGCTAGTATAGGTGGAGGAAGCCTTGGCCACCTGTTGTGAGACAGAACTTTTCTTGGGGGAACACAACACAAGCATCTACTCATTCCAGATAGGAAGGGAGCCCACAGCAGACAAAAGTACAGACACCACTAAAGTCCTTCCTGATGGACCAATGAGTTTTACTGGAGTGATTTACAAGAGCAGAAATGATTTGAAGACAGCTGCATCACCAAAGCCCACCCCAGCATGGGCGACCACTCACAAAACTGGAAACTAGAGCATGCTGCACAACCTACAGATGGCTCAACAGGTTGAAGAGTTTCCTTTCAGGTGCCTCAGTTGGCCTACACCTCTTCCAGACAGCTCAAATGGTTTTTTTTTTCCAGGTAGCTAGTCTGGTCTCAGGACCTTCTTTATAGTTCAGCTTCTTCCTGTCTGAAGAGGATTCTAAACTTTTATTGCTTACTTTGGCAGGGAGGGGCCTAGTGAATCTGGTCAGTTTTAGGGACTTCCTGAAGCTATGCTATGTTGAGTTGTTGACCTTCCTGTTTAAGGAGCTTCCTACAGCATGGAATGATTCATCTGACCTCTTCCCTGCTTGGGATTAGAGACACATGAACCATTGGTTTGCTGTGTGACAAATGGATGTTCCATTCATCTCTGGGCCTCAGTTTCTCCATAAATAAAATAAAGACTTGGACCCATGGCTTTCAGCTCCTCTGGGTCTCATAGTGCATGATTTGAAACCACCCAATCCAGCACAAATGGCCAAGGGAAGGAAGGATCCTGTTCTTTTCTCTCTCCAAGGTATGATGGAAGAGGAAAGGCTTGCCTCTATCCATAGCCAGCTCCCAGAAGCCCTAGGAGAGGGTCATTTGTACAATGGTGTCCATGAGACACTCCATTAAAGTCCTATACCATGTCACCAGCTGATGGGGATAGCTTGAAGTACTCAAGGCCAATATTCATGGCTGAGTTGTAAGGGCAGAACAGGCATGTTGGGGCTGTGGTGTGTATTATGTGTGCTGCTGAGAGTCTGTGGGTGTGGGGATCTGTGGAGGACACTGCCACTGGCAGAGTCTGTTGCACACTTTTATGTCAATAGGAGAGACTTGGAGCTTGGCTTTGCATGAGTACCTGTGTGTATATGCATCTGTGTGCATACACAACTGTGCAGCAGTCTTCACTACCACACTTGGGAAGTAAATCCAACCTCACCTGTGTACAAAGAAATAAGATAGCCAAAAAGTAGGATGTGGTCAAAATAATGCTCTTGTGAGTTTTTAAAGTAGATTTCCCCAACTGTCCTCTGACTCTCCTGGGGAATAAATTTGATTTGACTGTCTAGAACCAGCTGGAGATCAATATTTCACAGCCCTACAAACTTGAAGCTAATGTGGGGGGTAGTGCCACATAGTCTGCCTGTTTGAGACGATGCCTATGTGATGGCAGTTCCTGGTGACAATCACACCTTCTTTCTAGGGAATCCACCTGCCTTTGACCTTTTTACAGCTAGATATGGGCATCTATTGGTTTTTGTGCTCTTGGGACTTTGTCCTTCTGCTGGTTAGTCTCCCACCCACATCTGTCTGAATATCTGTCTGTCTCCCTACTCAAAAATAAAATAGATAATCATGGTACTTGTGGAAATTTTTCTTACAGATGTGAGACCATATGTAGCTCCTGTCTTTGCTACTATCAGTCAGGACTCAAATTACAGTATAAGATGTAGAAAAAATATTGTTTCCTGTGTGCTGTGAGGTGTCATTATTAGTTTCCCTTGGATTGTCTCCCTTACAATCTTTTTGCTACAGCTCCATAAAATCCTTAGTGGAGACAGAGTCTGGTGAACTACCTGAGTTTTCCTGGGCCCCTGGTGCCTGGGGATCCCTTCAGACCATGCCTTCCAGCTCTCACCTGCATGGGCATTCTGTAGACAAGGACCCAGGAAACAAGCAAGCAAGAGAGGCATCTGTAGGCAAGTCAGGGTACCAAGAGTTCAGAGAAGGCTCTCATGGCTGGGAACAGATGATCCAGTTAGACTCACATCCTCCCACAGCCCCATCCATCCATTCCATAATGGAGAACCTGGGTGATTCTATCAGAGGGCAGTCAGGAGCTATTTGTAGCCTCCCAAAGAACACTCAGTCAGAGATCGTCAATAAGGATGAACGGGGGACATTCTTTGGAAGCTCTATCAACAGAAGCAAAATAGCTATCTCTCTTGAAGTGGGTTAGCAAGTAGCTGTGGCTCTGGGGGTGGGAAGCTCCCATCTAGTTTGAGCCTGGGGTCAAGCAGTGCAGGGATATATAAGAGTGGATGTTGACTAGGCACTGTGGGTGAGGCTTATTGCTGGGAAACTCAACACTGTAGAAAAACTACTGGGTGTGACATACAGATCCCCGTCTGGGAGCAAGCTGGCAAAGAACCAGATTGGGGATCCTCTGCTGAGCCCTGGACCGTAAGAGAGCAATGGGACAGTCTCTGCCTGGTCCAGATGCTCTGTTTTACAGAGCTATCCTGACCAGTTTTATGCCAGCTTGACACAAGCTAGAGTCATATAAGAGGAGGGGACCTCGATTGAGAAGATGCCTCATATGATCAGGCTGTAGGCAGGCCTGTAGGACATTTTCCTAATTAGTGATTGATGTGGGAGGCCCACTGTGGGCGGGGCCACCCCTGGGCTGGTGGTCCTGGCCTATAAGAAAGTAGGCTGAGCAAGCCATGAGGAACAAGCCAGTAAGCAGCACCCCTCCACGGCATCTGCTCTGCCTCTGTGTTCCTGTTCTATTTGAGTACTTTCCCTGACTTCCCTCAGAGGTAGCTATGATGTGGAAGTGTAAATGGAATAAACCCTTTCCTCCCCCCGAGTTGCTTTTGGTCATAGTGTTTCATCGCAGCAACAATAACCTTAACTAAGACAAGATCTCAAAATGGAACAATCTGAAGACATCATGCAGAAGGTAACAGAACTGAAGAGTTTCTGAGCAAAAGAGGCCTCATTTTTAACAGGGATACCCCCAGGTATCTGTAATTCACTTTTAACAAAGATGTCCCCAGGTATCTGTAAAAAAACATCCGGTCAGTGTCCAGGCTGAGTGAGCCCTAAGACGTTTCCATATGCTCTACAGGAGACTTCTTGTCACATGCCCCTACCTCCCCCCTTCGCATACAGGACATTCTACCAGCCCCCAGAAAAAGCAGTGTGTCATCTACTTAGGAAGGTAAGATGCCTGTCCCTGTCAGCCCCTGGTCCTCTCAGAACCAGCTCTACAAACAGTTAAGACCACTAGTGTTGTATTATGGGTTTTCTCTGGGTCCCGGGCGGCCAGAGATCTGAGACCCACAGACCTGCCGTGCCAGACCCCCAGCTGCCCAGCCGCCTAGGGACTGAGATGGTATAAAATTAGCAAGTGTGTGTGTGTGTGTGTGTGTGTGTGTGTGTGTGTGTGTGTGTGTGTGTGTGTGTGTGTGAAAGAGAGGGGGGAGAGATAAGGAAGGAGAAAGAACAGAGGTGGAAAGGAGATGCTCACAGAGAGAGGAAGGTGAGGCCCACTGAGGATGGCCTGAGATTAGGCTCCTGTAACTTCATGAGAATCCAGAAGACAATAACATTCCCAGTTATTTGGACTCTTCAGAAGGGCTTGCCTCTTGGGGATGCTCAGTTATGCAAGGGGCAAATGCAAACTGCTCTCACAAGTGAGCCAAATGTGTTTACTCATTGCCTCCCAGGTACCCTACAACCTGGGGGCTATTTGATATTTGATTCCAATCCTAAGGTAAAGTGTCTGTTTCAATGAAGGGGGGTGTTCCTATCAAGCCTATTTCACAGCGCACTGAGACACTCAGAAGGCAGATGGGAAAAGCACTGTTCTCCTCCCTTACAGAGCCTAGCTGCAGACTCTGGCTGGGAAGACTTACCAGTACCCCTCTAAGGGTCCAAATTTCTCATGAGATGTCCCTGGATGCCACATTTATTCCCCATGTGACCTCGACAGCCCATACCCAAGCTCTATCAGACATGTGTGTGGCCTACAGCACGTGGTCTAAACTTTCCTACGTGTGAGGTGATGAGCCACAGGGATATCCCTGTCTAGCCACATTTGGATTATCTAGGATATAGGATAAAGGAGGAGTGGGGTCTTCCCTTAGATCTGCCTCATAGCTACAGTTTTGTTTTTCTAGGGGCCATATCACTTCTACAACCTGGGATTCTGCTCCTACTAACCCATGTTCACCCAGATCTTGAGTATACAGAAGGGATGAAAAAAGGGGTGTTGGGCAGAAGGCTACTAAGAAGTAGAGCCCCTGCGGGAGGAAGGACTACCTCTATTGGAGGCATCCTCTCTGTCCCACAGGCTGTGGGCCTGTGTGCAAGCATGTACTGGGCAGGTACTCCTTCTGTGTGGGCATCTGTGAGGTGTTATGGTTGTGCTGGTATATGAAAACAGACTGTGCTGTGCAGATAGGTGACTGTAGGAGGGACAGAAAGTGTACAGAGGACATATTCTCCCTGCTAGTCATGTGTATCTTGTCCCCAGACCTACCCATGGAGATGTTCAAGTGCAATCCTTCTGTTGGCTCCAAGAAACCTTGCCCTATATGCATTTGAATGTGCTGGAATCTTGGGGTGGAGGTGTTATGTTACAGCTTCCCTACTGTCAGAACTCTCTCAGATGTGCAGGCAAAGTAATTTATTTGGGGCAAGGAACGCTAAGGAGGAGTACTACTGCCCTTGGTGGCTCCAGGTTGTGGCAGAAGGGAGCCTTGTACCTACAGTACATCCACTGTATCTGCTCAGAACTGCAGAGGACCATTCTCCCACACAGATAGGAAGCCAGTGAGGCAAGGCACAAGGGACGTTTCCCAGGACCCCAGGTTTCTCCAGCTGCTAGCAGAACAGAAATCCACTTGACACTCCTGAAGTCTCTAGAACTCTTCACAATAGTATTTTGTGCACCCCTTTACCCTATGCAGAGGTCATATGTGGACCACAGTGACTGCAGCACCAGGCTGTCTTTCTCCAGTATGACATCTTATCTATCCCAAGGGCTCTCTATTTAAACAGGCTTCCAATGACACATGACACACATTTTTTTTTAAACACTGGGCATCCTGATTTGAATAAAAATGGACCCCATAGGCTCATATATTTGCATGGTTAGTCCACAGCTGGTGAACTGTTTGAGAAGGATTAGATATGCCCCTGTTATAGGAAATGTATCATTGGGTATGGCTTTGAGGTTTCAAAAGCCCATTCCAGGTCCAGTGTCTCTGCCTGCTGCCTGCAATCAGGATGTAATGCTCAGTTACTCAGCCAGCACCATACCTGCCTGCATGCCGCCACACTGTCCTCCATAATGGACTAGCCTTCCAAAACCATAAGAAACCCTCAATTAAATGCTAAAGAACAAATAATGAGTTAACTTGGTCATAGTCACAGCAACAGAACAGTAACTAAGACCCTGAGCATAACACGAACTCTTTTGGAAAGATCCACATCCAAACAAGGGAACCTGTTTTGAATACTGTCTGCCCCCACTTCACCCTATACAAAGATGTTTTCATAGTGTCATATTATACTTATCACCCCAGATTTTTTAACCAATGGGAATGGAGATTTGGTCTGAGGCATTTGTCACCTGAGATATTAGATGATGCATCTCAGCTCACTTTCAGCTCTTTCCCAGGATAATATTACAAAGTACATTTTTGGTTTGTTTTTCAAGACAGGTTTTTTTTCTGTGTAGCCCTGGTTGTCCTGGAGCTCTAACTCACAGGTATTTGCCTGCTTCTGCCTCAGCCTCCCAAGTGCTGGGATCAAAGGTGTGCACTACCACCACCCAATACAAAGTAAAATTTTTATTGTGCTGTGTAAGAAATACTAGGACTAAGATTCCCCACCAAGATCATAGAAAGTCAGTTACTGCTTTTCCCACTGCTCTCTTCCCCGTAGAAACCTGCTCCCAAGTGTCCAAAACTTGCTAAGCTATATTCTGCTTGAGCTCAGTAAAGGCCACATCCACGTTGCTATCTAAAATCGTCTGGACTGTTTTACCTCAGCCTTATATTTCTTAAGAGTCCTTTGAATGCTATCTTTATTTTCTTATAATCTTATGTCCAAATTAAGAAGTATCCCAGTAGAACCTGATTTTTTTCCCCAGACCCTCTAATATTTAAACTCAGGTATTTCCTCAGGCTAACTGCAATCTCAAAAAAACTGACCCTGATTTAAATAGACAGTCTGTCATTGTAGAAAACAAGTTTCAACAATTTTTCAATTTATTATGTTTATTTGTAGAGACAAATTGCACACTTTAAATGATCAAAATGCTTGATTCCATTATAACCATTTTAGTTCTTAAGGTTTATTTTCATGCATGCACAGAGGCCAGAGAGAATGAGTTGTTCTACCTTTTGGGTTCTAGAGATTGAAACTTGGGTAAGGCTTGGCCTTTACCTGCTGAGCCATCTCACCAGCCATTTAATGAAGATATATTGCGAAGAACTGCTGCATGTAAGAAAAACACTGATATTATGCATTGCCTAGTGTTTGTCTGTGTTCATAGAATAGATTTCCTGTTGCAGGGTTTCCATCTTATCCTGTTTACTGCCGAACTAGAGACAAAAATCCACCAAAAAATCCTCAGATGTAGGGGGATGTGAACCAAGTAAATGTGTTTCTGCCTGTGACATTAAAAACTGGTCTGTCTCTAGTTTCTTGCACGAAAGCTCCTAAAACCTTTGTTTTTCTGACTGATATGAGAAGCATCTTGTTACTCTTAAGGTAAGCCTCTTGGAGTCATCTCTTTATGCATAAGTGACTTGTTGCTAGACTTCTAGTTAGCTCCAGGATTGGAGCTAGTTGTTAAAGGAGCTATGTGCTAAGAGAGTGGGAACTTTCAGCAATCCCTGTTGACTTCTGGAAGGAGAAACTTACTAACAGTCAAGGATTTCACCAATCATGGGGACTTAATGTAATCTCCATAAAAGCCCTAACAATGGGGCTCAGCAGGATGAGGCATTCCAACCCTAAGGGGGCAAAAGCCCCTGTACATGGGAACCCTGTGGACCTTGCTCTAAGTATCTCTTCATCTGGCAGTTCCTGTGACATTCATGATATATTTTAGAGTAAATGATAACTAAATTGTCTCTTTATGTTTTGTGGGTTACCTATAGCAACTTACTAAACCCAAAGGGATTCAATTTGTAGCCAAATCAGAAATGTAGGACTTATCACTAGTGTCTAAAGATGGGGGTAAGGCAGTCTTCTCAGACTGAGGCCATTTTACTAGTAAGATGTTCATTATGAGTAGTGTCTAAACTGTTATAAATTGGAGGGCATCCGGTTGGTGTTTGCAAGTAACTGAACTGGTGTGGAAACCTGGATATTGGTAGTAGGTGTGTTTTGAGTAGAAAAACATTTCCTTTACCATTAACAGTTGATTAACACAGAGAAATAAATGATGTTTCTCAGCTTCTTGGAGACTTAAGTGATCTTATTAGTGGTTTAGATTTTTTCCTTAAAGTAGGTAAAAGGCTCCAAAGCGTATCTCGATAATTCTAACATTTTCATGGAACCCAAGATCACAAAGAGCTGAAATCCAAAGCAGACACATTCCTTTAGGACATAGCCATGTGTTAGAGTTCAGATATTACAAAATAGGAACTCTAACATGCTATTTTATTAAATATATTTTGTGCGTGTATGGCAGGCATCTATAGCAAATACAGCATCTATAATCACTGAGGGCCGCATAGTATTGGGGAGGATATGCATATCATATACTCAATGAGACATGCAAAAAATGTTTTCACTAATTTTCACTGGTTGGAGTACTAAGGCGGAACACTTCTTTAGAATGCGCATGATTTTTGAAGCACTGCCTGTTAATGTCACTGATGATTTTTAAATTTTAAATTATCTTTTGTTGAACTTTGAATACTACACTTTATATCACAAATTTTACAAAGGCATTTTCATTTTTGTATTATGTTTTACATTTCAAACTTATTTGGAATTATTTACAACAAATACACAGATTTATTTTTGAATGAGTCATTTGCCAAAATTTTTCTTATTGTTCACCTCTACTTTGGATCTGATTTTTTAAAATATTCTTTAAGCTTTATTTTTTTATGTATAGGTGCTCTGCACACATACCTGCATGTCAAAAGAGGGTATCAGATCCTATTATAGATAGCTGTGAGCCACCATGTGGTTGCTGGGGATTAAACTAGGACCTTTCAAAGAGCAGCCAGGGCTCTTAACCAGAGCCCTCTTCAGCCTCTGATCTGATATTTTTAAAGACTTCTATTAAACAAGATTTTTAAATGTCTGGTTCTCCCTTTTAAAGGAAATGTAATGCACTATTGTCAAGGAAAAAAAAAACTAAGCAAAAATAACTTAATTTCTCTCTACCCCATTCACTTGTTTCTTTGGGTTTCCCTCAGTGGAAATTTTAGTCCCACAAAATAATTATTCCTAGAAAATTTATTTTTCCTGATGCTGCCAGGAATAAGATGTTTTCTTTCATTATATTTCCTGACTGATAACTGACATAAGACTGTTACTTTAGATATAACTTTCCAGCTGCATATCTAATCTTGATTAAAAATAGAATAGAAAAAAACTGTTTTCAAGTGAAGACTGTTATATTCATTCCCTCTGATGTTTTTCTCCCAAGTAATAATTGATGAGACACGATCCATTCTTCCTATTAATCGTGGTATTTTGTTTGGTGTTGTTTTCTCCATCTATTAGGACTTTTCTTCACTATGAACATCTTGGTGCTGGCTAAGTTGGAAACTAAACCTGAAAGTTTTCCCGCATATATTACACACATAGGGCTTCTTCCAAGTATGCACAGTCTGGTGTATAATACAGTCAGAACTAAGGCTGAAGCCTTTGCCACACTCAACACATCGGAAAGGTTTTTCTCCAGTATGGCTTCTCTGATGTCTAACTAAATGAGCATTGACATGGAAGGCTTTCCCACACTCACTACACTGAAAGGGTTTCTCTCCAGTGTGGATTCTCTGGTGCACAATATAGTCAGAACTAGAGCTGAATGCTTTCTCACATTCTGCACACTTGAAAGGTTTCTCCCTAGTATGTATTTGTTGATGTCTAGTTAACTTGGCATTGATACTGAAAGCTTTGCCACATTCCTTACATTGAAAGGGCTTTTCTCCAGTATGGGTTCGCTGATGATCAAGTAGGTTTCTTTTGGAAGTAAAGCACTTTCCACATTCATTACATTCAAAAGGCTTCTCCCCTGTGTGAGTTCTCCGATGCTGCATTAGTTTTGCATTAACGTTGAAGGCCTTTCCACACTCATTGCACTTATATGGCTTCTCCCCAGTATGGATTCTCAGATGCTGCCGAAGCTGGGAGTTACACCGAAAAGATTTCCCACATTCATTACATTCATATGGTCTCTCACCTGTGTGGATTCTCTGGTGCTGGATTAACTTCCCTTTGGCACTAAAAGTCTTACCACATTCGCTGCACTCATAAGGTTTCTCACCTGTGTGGACTCTTTGATGTTGAATGAGTTTTGCATTTTTAGTGAAGCCTTTTCCACATTCATTACACCGATGTGGTTTTTCTCCAGTATGTATACTCTGATGCTGCCTAAGCTGGGTGCTGCACCTGAACCCTTTCCCACACACATTACACTCATAAGGTTTCTCTCCAGTATGAATTCTTTGATGCTGAATTAATTTTGCATTAACATTGAAAGCTTTCCCACAGTCACTACACTCATAAGGTTTTTCCCCAGTGTGGGTTCTCTGATGTGTAATATATGCAGAACTACAGCCAAAGCCAGTTCCACATTCCTGGCACTGATAGGGTTTCTCTCCTGTATGTATCCTCTGATGCCTAACTAGACTTCCATTAACACTGAAGGCTTTTCCACAAACCGTACACTGATAAGGCTTTTCTCCACTGTGGATTGTCTGATGTGTGATATAGTGTGAACTATAGCTGAAGCATTTCCCACACTCCACACATTTGAAAGGTTTCTCTCCATTATGAAGTCTTTGATGCCAAACAAATTTTGCTTTAACACTAAAGGCTTTGCCACATTCTGCACACTGATATGGCTTATCCACGGTACAAGTCTCTAGAAGCTGACTAACTTGAGAGCCACCTTGGGAGGTGTCTGCTAGTTCTTTGTCTTTCAAAGTTTTTCCATCTGTAGTAATGGTTTCACGCTTATTAAGTTTGGTATCAGAATCCTGTTCTCCAATGGAGTTGGCATGATTCTGGGACACACTTGGAGTCTGACTAAATAAATACCCTTTCACAGAACTTGTTTTAACTCTTCCATCCATTGCACTGACATTCTCCTTCACGCTTCCTGTTAACTGGATTTCCTGTAGCTGGTCTACAATAGAAGCTTTTGAAAAGTTTGCTTCCTGGGAAAAGTCCTTCTGAAGTTCAAATAATATACTCTTTTTTTCTTTACACACTTCTTTTGTCAAATTATTGCCACTCTGGATAGCAGAATATTCTATCAAAAGAAGTAGAAAAATTAAAAGATGTCATATAGAACTGTGCTGGAACAAAACAATCAGAAAGCTATAATTATATAACATCTCAATATGTTGTCCGGCTGGCTATGAACTATTGATTCTTCTGTATCTACATCACAAGTAATAGAATTACATGTGTACATCACCATTCCCTACTCAAGGAAGTTCTTCAAAATTTGATAGACTAGGCCAAATAACCTAAGGTTCATCCAGAAGGTGTAACTGTCATTGGTAAAAGAAGGAAATATATCCAGAGATGTAGACCATTGAAAAAAAGCCCAGGATATACTTTAACATAAAATTTGAGAAAATTTAAAAAAAAAAATAGTGAGAGAGATTTCAATTGTGTAATAAAGAATGAGAAGAGTAGACAAGAGCATGTATTACTGTCAAAACTTCTGGAAAAGTAGAGCTACACAAGACCCTGTCAATCAAAAAAGCTCCCCCACCAGACTCTCCTAAGATAAGGCCACTACAAAAGACAAGGTCAATAACACAATGGTTAAAAGAGATAGCAATGAAAGGAAATGCTAGGCCTGGTCTCTCAGATCAGTATTTTTCCCATCATTTCATGCTTTCCTACATTCTACAGTTTCTTCTTGGTTGTTTCTATGGATCAAGTTCTTTATTAATAAAAGCAGAAAACAGTCAATACAGAAAACGCAGGAGACGTATGATGTGCTGCAAGACTGCGTTTGACAGGCATCAACAGAGAAAGCAAGAGAAGAGCTATGTTTTCCTCTAGAACTTCACTCTAGCTTTCCTGAAACTGTTCCTTCAAGTCCTTTCTCTGCTGCAGAAAAGCTCTGTTCAGGCCCATTTGATCACATCTCTTCCCAATTTTTCTAAAATACTGATACACAAAATTTTCCTTCCATCAATCCTAAAACATTTTTTGAATATAAATAATTCAAAATATAATTGAATATGAATATAATTTTTACAATACTAACCTCTCCATCTCTCCCCAAATTTCTACCTCTCAAATCTTCCTTTATTTTTTCATTTCTCATTTTTTCTCAATCACATAAAATATGCCCTTCCAACTTCTGTAACTAGGCAAGGATCCTAGTGCTGGGACTGGGACACCAATCCAGCCACAAAACCTTCTATCCACACCCGGATGTGCTGGAGCAATGGTGTCTCAAAGCTTATGGGAGTAGACAGCCAATGACTGTCTAACTTGAGGCCCAAGTCATGAGAGGGAGCCCAGGCCCAACAGGATGGTCAGAAACCAGAAGCTGGATGGCTCAGAGACCTGGATAGAACCAAACATGACCCCCCCCAAGTCAATGAAATAATTGGTCATATTCTGGAACCCCAAGGAAGAGGGGAGGAAGGATCGTAGAAGAAAGAGGGGAGCATACCCCACAGAATCAACTAAGCAGGACTCAAAGAAGCTGTGGTTGTGTAGCTTGGGGGTTTTGTGGGGCTCCTAACAGTGGGGATGGGGTGTCTGACTCTTTTGCTCCTGTTGTGTTGCCTCATCCAGCCTTGATATGAGGTTTGTGTCTAGTCTTACTGTATTAGTTATGCCATATTCAGTTAGTATCCCTGGGAGGCCTGATATTAATTAGGAAATAAGCTTTTGTCAAACAGAATCTGCCTTTGCCTTGATCTTCTTGGAAATCCAATCCAAACTGAATTATAGATTTATGTTCTTAGAAACCACCCATGGTATTGTTATAGCAGTCCAAGTTAAACCATATGGAAGACACGTTATGTTGTTTATAAACCACTCAACCTGCGGTACCCTGTGCTCCATTTTGCCTGTCAAGCTGAGGGGAGAACTGCTTTCTCCTCATCTTTCTTTCTCCACTCAGCTATTTTAATTCCTGGGTCAACTTTTCCTAGAGCTAGGAGTAAAGGTGGGTGCCACTACTGCCTGGTTCTGTTTGGCCTTGAACTCACAAGAGATCTATAGGCTCTCTGCCTCTCTTTCCGGAAAAAATGGGATTAAAGGCGTGGGTCACCACTCCCTGAACTTCATGGCTTGGGTTTGTGGGTAGCTCTATCCTTTGATGTTCCAGATTATTTTTTCTTAAATATACAATATATCACCACACTGTTCACAGTTCAAACTGACAAAGACATCTGTAGTACTAGAAACTTAAAAATCAGCTACCCAAAACACTAATTACCAGATGCCCAAAAGTAACTTCTGGTAGCCTAACATATCTTTTTCCTTTAAATTATATATATATATACTTTCTCAAAACTAGATGTCTTTTTTTCTTTAACAGTGAACATTTCCCAATATTTTAAAATAGACTACAAAGATATAATAACTAAATTACTAAATATTCTTTCAACCTACAGAAGTACCTCAACTTAGTCATTCTATCCTGAAAATTGAGATTGTTCCCACTATCTTGATACTCAAGTGCATCAAGGAATCTTTGAGTATAGTCTGATTAGAAGTCTACAGCTCTAGAAAACAGTATCCAGGATAACAAGTAACAACTTTCTTCTAGAAAGACTGCCAATTCACACTGAATTCACTCCAGCTCCAAAAGTCATATCCATGTTTTTCTTCCTCCCTGACATTTGGTAGAACTAGGTTCTGATAGGTAAGTTATTCTCACTATTACGACTTTTCCACCGTGAAGATCAAACCCAGTACATCATGCATTCTAAGCAATGCTCTACAACTGTTTTGCATTCACAACATCTTTCATTAATATGGCTTGTTTGTCTTTGGTTTCTACTGAAATTTTTTTTAGTTTTTATTTGTTTTCAAAATGTTAACATTTGTACTTTCTTTTCTTCTGTTCTTGTTTGATTGGATTGCTCTAGTTTGTTTTTTAGTTTTTCAAGGCAGGATTCTCTGTATAGCCCTGGCTGACCTGGAACTCAGAGATCTGCCTGCCTGTGTATTCTGAGTGCTGGGATTAAAGGTGTGTGGCACCACTGCTGGGCCAATATTTGTACATTTTATGCAGACCAACAACTTATTTAACAACTTTTATCAGTGAACTCCCAAATCCTATAGTATGGCAAATGACTGTTTCATCTTTATATATACCTTCAATTTAATTTTCTGAAGTTCTGATTTTCCCAACAAAATCATACTTCCCAGCTTCTCTTGCAGAAAGGATCTAAGGCCCAGCAAGTAAGACTTCTACAGAAATCTCTGGGTTGTGTTATGAAAAAAAGCCTTTGTTTTGTGTTTTAAAGTTTAAATGCTACCAGAGTATCATGCCCTCCACCTTCTCCCTCTGCCCACCCTGGACATGTCTCATTTTCATCCAAACAAATGAGACTAATTGCTGCCTACAGAATGAGACCCAAACCCCTTTGATTAAGGACCTCACAGTATAAACATAAATGCAGACACTTGGCTGGACCCCAGACCTACTGACAGTCTGTGTACTTATAAGAACCCCAAGTAATCATTTACATACACATCAACATTCAAAAACCATAGAATGGGGTACTTTTTATTATACTCTTACTATGTAGATAATTATAATTTAACTAAGCTAGACCCTTGGTATATGTCATCATGTTTAGTCCTGAGCCCACCAAGTGGACCACTGCCTCCTTCATTATCACAGTTTCAAAGATGAAGTCACTGGACAGTAGAGACCTCAAATAACCTACCTGCTCAGTCATAGAAATAGAAAGAAACAATTTCTTCAAAAACACAGATGGGATGATACCTCAGGAAAAACCTGTAGCTTTTTGCTATTTTTGGCCTCTGTGTAAAAAGCTATTAAAGGTATATTCTCCACTCTTAGTGGCAGTGCTAGATCCTCGTCTCCCATCACTAAATTCATAGTCTTGTTTGAAAATGGTGGGTCAGAGACAGAATATGGCAGCTGGGAAAAAATGCATTGCCATAACGCATAAATGTTGCCCACAGTTTTGTTGCTGAGCAATCTGTGCCTCGCTTACCAGTCCAGAGGCCCTGGGAGTCTGTTCCCGTGGCCAGCTGAGACAAGTTTCCCAGATCCTTTCCTTCCTCTAGCTGTGAGATCACAGCAGGTTTGAGAAGTGGGAATCCTGATATGGGAAAAAGAAACAGAAGAGACATGAAAATCTCCCACAAGTGTATGCCTAACTTCTCCAGAGACCCTTTGGCAATGGGAGGGAAGTAGATCTCTCAGAAAGGAGGAGGGTAGGGGTGAGAAAGGTCAGATTGTGAGCCCAGGGTACACATGCAGAGAAAGCTGTAAGAGTCTGCCCCAGAGAGATATCACTTCTTGATCTTAGGCTGAAATATCTAGAATCCATTGAGGTTCTTTAAAGTCTGAAGATAAGTAAGGCAGAGGGCAATCTGAAGAGCCTCAGTAGAACAGCAACTTTCTCTTTCTCACACCATGTCCAATATACAGTTTCTTAGCAAAGTCTCAGCAACGTTCTCTAACAGCTTGAGATTTGCTCCTCCAAAAGTCTAAACATAAGGAGATTAGAAAAGCCCACTCATGGAGGACCACCAGATCCCCCACCTGCCACCTGCCAGGAAGAAAAGAGCCAGGAAACCCACAATGGCAGAGTGTGAGTCACATGGAGAGAGGCCTTACCCATAGAGACCAAGTTCCTATAATTCTCCAGCATTACATCCCTGTACAGCGCCCTCTGTTCAGGGGACAGACTATCCCATTCCGTCTGGGTGAAGTACACAGCCACGTCCTCAAAGGTCACCAACTTCTGAAACAACAGGGTTCTTGCTGCCCTAGGGCCAATTCCATGGCTCAGGCCCTAAGTGACGGGCAGAGGGCAAAATAAGGGCTTGGGGAGGGGCTTGTGAAGAGAACATCATTAGTAACAAGGAAAGTGGCGGGAGAACACCGGGAAAGTAAACTATGGAATGTCCGCCTTCTCTGACAGCAAAGAAACCGCATGCCATTTTCACACTGGGCTGAAAGAAAAAGAATTCCCATAAGCAAATTTTATTATAACAATTCCACTCTTAGACAGGCTTCTCTCCCTGGCAGGCTGTTGGAGGTATCTTCAGTGTCCACTGCATCCCTGTGAGGTCTTGGCTCCTCTGTGGCTTACCTCAACCCCCCCAGCTCCACTCACTACCCTCATCCTCATGTGGTAAAACTGATGTCCCCAACCCAATCAAGAGCAGCCTGGGCTTCTATCTCATTTCCTACCTGACTCTCCACATAGACCCCTGGCCAAGGGCCTCTAGGCTTCCTGTCTTTCCTTCCCTGCTCCCACTTTCCATCACCACCATATCCTTCCTCACCAGAGACAGAGCCATCCTTCCCATTCATCTGAGGCTCTTCTTCTTTTTCCACCCTAGCTATTAATGATCCCAAACCGCTAACCTCCTCCACTCACATTCAGGCACAGAGCACCACATGGGTGGTTTCCATAGCCCCATTCTCCAAAGCCCTCTACCGCAATGCTCATGCAGTGGCTCAGAGACCCTTGTGTGACTCCATCTGCTAGGTTCACGTTCTTGCTACCTTCCCTGAGCACTGCCCCCATCTCTGCCACTTGCCTGTCCACCTTTCCCACAAGATCCAGTCTGGCAGGTAGAAGCAGTTTTTATTCCAAGTCTCACCAGCTTTCTTCTTGGTTCTCAATCTGAACTGCCCAGAGGAAGGGATGAGGGACCCACAGCTCACCTGGGGCCAAACTGACGGGATCATGGCTGCCATCAGCTGGTCTCCCTCTCAAGGAAAGGCTGGAGCTGAGGAGAAACAGAGGGTTGGGGTGGGATGTGAGGTAAGCCACCCCAATCAGGAGCACAGTTAAGACCTGAGGTATAGGCAGCTAGTATCCAGACAGGAACAGGAACTGCCAGAGAAGTGAGTGAGCCTCTCACTGGCTCAAGTGTCCAGTATTCTTCCCAGGACACCGATGCTCTGAAGTTGGATGTCAAGAAGCCTCTGGTTTGGCTAATCTTACAAGCATCATATAAGAGAGTGTTTACAAAACTTAGGCAGAGCCTAAAGTACAACAGACCAAAAACTGACAATTCAGCTCAAGAGATATTATCAAGTCTAAACACCTTTCTTTCTGTAACCAGGCATTATTTGCAAACATATGTAAGAAAAGGCCGGCTATGTACAGTGTACACATGGGGTCTGGGAGCCAAACTGCAGGAAGACACCACAGCTGCAAGGGGACAGCTGCTCCGCTGGCCTCTCAGTGCTCTCATTCTCAGGAATCCGAATGCTTGCCAGGAGTGATGGTCCAGCCCCTAAACCCCACTAGAGGGAGCTAGAGGCAGGAGGCTCAGAGTTTAAGGCCAGCCTAGGCTGATGCTTTGGGGCAGGCAGGTCTCAGCAGGCTGGCTTCCTGCACGGCCTAAGCTAACCTTGAGAAAGCTGGGCTAGAAGTGGGGTAGCAGGCTGCCTCTTAGTTCCCAATCTGAACTGTCCACTTCTGAATAGCAGACATGCCAAATGGAGGCTTTCTGCAGTTCTCCTAGGCAGAAACCAGCTTCACAAAACTGTAACCAACCTGCACAAGGAGCTTTACCTTACATACCCCATTCCTACCCTAAGGCTTCTCCCATATAGTGTGTGAGATGCCTGCTGGGCCTTAGTAAACATCAGTGAGACCACCCTTGACCAACGGGACAGAATTTGATGGCTAAGTGCTTTTCTTATTAGCCCTAGAAGGGCATCCTTGAGATTCCAAGGCTTCTTAGAGAGCCTGAAAGACAGACCCTGTTGAGGGCCAAGCCTGATAACACACCCTTGTATTGGTTTATTAACTAATAAACTAAGTTGGCCTAGAATAGCTCCCCACTCTGAGTCCTTAGCTGTACAGAATTGAAACTCAACTCAGTATATAAACAAATTCAAAACCTAACTTAGGAACTGAGTCTCAGCCAGTCGCACTGTCCAGGCTGGTCCAACTAGATTTAAATAAGGCAAGCTACAGGCACGAAGCAAATAAGCTAGCTCTTCCTAAGGAGCTTCCCTTTTCCTACCACAAACGTCCAGTCCATGGCATTCCCAGTCTCACAAACTGTGGTGTCACAGCCCAACTGTCAAATCATTCTTTGCTCAACTGAAATGTTACGTTTAATTTGTCTAGTTTGTCTTTTTGTTTTTTCTTCCCTATTTTGCTCTTTGTTCTTTGCTCTGTCCAGGTGATCATATTCATAGTTAAATTCCCACAAACAAACAAACAAAATGTTAGCCCATGTTCGGTATCTATAAAAACCTAGACTACATCATTTTTAATTTCTTCTATCTTCCTCGAGTTGCAGGAGTTTTTCAGCTATTTTCGTTATTTCTTCTTTGGCAATTAAAAACTATCCAGCCATAAATTTTCCTCTGGCCCAGCATTAGCCCTCGACTAAGAGGGCTCAGAGGTTCTCATATTCTACATTTTAATTTCTATTTTAAAGCTCAGTAACTCTGATCTGTGTCTGATGCAATAATTATAATATATTGGTGATGCTCACACTTTTCTCCTATATTATTGTATGTTTAAATGACCCAATCTATTACCTTATTACTTGCAGGGTTTTTTTTAGAGTTTTGGTTTTGGTTTTTGTGCATAGCATTAATGTCTATGATCTCTTAATATCCTTTGGTATTTTTTTTTTTTTAAAAAGCTTATTCTACAATAAAAAACATATCATTCAGTTTGAAGATAATAAGTCAACCCTATTAATACATGGTCAATCTCAATGTCAAAGGTGTTTGAAAAATTCAATATTGACATATAATTTAAAAATGTATACTATGGGGGATTCAATGAGATGTTAAGAGCAGAGGAGTGAAAATAATCAAAATGCATTGCATACGTGTATGAAATTCTCAAAGAATAAAAAAACTTGAAAAAGGTATCCCTGTTGAAGTTCTATCATATATAGGAGATATGCACAAAATATTCACTATGAGTACTATTTTTATACATAACCAGCCTGAAAAGAACCTGCCTGTCCATTGAAAATACAAGTTTCTGTATTTTTTATAACTGAGTATTGCCCAGCAGGTTAAATTGTACACATATTAGTGCATTATGAATACACTTTTTGAAAAAAAGGCTTATTAACACAGAATTCAAAAGAGTTGTTACCTCTAAAGATGGGAGAGTCTGGGAGTCTGGTAAAGAACTAATCTATTGATGATGCCGCAGTGAGGACCCAGATTCTTTCCTAACTGGACACACACACGAACACTGGAAAAATATTTTGACTGTGATAAGGCTATAACCAAAGAGACCTGCATCTCCCCAAATGCTGTACTGTCTTCTACGGGGTATGAGATAGAAATTCTGAAAGTACTCTGTCTAGAATCAGCGATGTCGTAATCATGAGTACGTGCGTGAGCACCTTCGGGGCCTGTCGTCGATGCAGCACGCCAGGCCTCAAGCCTGCTGTCACCAGTGGCTGGGAAGGAGCCCTGCTTTTCCTGCAGTGCCTTACGCCCCTCACTCACCCTGTCTGGGGCCCGGGGACACGCTGGACACACCTGAAGCGCCTGCAGGGCCGCAGCGCGTCAAAAGACTGGCGACGTCACCTCGAGCCGCTTCGCCCCCGCAACGCAGTCACCCTGTGGCTGCAGTGACACAGCTTTCTCCGACCGGTCACCTGCTAAGCCCTCCTCTGGACCTGGGATGTGGCCGCCACACACGCTTCGCCACTGTGGGCACCGAGACCTGGTGGGTCGCAAGGCTGGCTGCGGGAGAGCCTGCGTGAGGACCGCCGGGACACCGCTCACCGCAGCGAGTCCGCACTCACCTGCGCAGGACGGTCCGCGGCGCGACCGGAAGTGCGTCACCGGCCAGCCCCGCCCCCTAGGAGTGTCGCCCGCCGTCTCGGGGTGCCCCGCCCGGCCGCTGCGGTTTCCCTCTGTCACCTAGGACTTCCTGGGGTCGGTCAGTGGGGTGTGATTCCAAAGGACGTTATTTCTGCAGCCGAGAACAGCCGCCCGAGCTTGTATCTTGGTAAAGCTGCAGGTGCCAGCAGGTGGACTGCGCCAGTGCGTCACAGGCTGGAGGAACCACGGTGCACTTTAAAAATAGATGTTACGTAATGTCATGCCCAGCTTGCTGGGCTTTAGTCGCAGCTGTTCTGGAAGCGAAGCTGAGGCTGGGCACTACTTGTCTGCCACTCCGAATTCAATCACCAGTGCGAATAATACGTTAACCACTTTGTTCTCCGCGTGAATTCCTAACTACCTTCTGTTGACAGAAGAAAACAACTCCCACCTTAAAAGAAATAGGAGATAAACTTATTCTGGAACCAAATTTGAATGATCATGGCCCAGGAGCACAGACTTAGGTTACCTCAAATTCCAGGTTCCAAAGTGGAAGCCGTTTCTTAGTTTTAGAGAACAAAGAAAGTCCTAAATCAAGACGAGTTTAAAATGCATTGGTGAGCACATCAGAGAGGCAACTACCTCAAAATAGGGGACTTTTTCTCTAGGTCAGATAGATGGTATCTGATAATGTCTGGGCTTTGGGGCTGGTGGAAGCTAATGGCCTGTTGCTAGATTCCAAAGGGTGTTTAATCTAATGCCACATGTTAGCTCTGACACAAGGATGGATGGGGAATGGTTATTCAGCCAACCCGATAAGATAATTAGCCTCTGTACCCACAACATCCTAGCTTCTCAACATCGCTGCCTAGAGATCCACAATTAATACATTTTAAGGGTAGATGAATATAATTTATAATAACAATACTTATCTAGTGACATATATATTCGCCATTGTCACATATGGAATCTGAATGTCACAGCCACGGAGCCTCTATCTTTTACTAGTGTCTTCAAAAATCAAAATGTGACTAAAATGTTGACTGCTTTTTGACAAAAGTTCTGAATTAAACACAGGATGGTTTTTCTCTTCATTGTGCTGTAGTTAGATTCCCAGAATTGCCACACATGTTAAAATTGTGTGGACACGCACTGTGTAAGTCCTAGATTCAAGGCAAGGTTTTCACTTACATGAATGATTAGCAACATGCTTGCAATCTTCCTCTGTAGGTAAGACTGTCCTGCATGGCATGCTTTGTGGCACTTCTTACTTCCATGCACAATGCAACCCTATTATAACCATCAAATGTAAAAGAAAAAATACACCCCACATAAAGTCCCAGAAAGAAACCTGGGGGAGGGTAGACAGCACTAAAAACTAGTGGGTTGGACCCTCTTTAAAAATTCTTCTTCCTGTAGATGCTTGAAAAATCCACCTTTCATAGAAGAGCTATTGGGAATTGGTAGCTGCTGGTAAAGGGGTAGTCAGTTTTCTTCAGGGATGGGGATGTGGTTCCTGAGAGGCTACCCAGGCGCCTGTACTAGTAGCACTAAGAAGACCCGGTGAATTTAAAAAAGAACATGTGAAGGGGGGAGGGGGAGGGGTAGTGAAGAGAGGGGAGGTGATAAAGGGGAGAAAGTGAGGGTGGATGTGGTCAAAACACACTACATGTGTGTATGAAATTCTCAAAGATTAATAAGACACTTCCTAACTGAATACATAGTTATTCCTTCCTTCCAGCTTGCATGTTTAGAAAGGACCTTAGAAGTCAGGTCATTGTAGAGGGGGAAAAAATCTGAGTGTGCAATCAGGCTAGCAAAGTCTGAAAAGAAATGGCCAAGGCATTCAATTTGAGACTCTGGTCTGGGCTCATACTTCTCTTTCTTGCTTCTGGGTTGTTTGGCGGGGTTAATCAAAGCTGGACATCAGTCATTAAATGACTGTTCCTCAAACAAGCATCTGAAACTTCACTCAACACCGAAAAAGCTTCTACCAGAAAACAAAATTCATTGGCACTTCAGACCAAGCCTTCTGATTTCTCATTGCCTTCTGAAATGAAACCTTTTTGATTCTGTAAATGCCATCTAGTCTTTCACTGTTGAACTCACAAGGTCTCAATCTGTTTAGAGATTCATTGGGAAATGACATCTTAGCAGTCTCCTGCTCCCCCTTTGCTGTTCTGAGTGTCCATACATCCCACCATGCTCACTCTGCCTCACACCGCAACCCACAAAGCCTGTGCCCCATGAGTCAAGCTGGTCCTGGTCAGCTTGCACAACCCTCCATTCAACACTGAAGTTAAAGGCCATGGCTGCCTGTATTTAAAGATGCCCAGCCAGTATGTGGAACCTCGAGGAGTAGAATCGGAGTGTGTGAGTGGGGCTGGCAGCTTGTAGCCCATTCCCTGCAGAGGAGCGCCTAACCCAGTCTTGATATTGAGATGAGGAAATCGGACCTGCTTGGAGTGAATGCACCACTCTGAACTGACCTACCTTGGGACTTCTAGCCCTTTTGGGGGAGAAGATAAGGGGCATGGAGTGGGGGGAGACTGAAGGCTGACTGGGAGGGATTGAGAGGAAGAAATGGAGGGGCGAGCAGGGGGATCCATGGGGGGAAAACCATTTTTGAAAAATAAATAATTTTTTTTAAAGTTCCCTTCATTAAAGAAATGGCCAGCAGAGGGCACTCGCTACCTATGAGATTGGAGCAGTCACTTCGGCATCCTGATCATCTTCCTGAGAAAGAATGCTTCTAGAATCTTATGGCTTCTGTTGAATACTTTCTTGGATAGCCTATCTTTATACCTCCTGACGATATATAGTAAATTATTTCAATCAAAACTTGTGCTTCCTTAATAGTGATGCCTACCTGTCCTTAGCAGTCCTAACCCCACCTTCTCATATATTCTAGACTGAGTTAGAAGCTCTGGTCACTACTCAGACTTCGAGGTAAAGTTAGTTACCTAAAAGACATCCTCTGCCCTCTGACAGAAGCGGTTCTGTACTTCCTCACTGCCCACCCATCCAGGAACTGCCTTGAACTTGGATGATGCAGCCTATCAGAAATGCCATCCCATTCACCTTCCCTACAAACTGGTTCTTTCTAATTCATACGGATCAACTGCCAGAGAAAACTATGTCCCACTGTCTGTGAACAGACCCAGTTTCAGCCCAACCCCCAATGGTAGAAACTCAAAGTTCACTCTGCAACATCTTGTCCCAATCACTGTCCACCTATGAGAAACCATCAATACTCAACCATCACCTAAATATTCCTAGAATTAACTTTCCTTTGCCACAGCAAAACCTGATCTCACTCCTGAAGACACATACCTGCTTTTATCTAATACTGTACTGAATGCATCTTCTTCCCAGCTGATGACGAGTCCCTATCTTTTTTTAAAATCTCTTTCAGTGACTCTACAGTAAAACAGTGAGTATTAAACTGTAGCTCCCAGTATAGCACCAGGGGCAGTGAGAGAACATGTTAGAAACTTGTTAGAAAGAAATTTGCAAGGCTTCTCAGAGCCCTCCAGGTGCATCCTCATGTATAAGAACTCCAGATTACAGCCTAAACCCAAGGTTAGGAAACTGAAGCAGAGGAGAACTGAAGCCACAAGCCTGCACACAGAGAGCCATGTGGGGGGAAATCTGCAAAAAAAAAAAAAATCCTACAAAAGGAATAACCCACCATGCAGGAGAAGGGCAACCTACAAGATGGAAGAATTAGAAAAGATGGAGGTGATCTCTCTCCGAGAATGGTCTCAACTAGCAGTCTAGAAACTGACCGGCAAGGACACAATGTTGTCAGTGATTTGTACATGGAAAACAATTCTCCTAGTACTTTCTCCCTTCATTTTTAAAAAAAAGATTTATTATGTATACAGTGTTCAGAAGAGGGCACCAAATCTCATTCTAGAGGGTTATGAAGCACCATGTGGTTGCAGGGAATTGAACTCAGGACCTCTGGAAGATCAGCCAGTGCTCTTAATCTTTGAGCCATCTCTCTAGCCTCTTTAACTTCATATTTTTTTTATGTTTAAGCCTTTAGTAACTTGATATCTTAGATGTTGGAAATGTCATTTTTTTATTAAGTTCTTATAAAATTGACAGTTATCCTCCAAAGTTAATTTGGAAATGAGTTTTTTCTCAACTCAAAAAAGTGTTGTTTCGTTTTATTTTGTTTTTGGTCAGGCAATGGTAGCACACATCTTTACTCCCAAAATTCAGGAGGCAGAAGCAGGCAGATCTCTATGAGTTAAAGGCCAGGCTGGTCTACAGAGTGAGTTCCAGGACAGCCAGGGCTACTCAGAGAAACCCTGTCTCAAAAGACAAACAAAAAAGCAGCAAAAGCCTTTTTTGTTTTTTCATTGAAAACTCACTTGAAATGTTAACTAAATTCCCATGTAGTCTAGGCTGGCCTTGAACTTGCTGTGAGGAAGGACATGGGAGGCACAGAGATCCTTGTGCTCACAGGTAGGCAAACTAGGAATGTTAAACACACTGTGTTATTCTTTCAAAGGAAGGGATGCATAACTGTTTCCCACCCAAACGGCTGGGGGAAGATGTGGGTAAAATCCTGGTGACCTTTGCTTTATCATTGTGGCCAAGACCACTGGATCATCCCTGAGACCCTTGTTGGAGGAATTGTGTCATTGTGGGGGCAGGCTTTGAGGTCTCAAAGCTCAAGCTACACCCAGTGAGAGAGACCACTTCCTACTGCCTTTGACAGGACTCTCAGCTACTTCTCCAGCACCGTGTCTGCCTGCACACCACATGTCACACCATGATAATGGACTAAACCTCTGAAAATGTAAGCCACCCCAATTACATGTTTTTCCTTTATATGACTTGCCATGGTCATAACAGCAATAGAAACCCTAATTAAGACACCAGCACCCACATTATGAGCATACACAACCTTACTTAGCTTTTTGTAAGTGATTTCAAGCCTTCATGCTTGCAGAGGAAGCTCTTTACTGCCTGAGCTGCCTTCCCAGACCCTCTTCATAGCCTCTCTTCTTCAGCCTCACCTTGCTACCCTCTCTCCACCTCCACCATCCCTCTTGCTCCCACCTTGGGTGCTTCTTGGGTCCATTTGATCCTCTCTTATCACTACATCTATTGCCACAGTCACCACACTAGGGAGCAGCTGCGGCCACTTTTTCAGTGTTACAGCCACTTCTCCTGCCAGCAGCCAATCTTGTGGCTCACCCCCTTCCTCAGAAGCCTGCCAGCTGCTCAACCCCACCCCTTCTTCCTCTGTTTTACTATTTTTGAAGCTTAGTGTGCAGGTTACCCTCATCAATCCTGCCCTGTGGTTTTTTTCCTCATTATCTGCTCCACCATTTGAGAGAAACCTTCCATTAGGTTTAATGTAACACCGTGGAGGGTGGGGCAGTGTGGGAAGGTGTCTTCCAGCCAGCTTAGGGGGTGAGCTAAACACCCAGTTTCTATAGCTAGAGGAGAAGTGTTTACAACCAAATCACAGCAAAGCTCACATGCTAATAAGGAAGGATTATGTGTGCCCAGCACCAGTCATGGCATCCTCCCTTTGACACCAGTCCCAAAAGGAGGTGATCCCTATTCAGGATTAATCAGAAATGATTGCACTGCCACCTAGAGTCCACTGGGATTTTCACAGTAAAAGGAGCAGTTCAACCTGAAACAGCCTTGACTGGGGCTGCACTTCCCGGAGCCAGAGTGAGAAGTTTCCTTAAGTCAATCAATGTGAAGTATTCTAAACAGCCAGTTCTATGAATTCCAACTGACTATTTAAGTGAAAGTATTTTCAGTGCAGCCAGGCCAGCAAGGGAAAAATCTAATGGCTTCTAATCAGGAAGTCAAACTGTCCCATTTCCCAACGTGTTTGCTTATTGCTTATTGCCTAGGAAGATGAACGTCAGGAGTGTCAGAGTAAGAATTCATCATTAACACAAATGGTGATTTCAAACAATACGCTTTAGTAGCTCATATTGCCTGCTCAATGCCTCAAGGAGAGGTGGGTCTCCCTTAGCTGCCTCAAAAATAATCCAAACTGCAGATGAGAGGTTGGCTTTCTGTAGATCCTGGCAGGATGCACAGTACTGGCATGTGTCCATTTGGATCAGCTTGGATGTATGTTTTCTTTTTTAAAAAAATTATCCTGTGTATTTGTATGTGGCTCTGTGTGCATATGCACATGTATGCAAGTGCCTATGGGAGCCAGGAAAAGGATTAGATACCCTAGAGCATTATAGGCGGTTATGAGTTGCTCGAGGTGGGTGCTGGGAACTGAACTCTGGCCCTCTGGAAGAGCAGCGAGCACCCTTATCTCTCTAACCTTCCTACGGCGTGTTTCTAAATTTCATATTTCTGGCACGAGGATTCTGCACAGATTGTGTCAACCCCAACATGGCATTTCAGTTTCCGTTTCTCCTTCAAGCTTTCTCCTGAAGTCGTAATGGATTTTTTTTTCCTGATTTTGCTGCCTGTGTTTGATTGATCCTTTCCACCTTCCCATGAGCAGGTCCAAAGTTCACATCTACCTCTCTTGAATGCTTGATTTTGGATCTTTTGCAATGTAGATCAAATCTGTGTGCATGAAAAAAAGTCTTTAACATCAACTGACCGTGGTCTCCCTTATTAGACAGAATTGTTTTATTTGTTCCCTTGGGAAAATTTCTTCAATCATAATGGGTGTTGTCACTGTTGAATCAGACTTTATTCTGTCATGGAGGGAGGGGGTGTGGGAGAAAATTAATGGCCTTCCAGCACTGATTGGTGCCTCTGTCAACATAGATATTTTTATGTTGTACAATGGTATCATCTAGTGTTGGACTAAGAAACTTTCACCTGTTTTATATTAACCGAAATTTTTGGATTACAGAATTTTTCCACATCTCTCAGAAACAAGAAAATGCTGCCCTCTCATTTGTAATTTACTGCTAACTTTTCACATTGTCAATTTAAAACTAACATCTAATCAACTAGACACTTCCTAGAATTTAGGAATAAGTGAGTTTGGACTATCAGAAAACTAAGATCTCACTCTTCATTTTTTTGAGAGAGAGAGAGAGAGGGTCTATGCAGTTCAAGCTGGCCACTAACTCATTATGTAGCTAAGGTTGGCCTTGAACTCCGGATCCTCCTGCCTCACTTCTAGAGTAATAGGGTTATAGGCACCTGCCATTGAGCCCCACCAGAGCTTTGTTCTTAATATAAACATATTCTTCATGACCACTCCAAAAGGATATAGTCTGTCATGGTGGCAAAGGCCAGGTAGAGAGAACATGTCAGCAAGGCTTCTGTGAGGCAAACCAGGATGCAGATAGTAGGGGGCAGAGAGACTGGGGCAAGAACCAGGCCAAACTGTCATCCTTAGAGACTCACTCTAGGGCCCACAGTGACCAACCAGGCCCTACGTCTCACAACAACATTACCAGCTGGGGAGTCAGGTGTCCAAGTACATGAGGCTCTGGGATCTACTTTCTATCTAAATAATAACACAATTCTATATTTAAATTATATTATTATTATTACTGACTTCTGTAGCAAGTCTCTATCCACCAGCCAGCTTCCAAATCATGACTTATTACTATGAAAATTCAGCCAATAGCTTAGGCTATTACTAAATCTTATAAGTTAAACTAATACATTTCTATTAATCTGTGGCTGCTCCAGCCCCATTTACCTTGTCTACATACTGTCCATTCTGCTTTCCCACTTCCTATGTTTCTTTGTGTCTCCTCTCTCTTCTTCCCATCATCCTCCATTCTTGGAAATCCTGCCTAGCTATTGGCCATTCAGCTTTTTATTAAACCAGCCAGAGTGACACATCTTCACAGTGTGCAAAGAGAAAATTCCACAAAAGGTTTTCAGGTGTGCAATCGAAAACATGTAAAGAGATTCTCCAACACAGGGACTCCATCTATATGACACCGCCAGACACGGTGATACTGTACCAATTTCATATACCTGGTAGTCATCCAGCTTGCTTAGATCTGTCATTAGCTCAAGTCTCTTGCTTGGTCTTAGTAAGTGACAGGCTCAGCTGGCTTGCTAGCATCTGAAATCATCCACAGTCCTATTTCCTGTTTCCCTCCATAGAGAGTGACAAATCATGGGGGGGGGGGAGTAGGATGAAAGAAATGCTCATCTGGCCCAAAACAATCACATTTTTCCAGGTCTATTAAATTACAATCAATACAAGCAAGTCTAAAAACATTGGAGACTTTCCACAAGATCCAATTCCCAAAGGAAACACCATCAGAGCCTTGGTTCTCAGGCCTGCTGCATCAGAACCAGCTAAGAAGCTTTTCAAAACAATGATGATTGCAGCCTACCCAGAGAGCACTAACTCTCAACTGAATCACACACACACACACACACACACACACACACACACACACACACGCCCCCTTGGGAATCCTTTAGCAATGGCCCAGGACGAGCATCCTGGTCATCTGGAAGTATCTAGAGTCCAAGATGCTCATACATGTCCCTCTGAGCATAGGAAACCTGATTTACATAGCCCCAAATACCAATAGTTCTCTATTTAAGCAAAGCTGACCCTGGCTGAAGAGACCGCTCAGCCATTAAAGGCTAGGCTCACAACCAAAAATAGAAGACAGTCTGGCCCAATTAGCCATGAATTCAGCCTAGACACTGCGTTTTTAAAAACCTTCCTCCAGGTAATATTAACACACAGCCGAGAGCTTGAGAACCAATGGCTAATACCTGTTGGCTAGAGAACATTCCAGTATGTAGCTAACTCCCACCCCTGCCACTGAGTTTGAACTGGAAGTTTTCCATTGGAGATTGGTTTAGAGTCTTTGGAAGGAGAAGAGTCCGTTGCTTTTTGTGAGCAAGCCAAGGTTGTCCCACAGATGTGTGTTATCTTCACCAATACAAGTTCTGTGGCTTATCACTCACCGTGTGAGTTAGTCTCCCTGTCACTGTTCAGGAGGATCATTAACCACAGTCAAACAAAGCCATTCCTGGGAACCTTGAAAATACAGGAAGTGAGGGAAGCCAGGAACAAATGGTTCCCACTTATGGGCTGTCATCCAATTTAAAAAGACTCTAAAATAACAAATTCATAGAGATTAAAGGGGGGGCTGGAGAGGATTGCTCAGTTGTTAGGAGTAGGTACTGTCCTTGAAAAGGACCTAAGTTCAGCTTCCTGTTCCCAAGTCAGGTGACTCAAAACCACTTGTAACTCCAGCTTTAGGAGACCTGAAGCTCTCTTTTGGTCCCTGGGGGAACCTGCACTCAAGTGGGCATACATCCACACAACACACAAAGCATGTAATGATTTAAAATAAATCTTATTTTAATTTAAAATTTAATAAATTAAATAATTTAAATAAGAGGGACTCAGCTCGGTGTTTCCCAGAGAAGCCACATGGGAAATAGAAAATGTAGGTAGACTATTTAATGGGTACAGGGTATTTTGTTGGGATAAGAAAAAAAAAGTCTTGGGAGTAAATAGGGGTGATGGTTAAATAGCCTGGTGAATATATAAAATGCCACTGAGCAGTATTCTTTGAAAAGGTGGTTCATTTCATAGTGTATAAATTTTACTCAATAAAAACCCATTAAAGAAAAAAATAAGAATTTCTAACATAAATGTAAATACTTGCAAAGATATACTTTAAAATAAAACTAGTTTTAAAAAGTGCGCCATTTTTCTTCTAAATTCACTCTTGATGCCCTAGTTATTTATAATTGACCAAATATGTTTAAGATATATGGCCAGCGAGACAATTAAGTGGGTAAAGGCACTTGTCACCAAGTCTAATGACTTGGCTCTCCTTTAGTTTTGATAGAAATCAATAATTAGAAGCCTGTGAAATATTCTGCTGTCTACTTATTTGATTCCTAGAAACTAGTGTATAAAACCTCAGCCAGGTGTGGTTGTCCACAATGGTGGTCCACCAGTGTTGTTATTTTTTTACTCTTTTAGGGAGCCTGCCACTCAGCTCCCAAATAAATGGCATATAGAGGTTTTTCTTAATTATCAATGCCCGGCCTTAGCTTGTTTCTTTCCAGATTTCCTTAACTTTAAATAATCCAGCTGTTTTTTGCCTCTGAACTTTTCCTTTTCTGTCCCTGTATACCTCCGTGGCTTGCTGTCTTACTCCGTGGCTTGCTGTCTTACTCCGTGGCTTGCCGTGTAGCTGGGTGGCTGGCCCCTGGGTCCTCCTTCTTATCTGGCCACTTCTTCCTTCTTTTTCTCTTCCCAGATTTCTCCTACTATTTATCCTCTCTGCCCGCCAGCCCTGACCATCCTTTCTTCTGCCTCCCCGCTGGCCATTTAGTTCTTTATTAGACCATCAGGTGTTTTAGACAGGTAGAGTAACACAGCTTCACAGAGTTCAACAAACGCAACATTAACAAAAGGAACACACCTTAAAATAATATTCTACAACATGCAATCACTTTGTGGGCAGAGGCAAGAGATCAGGGAATCCAAAGCAAGTGACAGAGCAACAGAGATCTTATTGCTTGAGATTTTACAGCCTTTTAAAAACCACACTTGTAGATTCTGAGATGAAGTTCATACTTTGGCAGACGTTTTACAGACATAGAGAGAGCAGTATTTAGAGAGTTGGACATCTGTGGCCACACTTGGCCATTTTTCACAATAGTAAACAGACCAAGGAAAAGAACGTGTGATGACAGTAACCCCATTGGGAATAACTTACTTTTTAGCTATTTTCTTAAGCACATGCTGTCTTTTTCTGAGCTGTTCTGTGTTTTCCTTTCCATGTCACAGAGTCAGGTGGCCTGTCTGACACAGCACAGAAAAAAGACGTTTCAACAATTACTAATAACTATTATAATAATTTTAAGATATGTTTTAAATTAATTAGCTATATCTGTCATCTTTTTACTTCAAAGATGCCTTGTTTAGTCTGATATACTCAGGAACATATTGGGAATTCATATATATGTGTATATACGTACATATATACATACATACATATATTCTATGGTTGGTTTTTAAGACATATTTTCTCTGTGTAGCCCTGGCTGTCCTGGAACTTGCTCTGTAGACCAGGTTGGCCTCAAACTCAGAGATCCACCTGCCTCTGCCTCCTGAGTGCTGAGATTATAGGTTTGTGCCACCACTGCCTGGCTAGTGAAGTCATATCTTTATTCAAAGGAACATCACTAATTTAATATTTTTAATAAAAATAGTCAGAGATATCAGAGGACAGATCCTCCAGTCTTTGGAGTTTTTCTGTTGTTTGTTTTGTTTTTTCCAGACAGAGTTTTCTGTGTAACAGTCCTGGCTCTCCTGGAACTTGCTTTGAAGACTAGGCTGGCTTTGCACTCACAGAGAGTCTCCTGCTTCTGCTTCTCAAGTGCTGGGACTAACAGTGTGAGCCATGGCTTCTTCTGCTCTGCTCTGTCTTTCTATGTCTGCCTTAAATACTCTCTTTGCTCATTTAAGGTGTGACACCACCACTGCCTCTCTGGGAGCCTGGAACTCCTTCTGTAAACTAAGATGACCTCACTCAGATTGGATTAAGGGCGTAGCTCCCGGGATATTCCCTGTGCTGGGATTAAAGGTGTGAGTTACCACTGTCTGATCCTCCTAGACTGACTGTGGGTAGATGCCTCTGATATCTCTGACTGTTTTTATTATATTTGAAACATATCCCCACAAACATCACTAATTTAATACTTTCGATAAAATTTTTTATCTCATCACAATTTAACTTCATTTGGTTTTATTAAATTTCTTGTTTTAGATTTATTTGTATTTATGTGTATATTTGTGTTGTGTATGTCACATGTGCAATGTCCACAGAGGCCAGAAGAGGGCGCTGGAATTAAAAATGGTTGGTTGTGTGCTACCTAATATGATTAGTGGGAACTGAACTCAGGTCCTCTGGAAGAAGAGCAAATACTCTACCCTGAGCTATCTCTCCAGCTTGTATTCTTGTTCCTTGAAACAGGATCTCACTTTGTAACCCAGGCTTGTGCAAAATCCATGATTCTCCTGACTCGGCTTTGAGTGCTAGAATTATTAGTGTATGGCATCAAATTCAGCCTTAAAATCATTTTTGTTAAAAGTCTTGAAGATTTGGGCAAGGGGTGCCTCAGCAGGGAACTCGTTTATTGGACTAGCATGAAGACTTTAGGGCAGAGCCTCAGCATCCTCATAAAAGCCAAGCATGGCAGCTTAGACCTGTAGCCAGAGCTCGAGGGAACGGGGAAAGGTAGATTTACAAAAGCAGGCTGGCCAGCCAGTATAGCCAAAGAAATAGGCTCTAAGATCTGTGACAGACCTTGTCTCAAAATAGAAACAGAGACCAGTGTTGCATGAATAAATGAGACTCAGGGATAGATCACTGAGAAAGTTGGAGATATCAGAGAGAATAAACACCACAGTCAGATCTTACCCAGTTGTCTTCCAGCTTCCTCAGGCTGGCTTCCCTTGGCTTCCCTCCTCCTCTATGCCTTCCTTAAGCCCTTAAATACTCTCTTGGTAAGTTAAGGCCTGGCCCCACCACAGCCTGCCTGGGAGCCTGGAATTCCTTCTGTAAACTAAAATGACCTCACTCAGATGGGATTAAGGGTGTAGGTCACTCCCAGGATACTCCCTGTGCTGGGATTAAAGGTGTGAATCACCACTCTGATCCTCCTAGACTGACTGTGGTTAGAGCTCTGGAACTTCTGGAGCTTTTATTAACTCCCCACATAGACTGTGGGTAGATTCCCTCTGATATCTCCAAAACTTCTGAAACTTTTATTGAATCCCCACATATCCCCTTTTCTGTCAAATTAAAAAAAGGTTATAGCTAACATAAGAAAAACCATATACAATAGGTACAATAATTATATACAATATATGCAAACAATAAATGAGTAATGTTCAGTCCATTAACAATTGACAATTCAAAGAAAAATATTTCATTAATTATCCTATTTTGATGAGTCCAAAGGATTATACCTAATTCATTTCCTTTCTGACTAAAAGCTATTATTTTGATGTCTCTTCAACTTATTCACTTTAACTTCAAAGATTCTTTTCTAAAACTGTCATTAGAAAACTGTAACTATAACTATCTCATCTTCAACTACCTCAGAGACCCAAGAAGGAAATAATATTTACTCAAGTAAACAGGAAGTGCAAGCAACTTCCAAAAACTAGAAATGACAGAGATAACACCTATCTGCCTGGACAATCACCCAAAGTTCCTTTATACAGTTGGGGCATCCATCTTCAGCCTACAGGCCCAGAGTCTCTTTTCATTTCAGTGAAGCAGGAAATCTGCTCTGTCCATTTTGGTGTAGTTCAGTCACTTCTCCTTGTGTCCTGAAGATTGAAGTCTCTCTTCAAAGTTCTTTTCAACTTTCCCTTGGGGTACTTGTTGGCTATCGGTCTCCTGCTGGTATTGAGCCTTAGATGGAGTTTACCACCTGCTTTGGACTGCATTCCCAAGCAACCCGACTCAGGGAAGATCCAGGCCCAGCATGCCAGACCAGCCTCACACCACCCACGGGCCATCTCTGACAGTTTTCTCTGAAAAGCAAGAACCTGAAGGACCATCTCAGCTTGTTCTGACAAAGTTCAAAGGTCACTTCCTGAGGGAACCTACAGGTCCAGTTTAAACAGTATACTGTCAAGCAGTCAATACAGGGACAGGTTCTTGACCAATGGCTACCCGTTGTAACAAAGAAAGTAGATTTCATGTGGAGTTTCTTCAATGCCCATTTGTCTCTTGAAATAGATTGGGGCTGCCAGGAACAGACCTGTCTCACTGTCCAGAAAAAGAAAGTTTTAAAAATATTTTTAATGCCATATTCTATGTATCTCTGAAGTGTTTGAAGAAGACCTGTTCATCTAAATATATTTGTTTGATCTTGAAAACATATCTAACATGACCATGTCTGAATGTAATGTCTAACTACTGATTTGCATTGCTTTATATTCCAATTAATTGGTAATAAAAACTTTCATGGACTAGCAACTTGTATTACAATGTTAGATGAATTGAATAAGGATACTACCTTGAACAAGCATAGAGATACTTGTACAGAGACACAATTAATCTCAACATACACAATTTGTATACAATACACAAAATTCCAATGCAATGTAAAATATTTAAAGCTAGTAAATCCTTTTAAAAGAAGATTCAATAATCTATCCTTATATCCTATATATCTGTATCCCCTTTTTCTTTTTATTTTTTAAACACAAATCTTGAATCTAATCATCTTGTTTAATTTTTTTCTAACCATAACTATTAACAATTTTTAACCAATTAACCTAAAAATGACAATCATCCATAACCCATTGAACAACCAAAATCAACTTACCCCACCACTTGGGAATGTGGGCGCCGTGTTCTTAAATTTACTTCCTGCTGACTGGGGGCGATGACATATTTTGGGGATCCTGAAAAGAAAAGTTTGTTAAATGTCAAGTCCTGAAATAAGTAGCTGTGTCATTTGTTGTCCAGTCTCTGCATAACAGGAAAGCACACAGCTTGTCTCAGGTCCTGGCTATAGTAGTCTGTGAAGCTGGTTCATCTCAGCGAGCTGCCTCAAGATTGGCCTGAGTAGTTTGTAGTCCAAATCTGATCTTTGATTGGTGTTTGTCAGCCAGGTGGCTTTGTCAGAGTCCATGTGAAATCATTGTTGTGGGGCCCCATCTTCCCTTTGGATACTTCAAGTTCACAATTAGGCCTTGTCCTGGATCACTGCAGAAAACTGATAAGAGACTAAAACCTAACACAATGTACAGGAAACTAAATACATAACAATTTATTCAGCACAGGATTAGTAACAATAGAATAGTCCCTTCTTTTTTGTTATTCTTCTGTCCCATATCAGGTGGCTCTTCTGATATGATACAGAGATCTTGTATTTTCCTTTAATAAGTATGCTTGAGTTTAGAGAAGGAGAGAGCCACACTCCAACTCTAAAGCCAGCTTTAAATTATAATTAAACTGGGACTTCAACTTACAAAAAAATTGTAGAAGTTAAGCAATGAGATTTTACCCTATGAAGTATACTGGTACCAATAGTTACCATATTCTTTTGCTTGTAAGATTTTCTGGACAGCCTCCCTTTTGCGTTAGACATATAGATGTCCAAGGTCTTCCTACTTCTTAAAGATGGGTATTTCCAGTTTTCTGTAAAGACAAAAACAGAAAACTTCCCCCACCCTTTGTTTTTTCTTACAACTGAAAGAATTGTAATATGGGTGGATGGGCTATCAATTCTTGTTTTCATGAAGTTTCTCTGGTTCGAATCGAGTCTTTATTAATTTTGATGGTATCCATAGCTTTTCTTCACCTGTGGAAACAAAAGCAAAACCCCTTCCCCAATGTAGCATATACCCTGGCTTCCATTCAGAGGTTAGTACATCTTTGAAGTAGACAGGCTGATTTTGTTCAGCTGTTTTTTCTATAGTCCAATGCCTTTCAGCAGCTGTTGTTCCTTTCTCATTAGCATTGAGAAAATTCAAAGTTAATAAAGCACTATGTAGTCTATCTCTGGGGGTCTTTGTTATTCCTTTCTGTTTATTTAGCATATCCTTTAGAGTTCAATTTGATCTCTTTATGACCGCTTGCCCTGTAGGATTGTGTGGTATTTCTGAAATATGCTTTATATTATAATAAGCAAAAAATTGTTTCATTTTACTAGAGACATATGCCAGAGCATTGTCAGTCTTTATTTGTGCAAGTATTCCCATGATGGACATAGCTTCTAGCAAATGTGTGATTACAGAATCAGCCTTTTCTGAACTCAAAGCAGTTGCCCTTTGAAATCCTGAAAACGTATCTATTGTATGATGGACATATCTTAATTTCCCAAATTCTGTAAAATGAAATATATCCATCTGCCAAATTTCATTTCTATGTATACCTTCAGGATTAGTTCCTGCTGGAAATGGAGTTTGGTTGTAGAAAGAACAGGTGGGACACATTTTTACAATTTCTTTGGCTTGTTGTTAAGTGATAGAGAAATCTTTTTTTAATCTTTTGCTATTGATGTGATGCTTTTTATGAAATTCTGAGGCCTCTAGTATGTTTCCTACTAATAATTTATCAATTTCATCATTACCTTGTGCTAAAGGACCTGGCAGACCTATATGAAATCAAATGTGTGTTATATAGAAGGGATGATTTCTAGTCCTGATTATTTCTTGTAACTGAATAATGAAGTTAATTCTGATTCATCATTAATAAAATCAACTGTTTCAATGTGTAGAACAACTCTTTCTGTATACCGAGAGTCAGTGACTATGTTAAGAGGTTCAGTAAAGTTCATTAATACCATCACGATAGCATATAATTCTGACTTTTGAACAGAATTATAAGGGCTTTGAGCTACTTTACTTATATGCTCTGATTTGTAATCTGCCTTTTCTGATTTCTTTCCATCGCTATAAAATGTAGGGGCTCTGGAAATTGGTTTATCTCGTACAATATGAGGGAGAATCCAATTAGTTTTCTTTAGAAATTCAGTTCTTTTGGTTTGAGGATATTTGTTGTGAATATCTCCCAAAATTACTGCAGGCTCTTTGCCGAAGTTCACTTTCTACCCACAATTGGTCAATTTCTTCATTAGTTAAAGGTACAACAATTTCTGCTGGGTCCATTCCTGTCAATTGACGAAGTCTTAATTTTTCTTTAGAAATAAGTTCAGAAATCTTTTCCACATATGTCTTTAACTTCTTACTCGGTTTATGTGGTGGAAATATCCATTTCAATATAACATTTTCCCTTTGCATTAAAATTCCTGTAGGACAGTGTAGAGAGCCACGTGGCTGCACCTTGAAGATGGTGCTGGCTTCCACCTTTCACCTTTCAGACTGTGAGGGCTCTCTGAGATAAACAACTCATTGTTTGACTAAGGCTAAGCTCATGGCTTGCTTCCAGGTGTGGCTTGCTTCCGTGCACCTGGATCTATTGGCATGGCCCACATGGCGCCCCGTGACTAGCAGTCCAGAGGGTATATAGCTGGGAGCGGGTTTTCCTCAGTAGGAGAGGCAGTAGCAGAGGCAGAGCAGAGGCAGAAGAAGTTTCAAGGTCCTGAATAAACCACTGAAAGAAGAGCCTGGTGTCACATCGTCCTTGCTGGCGAGGTTGTGCGTGACAGGACAGTGCTTAGAGGGCAAAATAACTAGAATGCAATTAAGGTCTGGATCCACACAATCCATATGTGCCTCCTGTAATTTCTTTTCCACCAAAGCCAATTCTTTCTCAGCTTCAGGTGACAATTCTCTTGGACTATTTAAGTCCTTGTCACCATTTAAGGTTTTGAACAAATTATCTAGTTCATCATTTTTAATTCCAATAGTGGGTCATAAATTGGCAATGTTTCCTAGTAGTCTTTGAAAATCATTAAGTGTCTTCAATCTGTATCTCCTGATTTGTACCTTTGGGGGGTCTAATTTTTTGTTGGCCTATTTTATAGCCTAAATAATTAATGGAACCCCTCTTTGTAATTTTTTTCTGGTGCAAACTGTAATCCTCAAGCAGGCAAAATTCTTTCCAGTTTTTGAAAAATTTTTTCTAAGGTATCAATATTTGAATCGGACAACAAGATGTCATCCACGTAATGATAAATTATATATTGCGGGAATTTGTTATGTATTTGTTCTATTGGCTTTTGTACAAAATACTGGCACAGAGTAGGGCTGTTCAGCATTCCTTGAGGGAGGACCCTCCACTGGAATCGCTTTACAGGCTGAGAATTATTATAAGCTGTAAGGCGAAATTTTCTTTGTCTTGTTCTTGTAAAGGTATTGTGAAAAAATAGACTTATAAATCAATAACTATAATAGGCCATTTTTTAGGTAACAGAGAAGGCAAATGAATCCCAGACTGTAGAGAGCCCATTGCCTGATCACCTTGTTTATCGCCCTTAGGTCTGTTACCATTCTCCACTTTCCAGATTTCTTCTTAATAACAAATACAGGAGAATTCCAAGGGCTGGTTGATTCTTCTATATGCTCCTGTACCAGCTGCTCTAAGGCCTGCAATTTCTCTTTTGTTAGAGGCCATTGAGAACCCATATAGGCTTCTCTGTTAGTCATTTTAGAGGTAGTGCTGTGGGTGTTTTTGAAAGATCAGCAGCTGTTTTGCCTTGTTTCTCTATAACCTGGATGGTCTGTGACTGTTCCTCATAATATCTTCTAATATTTCTTCTGGAACCATGTGCTAATTTTTGACTTATTTCTGTGTTTAGAGGAATATTAATCTGTGTGTTCCACTGTTGTAATAAATCTTGTCCCCATAAATTTATAGCAATACCAGCCACATATGGCTTTAATATTCCTCTCTGTCCTTCTGATCCTATATACTCAAGCCATCTTGCACTCTGTTTTACCTGGGATATCAACCCAATACCCAAAAACTGAACATTTACCTCCTGAAGGGGCCAACTTGGATGCCATGACTCTGGTGAAATTATTGATACATCCATGCCTGTGTCCAATACGCCCAAGAAGAAACATGTGAGGAACACAGGTGAGCCATGGGCCACGTGGCAGACAATGGAAATGGGTTGAGTTAAGATGTAAGAGCTAGCTAGGGATGTGCCTGAGCCATAGGCCAAACAGCATGAAGTTAATATAAGTGTCTGAGTCATTTCTGGGGGCCTGAGCAGCAGCGGGCAGCTAAGGGGTCTGGGGCTACAGGTCTGTGGGTCTAGAGCTCTGGCTGCCGGGGACCAGGAAACCCTAGTGCAACAGACCAGTAAAGGAAGACAGCTGATGTTACTGCAGGTCTCCACATCCATACTTGTGCTCGAGTGAACACACACACACACACACACACACACACACACACACACACACACACAGAGTTTTAGAAATGTATCTAATTTCTTTCATAGAAAATATCACATATCAACTTTAATGGTGATGCTGATTTTCATTGTCAACTGAATAAGGAAGCCAAAGTTCATTTCTATCTTCAATGAAATAGATATTTTAATAGACATTTCTGAAGACTTTAATAAAAAAATCCTAGAAACAGTCAGGTCAACTGTACCTGGGCTTAATGCACTGAAATATGGAGCCAAAATAAACTTCCTCCTCTTAAATTGTTTCCCTCTGGTATTTGTCACAGTAACAAAAAGTCTAACCAACAAAGTGTACAATGAACTATATAGATCTAATGTACATAATTCAAGAATTTCGCATAGAGCTCTAACTTTACCCTGCTTTTCACAGAAGCTTTGTGCTTTTCATTTCATGGTTAGGTCTGTCATTAATGTTCTAGATTTCTATTCGTAGCATAAAATTTGAACCAAAAAATAAAAACAAAATTTATCAGCATATCTTATGAGCTATACTGTTGAAATAGGCATTATTCAAACAATGCAGCTCATAAATAATTTTTATTTTGAAGAATTATCAATCATAATATTCTAAAGTGCTGTATAGCCAACTCTGTGAGTTATTTATAAAACCAAAAATGTGACTGAAGGTATGCCATCTATTTGTTCTGTGTGTACCAGAATAAAATTCAGTTTTTAAAAGAAATGGAACAAAAGACCTATAAAATCAGCCTTGCCAGACAAGGTTAAACCTGAATTTTTTCCTATGGAAGAAAGAGTATATGTTGTTCTTACTAGCTCAGCCTGTGCATCATTAAATGTTCAATAAAAGGAAATAAAGTGATGATTGTCTGCTATTGGAATAAATGCCTCAAGATAAGATTCAGGAAAAATACCACCTACCACATTAACTACTATATTGCTTGACACACAGAAAGGTGTGAAAAAAACATATAAAACTTTCTTTGGTGAGTTTATTTTATGGATAATGAATGACGTGTTAGACCCAGAACACATTCTAAGTTTTCAAGTTTCCTTGAAGAGAATGGCAGTATCAGTTAGATATGGTGACTCACGCCTGTAACCTCTGCGCTCCAGAAGCTGAGAAAGGAGCTGAAGGCCAGCCTGTGTATAGGCAGGCAGGGCTAACAGACTAAGAAAATTCTAAAAAGCAGAAGAGCGGAGCAGAGACACTAACAGACAGAGAGAGAGCAAGACAAAAATGTAGCAATGAAAACAAGGACCAAGCTAGACGGTTAAACATAAATAAAATCATAGGTTAGTTTAAGAGTAAAAGTTAGCAAGCAATAAGTCTGAGGCATAGGCCAAACAGCTTGAGATTAATATAAAACTTTATGTGATTATTTGAGACTGCTAGTTTGGAGCTTTGGGCAAGGCCAGTCCAAAAACTTCTGACTTCAAATGGCACCCAACATGGGGCACATAGTCCACATAAGGCTGGAAAAAGGTTAAAGAGTGCTAAAACACAAACATAAAGACAAAAAACAGCTTCCTAGTTCTGTTTCTCGGTGGGCTGTGGTACAGAATGACATTTGGACTCAAGATACAACATCCTGCAGTCTCACAGAAGCCTTGGTTCAATTACATGCTACATGTGACATTTTTGAGGTTTCTTTTCTTACAGACAAAAAAAAAACCAAACAAAAACAGAGTCAAGGATAGCTTCTTGGTAACAGCATTTTCTTGAGAGAGCTCTGTTTGTTGGTGGCGAGCAGAGGCATGGCTCCTTTAAGAGAGGCTTCCTGACTCAGCCTTAAAGGAAAAAGCCATGAGGCTCTTTTAAAGAGCCCCCATGCCAAACACTTAAATAGTGTCCATGAGCAGTGGGCACTCTACTTGGTGACAATGTAGATCCTAAAATTCCCCAGAGTTGGAGTGGAAAAGGGACTTCCTGCCAGACCTGTCATGAAGCTAAGGATGTGGACGGAAAAAAAGATAATAAAGACAGAAACAAAAAAAAACCCCAAAAATCTTTCTAAATAGTTTACAAAAAATACATATAGGCTTAAGGGAAAAAGATTTTAAAAAGTCCTTAAAAATAAAATAATATATATATAAGCCATGTAAAGATTAAAAACATACAGAGTCTAGATACTGTATGTTATATTGTCTTTAAATTGTTTGACTGCTACAAGACATTTGATTATAAATACTACTAGATTAATCCAACTTATATATTTTGTAAATGCTCTGACTTCAAAATTAAAGTCAAAAGATGTGTTAATTTAGAGAAGAGGTTTTCTTTTTATTTCCACAAAAAATGAGAGGAGATATATTTATTCCAGTTTTTAAAAAAAGATTTGATCAAAAAGACCCCCTAAAAATCTTCAATAAAAACAGCTAACCCAGATGATGCAACACTTCAGAACACCTCTGTCACAGTTTTCTCTGAGCTCTACATCCAAAGCAACTTGAAAGAGACTGGCTGAGATAAGCCGACTTCACAGACTATTCCATTAGGACTTGACGATACTTATAAATTTTCTCAAAATCACAGTAAGATTACCAGCATCCTCAATCAACAGAAAGTAGTCTAGAAAACTATGCCCACACTCCTAAAACTAGATTACAAATGTTTACCTTTGTCTAAAGTGTTGGTTACAAGTTATTGTAAATGATAGTCTTAAAAACAAATATACAAGAGGTTAGATTTAAAGCTTTTATTTTTAAAAAGTACTGAGAGACTATGCTTTTATGCACTATCAATATTTGTCACTCCTATTGGGTTAATAAAATGTTGATTGGTCAAGTAACTAGACAGAAAATAAAAGAGAGACAAGCAGACTAAGAAATTCTGAAAAGCAAAAGCAGACAACACCTAGAGGCAAAACAAATGCAAAACAAGATAAAAATGCTACGCTCAACATAGTGCCAAGCCACATGGCTAAACATCTACAAAAATATAGGTTAGCTTAAATATAAAAATTCACAAATAATAAGCCTGAGCCATAGATCAAATAACTTATAATTAATATACACCTCTGTGTAGTTACTTACAAGTAAAGAGACTGGCCAGATGAGACATCAAAAAACTTCTAACTACATTTGTGCTATGTAGAAAATTCCAGGATAGCCTGGACTACATGAGATCCTATATTAAAATACCAAAAAAAAAGATTTTTCCTCATCTTCCTACTTTTCTTTTGGGGGTATTTTCTTTCCAAAAGTCTTCGCATGTGAGAAGAATGTACTGAACAGAATGGTTTGTGTCAAATATGTAGAGAAAATGGCTTGTTTGGGGGTTCACTCTTTTGGTTTTGTTGCCATTCTGGGAGCTCTTGCTAGCAGCAAAGGTTTCTGACACAGTAAACCAGAGCCGCAAGAGAATGGCATCTCCTGCTACTTCACGGCGTCCAATCCCAAAGGCCTTCTTGCTGGCATGAGCTGTGCATGTATGTGAAGTGGAGGATGAAAGGTCATAAGGTTTTATTCCTTCCTTTCCGTTTAATTATTAAAGAAGCTCTTTTAGAATTCCCCGTTTCACAGTGTCCCTTTGCTTTGTGTTTAAACTCACGGGGCCATTCAAGAGGATTGGGTGCACATTCTTCCCATACAGCAAGACAGAAGCAGACAATGAGTGAGGAATTAAAAATTAATTCCCTTAGTTAGAGCTGCCTGACCAAAGGAGATCACATTCATTGATTTCTTTATTTATTCAGCATATTTTAATTGATAACCTACTTTGTGTAAGTACTAACAGAGGGGAAAAAGACCCAAAAGAGGGAAAGGTAACAGCTGGGGGTAAAATGAAGCACAGCATGGAAAATCATGCCAGGCTTTGTAGACTACTGTGACTATGCAGACATCTCTTATGAGAAAGATGTGATTACAAGTGGAATAAAAGATTAGACAGAGCAAAAGAACTAATGCACACAGTTATTTATGCATTCGTTCAACAAACCTTTGATTTATTTCCTGTGGAATTTGCTTCAAAGGGATCATTTACTGAGTCAGATGGGCATTTGACATCCACAAGTTGGTGGCATCCCTCAGCAGGGCTTCCACAGTGTGTAGAGCTGTTACAGTTAAAGTCTGTCTCAATGTCAGCTTCTTTCCCAAGAATTGCTGTGGCTGCAGTGACTTTTAAACAAGAGGGCATTCAGAGTCTACAGTATACAGTTTCTTAGAGATGTAAGCTATTGACCTTTGCCAAGTATCCAGAGTCTGAGTCAAGACCCCCTTGACAATGCCCCTTTCTTCATGGACGTGAAGATGAAAAGGCTTGGAAATATCAAGGAGAGTTGAAGAGGGGCCCCTTTAAAGTTCTTAGAGGTCTGTTTGTGTTCCTCAGTTTATCCCAAAGGGGTGTTGCCACCAGTTGTAGCAGAGTACAATCTCAGCCAGCCCAGGTATCTGAAAATTGCAATATCCAACAGCTCTCAGAAAATCTCTGTTTTGACTCTTGATGGTTGAAGTTGGGATTTGCAGTATGGTGGTTAGTCTTTTATGACCTCTCAGTTCATATCCCAAGTAGGTAATCTGGAGGGAGCAAATGCACGCTTTCTTTTGAAAAACTCTATAGCCAAACTGGGCTAGAGTTTCAGAAGGCCTCTGGTGGCTCTCCTCGTCTTTAGCAGCCAATAATAAATCATCTACATATTGAAGCAAGGTTATCTCAGGGCACCTACTGAAGAAGAGACTTAAAACCTGGCTGAATGCTTCATCAAAGATGGTGGGAGAGATTTTAAACCTCTAAAGCAATCTGGTCCAGGTTAGTTGTCTGACATTCTCAGTTCAGGGTCGGCCCATTCAAATGCAAAACATGAGCTGACTTCATTTTGACAGAGGGATGGAGAAGAATGCATTGTTTAAGTCGAATGGAGTATAAAATGTATGCTCTAGTGGTAATAAACTGAGCAAAATATAGGGATTTGGAACAATTGGGTGAATAAATTCTACCGCTTGCTCACTTTGCTCAGGTCATTTATGTGTTTGGTTGGTTTTGGTTTTCAAGATAGGGTTTCTCTGTGTAAAACTCTCTCTGTAGACCAGGCTGGCCTAGAACTCATAGAGAGATCTTCCTGCCTCTGCCTTCTGGGTTCTGGGATTAAAGGTGTATGCCAGGTGTTTGCCACTGCTGACCCAACCTTTGTACCAGTCTATAGTCTCTAGTTCCAAGCCTTTGGACATGTGACAAGGGGGTATTCTAAACTGATCGGCAAGGATTAAATATTCCTGTTTTAAGGAGGTACCTAATGTGAACCTTAATCCCTTCCCTAGCTTCCAACCTAACGGGGTCCTGATGATTCAGCTGGGCACTGCCCCAGATGTTAGTTGCCCTATAACAGGTAGCTGTAGTGGGATTGTGTTACATTGTAAATTATTGTCCCGCCTACTAGTTTAATAAAAAAGCTGATTGGCTGAAGGCAGACAGGAAGTGTGGGCGGAGCTATCAGACTTAAAAAAAAAAAAAAAAGAACAAAAAATGCTACAGAGACTCCAGAGAAGCCAGCAGATTCAGAGAACAACTGTGCTACTCTGAGAAAAGGTACTGAGTCACATAGCTAAATAAAATAAAAATTATAAATTAGTTTAAAAATAAAAACTAGCTAACAATATACCAGAGCCATAGGCTGATCAGCACTTTTATTAAACCAGCAGGCAGGACAATTATTTACAATGTAACAACATAATCTCACTACAGGTGGCAAATGTTTTGCAAACCAGAAGGATTGTCCTCTGTTCAAACTATAGGAATTTCTTGGATCAACAACTTTTTCCATTCCCCTTCCATAGAATGGGTTTCTGTGGTGGTTTGAAAGAAAATGGCCCCCATAAGGAGTGGCACTATTAGGAGATGTGGCTTTGTGTCAGGGTGGGGTGGACTTTGAGGTCATAGCTTTGCTCAAGCTATGCTCAATATGACCTAGGAGAGTCTCTTAAGAATGTTGCCTGGAACTTGTCACGAGGTGTCTCATCAAAGGGTGGCAATAAAAGGATGAGTCACAGTTCCATGTCCTAGGTTGACAGCCCAGTCAGTTGTCCATTCATAATCTTTGAAAGCAGTTTTGCCCCGTGCTTCCATTACTTGTTTGGGGGGGGGGGTCCTAGAAGTTCCCATAATACTGAACAGCCCCTTGTCCTCCAGAAAATGTACAGGTTGGCCTCCTATGATGAAGGTTACTGTCTTGGGTCTTCTATCACTGAAATGAAACACCACAGCCAAAAAGCAAGGAGTGGGGGGAATGTTTATTCAGCTTATGCTTCTACATCACCAAAGGAAGTCAGGACAGGAACTCAAACATGGCAGGAACTTGGAGGCAGGAGCTGATGCAGAGGCCACAGAGGGTGCTGTTCACTGGCTTGCTTCCCATGACTTGCTCAGCCTGCTTTCTTATAGAACTCAGAACCACCAGTGCAGGGATAGCCCCACCCACTATGAGGCTGGCCCTCCCCCATCAATCACTAATTAAGAAAATGCCTCACAGCTAGATCATATGGAGGAATGTTTACAACTGAGGTTTCTTCTTTTCAGATAATTCAAGTTTGTGGGTCAGGTTGGCATGAAACAGCATAGTTACCATAGTCACCTGGGGCCTTGTTTGAAGGAGCTTCATCATTGCTAACCCTTCACAGCTAGTATTGGCTTGGGCTTGTTAGGAGGATGGTTACCTCCTTCTGTTGTGAACATTTATATTTTCCAATGACTCACTTCTTTGTAGTAGGAGCCTTGGTCTTTTTGTAGAGGTCTCCTCTTTTTATCATGGTGTGTAAGGCCTGGGGCTTGGAGTATAGCCATGGAGGCATGCCCCATCTTCTTTACCAAAGGCTCTTCTTTGCTCTCTGTTGTCAAACACCTTCTGGGCTATTTCTAATAGTTATGACCTGTTATCTCCTGCAAACTCATCCATTTTTTGTATCTTTTTACCTCTGCCAGTGGCCAACTGAATAACAAAGGCCAGTTAATCACCTTGAGATTTCCCAGGTTCTCTGGGACTATAGAAGTGTGTAAACAATAGGAATCTGGGCTCCAGGTAAGCTGAAGAAGATTCATCTGGGCCCTGTTTCACATCTTAGATAGTTTAGTTGGCTTTTAGGATTCCCATTTCATCCCTTCTTACAGAACCTGGAGGTACTTGAGTGATATCCTACCTCTCCGTTGTAGTCCCCACACAGAGCATTGTCAATCAATTGCTTCTACTTTCTGGTCACCAGATATTGAAACTGTTCCAGGGAGAGCTTCGGCTGTTTATATGAGAGTTTGTTCCCTTTCTTTGGTAGTGAAGAGGGTATAAAGAAGTGTCCCACATGGGGAGATGATTAAAAGACATAATCAAAGGAATTAAGGAATCAGGGTTAGTACTGAAAGCGGAGTTCTGGTTCTTCCAGTTGAAAAGATCTGTAATGGAGAAAGGGACATACTGGTTAGCGACTATCAGGAAATGGCTATAGGGGAGTGAGAACTGAAGGAGGTGCCACCCCAGAACCAGGATTGGAGGAGTTGAGAGGGGCATGTGAGACCCTCTGACAGATGTGAGGAGGGGAAAAGACGGGGGTGGGAAGTAGGTAAGAGCTTCTGGGGGGTCAAAGATAGGGGAGATAGAGAAGAGCTAGGGGAGAAGATGGAGAGGAAGGGAAGAGCTAGGTGATGGGTGATAGGAGTTGATGGGAATAAGGGGCAGAGTGAGGCCATACTGGTGGGGACTGGGGTGGCAAATATGGAGGTTGAAGTGAGGAAGAGAGGGAGGTGTAAAGATGGTTATACAGAGAATGGAGGGAATGTCTCAAAGGCTACTCCTTCTAACCCAGCTTAGGAGGCGTCACTGGTCAGATATTGGGTGGATGCCAATAAAAATCAAGTTTGCTTCAACTTTGGCTCAAAATTGTGGTAGTGGCCTTAGTCTAGCCCAGTGGGATTAATATTTTCTGGATGCCCCAGTGAGATCAAACCACCCATCCAAATTCTAAAGCTGGGCCTTCACTTCTGGACTCCAGGGCTAAAGGGAAGATTCAGGAGGTGAACACCTTGAGAAATTTCAAGGGTCCGAGGCATGCTTTCAGTTTCAGGGACTATCAGAGCGAACTGCCAGGCTGAAAAAAAACAGCACACGTCTATGGAGGCCTTGCTAGTAACCACAGTCTGGTCTGTTGGGATCGAGTCATCACATTGCCCACCTGTAAACAGATCTGCAGGACTCACTGCCTCCTCCTCCCCTTCTTCACTTCAACCTCATCTGTGTCCAATTCTTGGGCCCCTTTTAAGGAGTAAAATCCTGAGTAGTTGCCTGCACCCAATCAGGGGCAAGTGTACATCCTAACACATTTCCTGCCTGTGTATCTCCCACCCACATGTGATCAAGCACATCCGTTGCAGATGGGTCAAATAAACTTGTTCAGGGAGTAAAAACAGTGGCTTGTCATCACTCATAAACAACAGCCTCCTGCATTTAAGGGACTATCTGTCCTCAGGAAAGGAGCTGGCAGATCGAAGGCATTTTTGTTTCATGGATCTCTCAGGCATAGTAATTAACTTTGACTCTTACACTACCTCCAGTCTCCACAAGCACAAAATGGAGAATCTTTAAAACCCTATTTTCCTCTGACAAGAATTAATTTAAAACCTGTCTCTACTGTAGTATGAGGCTTCTGGTCCAGACTTTCGGGCCTAGCCTCAAGGTTTTGGCCGGCAGACCCGCAGTCCCACAGAGACATACGGATGCTTTCAATAGTTTTAAGCTGATTGGCCTCAGGCCCAGGCATATCACTTGCTAGCTCTCTACCCTTCATCTAACCCATGATTCTTCCTGTTCAGCCATGTGGCTCGGTACCTTTTCTTGGAGCAGCATAGTTGTCCACTGCTTCTTCAGGCTTCTCTCTGGCTTTCTGCTCTGTGCTTCCTGTTCTCAGAGTTTTCTTAGTCTGGTAGCCCCGACCACACTTCCTGCCTGCCTTTGGCCAATCAGCGCTTTTTATTAAACCAGTGGGTGGGGCAGTTATTTACCATGAAACAACACAATCCCCTACACTCTACAACAGATAATGGACACAGCCTATGACCTAGACCCTCTTCCCAGGCAAGAACTGGTTAATCTGTCACAAGGCCCCTAGCCTTTGTCATTTCCCTTACTTAGCAAGGTAGGGAGAATATTAGATGTTACTCACACTCCCTACCATGTTCCAAAAGCCTGTAGATAAAGTCATTTTGGTTGACCAATTTCCATTTCCTCATTTCTTTGGAATAAGGAAGAAAACTGAGGCAGAGCGTTTATAGATGAGAGGCAGAGGCGATTAATGTGACCCACTTCCCTCAGTAAAATCGAGCAGGTAGTGTGAGAGCCAAAGTCACATTTTAAGATTAATTACTATACCTAAAAGATCCATGAAACAAAAATACCTCAGATCTCCAAGCTCCTTGCCCAAGGACAGGTAGTTCCTGAAATGCTGGAGGCTGTTGTTTATGGGCAATGACATACCACTAATTTTTACTCCCCTGATCAAGTTTGTTTAACCCATCTGTATCAGATGTGCTTGATCACATGTGGGTGGGAAGTTCATGGGCAGGAAATTAGGACATAAACTTGCCCCAGATTGGACCTGATGGGAAATGTGAATTATGGGTTTGACCTTCTTAAGCTCCCCCAAAAAATGTGACTTGTAATCATTTTCCTGGGAACCTGGGCAGAGCCCATCCAACCTGGCCACTATTTAATTAAAGCTTGCCTCAAATTTGGCTTTCAAACAATGGTAGTGGTCTTACTCTTACTCTCTTGAGTGGTGGGATTAACAGTAGGGTGGGGTATCTGATTGGCCCTAAGAAAAGCATAAAAAGACCCCACAGCTATAAGGCTACTTGGACCATACTTTGTTGAAGAATTTAGAATAGCCTGGGGACCCCAGGTTATGATGTGATTATACTCACCAAACTCCTCTCCTTTTCCTGTCCCTGAATGTCACCTCACCCAGTGTCTGGGAGCTCACTTTTTCCCCACCCTAATCCTTTGGCACCAAAGACCTGGCTTATGAATGAACCCCAGGGTTATGCTTCAGCTGCACACACCTTGTGATCCTAGCTAAGCCACAGGTCCGACAGGTTGTCTAGTCTATAAGGAGTTAGAAACAGTTTGGAGAGGAAGCCTGCCAGGTAGACTTCCTCCTCCACCCTCCAAATGTAGCCATGCTCCAGTTCATCTTCATCACCAGACCAACCTTGCACGCCTGATTACAAACTTCAAAAGGAGCCTTCTCATCTGTGCTGAAGAAAGCACATCTGGTGCTCAGGGGTAGAGGCCCCAAGCTTGGAGAAAATGGGTGGAGGAGGATGTGGGGGCAAAGGTAGATCTTCTAGAAAACAGTGTTCTTAGATAGAGTCAATGTAATAGAACAAGAGAAGTGGAAGCCTAAGCATCCAGTGTGCAAAGACAGTAGGCAGGGGGTGGAGGTCATGGCCAAGTAGATGCCAGAGAGTTGGTTCTGTCAATACTCATGACAGAGATGTGGGGCTGCAGGAACTTTGAACAACTGCTGTGAATCCTCCTGTCCCTAACATTTGAAGGCGGAAGAGATCACTTACACACTTACATGCTTACACGTTTACACGCTTACACACTTAGACGCTTACACACTTACACACTGCTGGTGGGTGTGTAAACTGGCACAGCCACTGTGGAAATCCGGGTGGAAAGTTCTCCAAAAAATCTATAAATTGATCTTCCTTGTGACCCTGCTATAGCACCCATGGATATTTACCTGGAAGAATCCATGCCGACATACCACAGAGATGCCAGCACACCGGTGTTTGTTGTAGCAGTATTCACAATACTGAAGTTATGACTACAGTCTAGGAGGCCAGAGAAACAGATGAGGAGAAGCAGCCATATACAGTTTGCAGGAGAATCCGCAATCAAATTAAATCTGACCCAGAAAGACAAAAGCCTCATTTTCTCTCACATGTGTGTAAGTCATGTATGTATAGATGACATAAAAGTAAAAGCCATCCTTTCTAGGGGACAATGACAGCTGACAGGATCAGGGAGAGCAGCCAGATGTGGGTAAGAACATACTCAAAGTGCATTCCACATATGCAGAATAAACACCCTATGGAACCCAGTGTAAGATTTTTTTGCACATTACTTTTTAGCTTTAAAAAAATTAGATTAACTACTTATTTTATCCCAGTGCGTGTTTTTGCGTGCAGGTGTATCTATGTGCCACATGTATGTCTGGTTGCCTGAGGAACTCAGAAGAGTGTGTTGGAACACCTGGAACTAGAGTTATGGAGGTTGTAGAGCTGCCCTGGGAATACTGGGGACTGAACCCAAGGCCTCTGGAAAAGCATCCAGTGCCCTTAACTGCTGAGACACCTCTCTAGCCCCTGCTCTTTCTTTAGCTTTTAATTAGACTTTAAAGAGTTTAGAGTCTCTTTCCTTGATTTCAACATCAGGCGTCTGCTTTATACTGGAGCCTATGTTTGTTGTTAGCAACAGGAAAAGAAAGAACCCTCTCGATCCCTAGATCCTTAGAGAGGTAATACACACATGTGCTACATCGTTGCTATGGCGCCAGATGGGCGGGGAGGAAACATGTTTCCATATACTAATTCATCATTGGAAGCACTTAAAGCAGAAACTCAAACAGGGCAGGAACCTAGAAGTAGGGGCTGATGTAGAAGCCATGGCGGGGTGCTGCTTACTGGCTTGCTTATCCTGGTTAACTCAGTCTGCTTTCTTATAGAACCCAGAACCACCAGACCAGGGGTGACTCCACCTACAATTGCCTAAGCCATCACAGTCACTAATTAAGAAAATGCCATGCAGGCTTGCCTACTGCCTGATCTTTTGAAAGCAATTTTTCTGCTGAGTTCCCTCCTTTCAGAAGACTATCTTGTGTCAAGCTGATGTAGAACTAGCCAGTGTAGATGGGAAGGAGACAATGGAGTGTGTGGATAAGGGATTCATTAAAAAGGGGGTATGTTTAAGCAGAGCTTAGGTGTCAAAATAGGAGTTTATCAAATGGACTGGGAGCAGGGTAGGGAGAAGGTTCTAGAGGAAACAGCAAGCATTGAGACATTTTGTGTGAAAAACGCTTGGGTTGAGCAAATGGTTAATTGGTTAAGAGAATTGGTTCCCAGCACCCACATGGTAGTTCACAACTGTCCATAACTCCAGTTCCAGTTCCACTTCTGACCTCTCTGGGTACCAGGAACATACAGGGTGCATGTGCATACATGCACCACTCACACATATAAAAATAAAGTTAGTTTTAAAAGGAATAAAAGAACAATGAAAATATGCTTGTTATTAAGATAACACAAGAATTTAGTCAGCTTTTTTGACTCCAAGCTATTTGTAAATAAGAAACGTGACACCAATGTGGTAGTTGGTACTCAGCTGGTGGATTATGTAAAATGATGCCCTCACACCCAGAAGGTAAATGTCACCACAACTCAGGTGAGCCATGTTCTTGGAAAAGGAGCTTGGAACAGCTTATCCCCAGTGTTGATTCTGATTTTGGTTACACGGAGTCTCATTCATTCTTATGTCAAATTTGTGCTCCTAGCTTACTCTTTTCGACAAAACTGGACAGGTGAAGTTTCAAAGGCAAAACAAAAGGAAACAAGAGCAAATATCCAGAGAAAAATAATTCATGGATGCTCTGTAGCCTGAAGGCTATTGACTCTCCGGAAGGCAGCATCTAGCACTAGAATCTCAGGATAAGGCCTTCCTCAGTATCTTCCCTAAGGGTTTCTCAAGTAAATGAACATAGCATTTATACAGAAGTATTTAGAATTCGATTATTTGCTAGAATTGCTAAACATATTTGACAAAATTCTTCCTGTAGTACATACTTTGAATCTGAAATCTAAGCTGACCCAATGGCTCATTCATTCCTCTTATTTCAAAGTGACTACAGGATGGTCTTAGAAATCCCTGAGAACACACTCAAAGACACCCACAATTGGCACACTCAACCCACCTTACCCCTTTACTATATAATGGTTTTTCTCTTTCTCTTTTATCTTTAACAGTGCAAATAATGTTTCCCTTTTCGGAAGGCTAAGTCTCTTGATGTTATTTATGAAATGTCAGTAGTCACAATGGTTTGGTAGTGTGTATAAGATAATGGTTAGTATATTTAGACTGAGTCATATCCACTTATTTGCACTCTATTTTTTAAAGGGTATTATAGGATTTAGGTTATCTTTAAATTGATCTGAACAATGCAATAAAATGTAAAATGAAGTCCCGGTGTTTGGGTGTTTGAAACATAGCCACTGTGCTTGAGGTGAAAGGTACTTTATCTGTGATGGTTGCTTCGCATATCTTATCAGGCTGAGTTTTCCTTGGGTACATTAATTTGATTACATTGTTTGGACTTTGGAAATTGCACCTGTAGCACATGAAATGGTGAGTTCCTTTCTTCAGTTTGAACAAAGGCTCACTCATTCTTTCTTTTTCCAGGCTTTAGCTGAACACCTTCTATAGGGCAGGCATTTCTACCGAGTACTGAATACTCACTGGAGAGAGTGGGGGGGGGGGTGAGATGGAGAGGGGTGGGTAAGGCTTGTGCCAGCTCTGCCTGGGAAGACTGTGCCAGTTTTCTGATGCTACAATAATGCTGGGTAACAACCCACCAATAGTGCTGTATAATAACTGGAAATTTCCTATGAATTATGGGTAGTTGTGGTTCTGCTGAGTTGGGGCCTGCTTCTTGACCTATCAATAGGTTGACTGACTGTTGTTGGCTGATCTAAAATGGCCTCAGACAGGACAACCTTGGTAATGTGCATCTGCCTTTCATGCATCTTATTCTAGCAGGCAGGTTCTCATAGAAACAGCTCAGAGACAAGGGGGAAGCATGCCTGACTGCACAAGTGATTGGCTTTGTTTAGTTTGAGACAGGCTCTCACTATGTCGCCCAGGCTGGCTTCAAACTCTGCAGGGATCCTCCCTTCTCCACCTACCATATGTTGAAATTATAGACATGTGAATTACACCCAGCTGTTGCACAAGTAATCTTTTTATCTTTTGATAACTTCATCCGTGTATATAATTTATTTTTATTACACTCATTCCCATCACCCTCTATCCCTGCCCCACTCCTTCTGAGCCCCCTCTTTATTTCCTACTTGTGTGTCCTGTGTGGAGCAGCCCTCTTACAATAAAACAAGAAATGTTATATTGAATGTCTTTGGAAAGATGGCACCAAAGGCCATCCAAAGACACTACCTCACCCTAAATTAATAACTGTACCACATGAGTCAGCACCCTGGACTCCTCCGGAGATCTCTAGAGAGTCACCCTATCTTATTATCACATTCTTCCCTTTCTAGAGGGCAAAGCTTTATCTCAGGGAAAGACCATTTAGTGCCTGAGGGCAGGGCCCAGGTCTAAGAAGAATCTAGGAAAAATCTTAGAAATGTGCCTGACAGCCAATAGATTCAAAACTTAGTTTCACTTGCTGAAAGTTTAGCCAGTAGTTACTGTATCCCATACTTTTTTACCCAATCCTGAAACGTCAAGAAGTGTAACACCCCACTTACATATGTTTTCTTTAAAAACCCACTCACCCCTGAGCTGAGGACCAAAGCCCTCTACTACATCGGAACAAAGGATTTTGGCCCAGGTTCATTTGAACCTTTGAAAAGAATAAACTGACTCTCGTGTGTTTGCATCAGAATCTAGCTCCTTGGTGGTCTTTGGGGGGGTCTCACAACATGGGTACAACAGTCTCCATGTGCTTTTCATCTTCAGGAAAAATGGTGACTCTGTCTCTGTGTTTCAACAACATATCTCCCTGGCTTCCAAATTGGCATTGGCATGAGTAAAGGCAGTGGACCCAGAGCTCTCCTGGCAGGCACATTATGCCTTTTCCTCAGGTAGTCATTGTTTGGCCACCTATGTCTGCCCTGAGACCATGATTTTCTGTTTACATTGCTTCTTTTTTCCTGGTTCACCCTGATCGTACAAGAAGACTGAAGGCCCTTGCATGCCATCTTAAATGGCTCTATGTATCTGATTTTCTGACTCCATCTCTCACGATTTCCATCCCTTGAAACCTCCACAAACTCACTATTGGGAACAATACCTCATCCTTCACCTTCCTGCTCTGAAGGAAACCCAGGATATTGCTTCTGCCTCTTCTCAAGCGGCAGCTGTGTCTCTCCCAATCCCACAGTGGAAAAAATGTCCCTTGCTCCTCTTGGCTGCCTTCAGACCACTCTGACTGCCCCTTTCCAAAGATGCCTGCCTTTGAATCTGGTGTTCACCAGGCTTCTTCCCCTGAATGTGATCATATGACTGTTGTCATACCCCGGTCTTGCTATTGGGACAAGTCTGCATGGACACACCATCCTATAGGTGATCCTTCTGGAACAGTGCTTCTCAACTTTCCTAATGCTGCACCCCTTTAATTCCTCATGCCATGGTGACCTCCAATCAAAAACTATTTCATTGCTACTTCATAACTGTAATTTTGCTACTGTTATGAATTGTAATGTAAGCATCTGATTCCCAGAATATCTGATATGAGACCCTGTGAAAGGCTTGAGTCTCAATCCAAAGGTTGAGAGTTGCCATGCTAGATTCATCATGTCTCAAGTCTTTGACATCCTTGCCCCCAAGAGCTTGTCCTCTATGTTATCTCTGCAACATCCCTTCCTTGTACGTCTGTTCCTCCTCTAATCCAGATTCAGTTCCACACTCATCATCACAATCACCCCAGTGATGGCTCATTCACTGCACTCTTCTGAAAAAGAACCAGTCCTATGTAAGTCTGACTCTGCACCTGTGCCTGCCCAAGTATAGCAGCTACACAAGTCTGGGAAGATCACCTGTGATGACTGCTGTTAGTATTATTAAAGTTTATTTCTTCTATGTGCTTGGTGTGCCACCATGCATAGCTTTTCCTTGTCTTCTGTACAAATTTTCATAACTCCTGTCCCATCCTTTGATCTAGCAGACAAGTAAACAATAAAAACATTGAGAAGAAATTTTCACAAAGCTCAGCAGATCACCTGCCTATCTGCATCTGCGCTAATAACGTACACTGCCTTCCCTCTAGGCGGGGACAGACTTGACATGCTCCCATCTGAGGCATATGGCAATGTATACTTGATCACAGTAGTCCCCCCACCTCACACACACACACACACATCTCTGACAGAGAGGGAAGAGGCTGACAAACAGCTCAAGGCTATAAACAGCGTGGCCTTGGGGTTAGAGAGATTGCTAAGTGATTAAGCACTAGCTACTGTTTTCTAGAGGACCTGGGTTCAGTTCCTGGGTTGAGCACATGGTGGCTCAAAAACATCTGTAACTCCAGTTTAGGGAACTCTCGGGGCCGCTACAAGCATTGGGCACAATGTGGTGCACGGGCAAGTAAAATTTAATATACACATTTAATAAAATAATCATACAAAATTAAACACATTGTGCCCTTAAAAAGAGTTTAAGATAAATACTGTTTGTTCTATGATATAAACGTACTTACAAATGGGAAGCTCATCTATGGAGAGAAATCTTGGTTTGAGCTCCAGCTGATTGCCTCCCCTTCCCAGTTGGATGCTGTGAGTGTCTGGTTTCCTGGCGTTACCTTCTGACGTCCTTTGTTCTTTTACCTATAAGCTTCACCCAAGAGGATGCGGTGCTCTCCCGGGGACACTCCAACTAGCTGCCTCAGTTTCTCTGTTTGGTTTCTGGTGATGCCTCGAGCTTCCTATTTGACGAGGTCATCTATCTCTCTACCATTTGTTCTTTTTCTTGGAAACTTTATCAGGGGATCACAGGAACTCCAGCTGGCTGTTCTCTGTCTGTCTATATCATCTATCATCTCCCATCTATCATCACCTATCTATCTATTCTTACTTACTCTTTTACTCTGGCTTGCTATACACTTGACAAACTCACTCATGAAAAACCAAAAGCTTATCTACTGAGGAGTATATTCTTGATCATACAGAATGTAACTGGTGTCCTAAGATGGAGTAACCACATGCCATTTCTTCTTTAAAGGAGTGACGCCTATACCACTAGGAGGAGTATATGGAATAATAAGAAGAATGGTGAGAAAAGGTGGAATAATAAACCCCATAGAAACCGACCCTCCCACGTGTCCTTGCTAGAACAAGAGAGAAGAAATGGCTTCTGTGTCTAAAATTACAATTAAAAGCTTAACATGTAAAGATGTTGGTCTTCTGCTAATCTCTTCTTCCTCATCCTTTTTGAGTTTGCAGCAATATTCACTACACAAAAGTCACTGGTGACTCTACAGGCTCTTCTGGGATGTAAATCAAATGTAAAGCTTCCTTCAAATTTCAAATTATGTAAGACAGTAGAAAGAAAGAAAGGGAGGGAGGGAGGGGGCAAGGAAGGAAGGAAGAAAGAATGGAAGGGCGGGAAGGAGGGAGGGAGGGGAAAAGGGAGGGAGGGAGGGAAAAGGGGAGGGAGGGAGGGAAAAGGGGAGGGAGGGAGGGAAAAGGGGAGGGAGGGAGGGAAAGAGGGAGGGAGGGAGGGAAAGAGGGAGGGAGGGAAAGACGGAGGGAGGGAGGGAGGGAGGGAAAAAGGGAGGGAGGGAGGGAGGAAAAGAGGGAGGGAGGGAGGGAGGGAGGGGAAAAGGGAGGGAGGGAGGGAAAAGGGGAGGGAGGGAGGGAAAGAGGGAGGGAGGGAGGGAGGGGAAAAGGGAGGGAGGGAGGGAAAAGGGGAGGGAGGGAGGGAAAGAGGGAGGGAGGGAGGGAGGGAGGGAAAGAGGGAGGGAGGGAGGGAAAGAGGGAGGGAGGGAGGGAGGGAGGGAAAGAGGGAGGGAGGGAGGGAAAGAGGGAAAAGGGGAGGGAGGGAGGGAAAGAGGGAGGGAAAGAGGGAGGGAGGGAAAGAGGGAGGGAGGGAGGGAAAGAGGGAAAAGGGGAGGGAGGGAGGGAAAGAGGGAGGGAGGGAGGGAAAGAGGGAAAAGGGGAGGGAGGGAGGGAAAGAGGGAGGGAGGGAGGGAGGGAAAGAGGGAGGGAGGGAAAGAGGGAGGGAGGGAGGGAAAGGTAAAATCCAAATGGCAAGAAAGTTTGTCTAAGACTTACAACAACAGCAAAAGGCTTCTTGGTTTAGTGACATGTACAAAGACAATGGTGATTTAACATTGTGTGTACTGTATGTAATTTGTATTCAACCCTTATTCACAAAAATAAAATAAAAACAGTTAAGTAGGCAAGGTATTTTTAAAAGAGTATAAGGTTATATTTTGCTAGAAATAGTTAAATAAAAACAGATTTTATGTTAATTATTATTCTACTGTTGTGAGGAGACACCATAACCAAGGCAACTCTTATAAAGAAAGCATTTAATTAGGGGCTGCTTGTAGTTTTAGAGGGTTAGTCATAGTGAGAAACAGACAGGCATGGTTCTGGAGCTGGAGCTGAGAGCTTTACATTCTGATCCACGGGCAACAAGCAGGGGGAGGGAGGGAGGGAGGGAGGGAGGGAGGGAGGGAGGGAAGGAGAGATTGGGCCTGGCCTGAGCTTTGGAAACAACAAGTCCACCTCCCCAAGTAACACATCTCCTCCAACAAAACCATATTTACTCCAACAAGACCACACCTCCTAATCCTCCCCAAAGAGTTCCACTTCCCACTGATTAAGCATTGAAATATATAAGACTATAGAGTAGCGTTTCTCAGCCTGTAGGTTGCCACCTCTTTCAGAGGGGTCATATATCAAATATTCTGTATATCAGATATTTGCATTATGATTCATAACAGTGGCAAAATTATAGTTATGAAGTGGGAATGAATAATTTTATGGTTGGGGGAATCACTACAACTTGAAGAACTTTATTAAAGGGTCACAGCATTAGGAAGGTTGAGAAGCATTGCTACAGGGACCATTCTTATTCAAACCATGACAGAGTACCTGTAACTATTGCTAAAAGTACTCCCATGGGGACATCTAAGCTCCGTCCAAGATTTCAATGGTAAACTGAGGTACAATTCTACTAACGTTCACTCTGGGGAATCAATGTATTAATTGAGCTTCTTTACAGAGCCTAGGCAAGGTGTCAGTTGTAGGGGTGTGAACACTGCTCCCCCAACCGACCACTTCTGGAAAGCTTTATCCAGCACCAATGAAGGCTTCCTCATAGCCACTCAGATGAAGCCTCCATCTTCCCCAGCCTCTATATACTCTGGCCCCTTGCAGTATTGTCCAGTAGTAGGAGCCATTGAATGCTCGGATGAGAATCTCACTCCTTTATTGGAGGGGGCACTGCAGAATGGTCTTTTCCAAGGGGATACATCACTCACATCATAGGTCTCATTCTAAAAATGGAACATAAAAGAACAAAATACAGGAAATTGTAACCTAAGTCACAAAACTGTAGCAGAGAGGACTTAAGGGTGACATATATTTCACGACTGAAGATTATAAAAAGGTCAAAGCTCAAGATATTAATACCAAATGTCTGTTAGGCCAATGGCATTCTCTTAAGGTAACAATTTACTCAAGACGAAAGATGTGCATGTGGTAAATATAACTGTTTTCACTAATATTTTTAGCCTTCAATTACTTGGAAAAACTGAGTCTTAGGGGGAAAGGATTTCTAAAAAATTGTTTGGTTTTGTTACCTAAGCTTTGTCTAAAAGTTACACAAAGGTTAAAATGACCAGACTGGTAAGGCAGAACCCTTACCCGATGACTTTCGCCACTGAAGATAAGTGGGTCATAAAAGACAACCAGAGCAGTAGCTCATGCCCTCATGATAAAATGAGACCCAGAGAATGACGGGATGCTTCTACCAAGTCACCTGTCTCTTCACAAAGAGACTGAATTGTAACCAGTATAAAATCCTCAAGGAGGAGTGTGAATGGAGGATGTGTTCCCTGTGCTTCCAAAGGAGACCACATGTTCAACAGAACCTGACAAATAATACCACGGGTAGAGAGAAATCAATAGAGCACAGGGAGCTGCTCATCAGTTCTTATGAGGAAGCTCTCAGGAGGTAGTCAATATCTGCTAGGGTGTATGCTAATCCTCTTGAGTCATAATTGTAAACAACTCTACTGTCCTTGAACCAGCATTGGTACAGTCACACAAGGAGCTTTTGGTAGCAAGAAAAACAAAGCATGAAACATCAAGATGAGTCTTACAAAGTGAAAAAGGAAATCTCAAAGGATAAGGATCATGGGATTCCCCTGACAGATAGGTCAACACAAGGAAAATCCAATCAGGCGTGTACAATGATAGACTATAAGCAAATCCAGGAACTGGCTGTCATGAAAGCACCCACCCTAAGTGCTGAATCAGGGACATTTGAGGGAAAGGACATGGAACAGACCCCTTAGTATGAGTCTGATTTGGGATGTTCTCTTGTTTTTAAGAGAGAATGCCTTCATTTGTTAAATTGTAACTTAAAATATCTTAAAGCAAACATGGGGCTGAGATGACTTCCAGAGGGCTTGCTTGCATGCATTAGGAGCAGACTTTGATTCCAAGTCCAGTCCGTGATTCCAAGGGTGGGGCTGCAGAGACAGAAGCATCTGAGGACTTGCTGGCTGGCTAGTCTAGTTAAAGTAGCGCATTCTGAGTTCAGTGAGAGATCTTGTTTCAAAAGATATATTAAGTGGAGGGCAATAGAAGACAGCACCCGACATCCACCTCTGACCTACATGGAGGAAAAGGTAAGCAGAAACTCTCCGGCCTCAGCAAGGCTGGTAGTTCTATTCCTTTCCTTAAACATACCGCATTCTTCAATTCTTGGACACCATTCCTGAGAGCAGGAGCAGCACACAGCAGCCCGTTTCTAGATCTTCAGCTCCTGTCTCTAAACAGCCAGGGATGAAGAGAAATTTGTCTGCTCCATGCCAGGAGGAAGCAGGAAGGGACTCAACTGAAGTCAATACTTGGGAGCCTCTGTAGGTTCTTGTCATTTATACAAAGATAAGACCTTCTGAGACACAGTTGATGGGAAGCTGCCAGACCGGGGTGTGACTCACCCACACATCGCCTGGCTCCTCTTTTGTGAAGCCTGGAAGCTCAGCAGCTTTTGAGAACAGGTACAGTCATTATTAAGTAATAACTAACAGTTTTTGAAGATTTATTTGCAATTATGTGTGTGTGTTGGGTGAGTATGTGCACATGGGTGTCAAGTACCTATGGAGGCCAGTGGCTTCAGGTTCCCTGGAGCTGGAATTATCAGATGTGGGTGCTAAACCTGCTAAACCTGACCTAGGATCCTCTGCAAGGGCAATATGTGCTCCTAACCACTGAGCAATCTCTGTAGTCTCCATAACTAACACTTTTAAACCCTTAATATTACATAAAATTGGATGAAGAGCTTTGTATACACTAATTCTAGCATTCACAATATGTAAGGCAAGCATTGTCATACTTATTTATATTGATATTATAACCCAGATTTTGCACTCCATGGGAGTTTACATTTTTCAATATATATCTTAGACTGTTGATCACCAGATAAATTAGCACAGAGTGGGTATATGACTTGCCACAGATATGCAGCCAATAACAAGCTATACTTTTCAGTAACTTGCTTTTTATGGTAAATTCTTCACTTTTTTAATCAAACTGGCCAATCTATAGTCTCCCAGGCTAGAACATACCTGTTACCTCCTCCACAGAGGAAAAGATGTTGGATATGACATAGGAGCTAAGAAATGTTACCTCCCTAGGGTGGAGTGAAGAAATGGGTGTAATGCAGGGAAAATAATATTTATATGGCCTCTTTAGAGATAAGAGTAAAATAATACAGAAGGATATGAGGCTTACAAAATCTTGCAGGCTTTCTGCCATCTGTCTGGTAACACCTCCACCCTCAGCATCTATGTTCCATGGGTCTCTTCTCCTCCAATAATGCCTTAAAGAGACCTAGCCTTCTGGCTGCCTTAGAAGAGTGGACATTCCAGGGTGATCTGGAATGCCATCCTCCTCGGCTTAGCCCACCTGGAGCGTGACTCTTCACCCCCCACGCCTCCACCCTCCACCCCTCTTGATCCCTCCACCCTCAAGACATTCAAGGCACAGCTTTTGGGGAACCAAGGCCTTTCTGGAGCCTGTCTTGCAAGGTGGGTTGTTGTTTCCACATAAGGGAGAGAGGGCAGGCGAAAGGGGTGGGTAAGCAAAATGCCAGGAGGAGGAGGAGGAAGCCGTGGGGGAGTTCATGAGTCAGAGAAGGAACAGGTGCTCTGCCTGGCAGGGAAATGCTCATTCGCAAAGGGGAAGCCCAAGCCATTAAAAAGGTAAGAAGGGAAGAGGCTCAGGGTGCAGCTACCATGAAGAGTATTATCTGACTCAAGGCTGCAGGATCTGAGTATCAGATAGCCTGACATCTAAGCTGGGGATTCTGATGGCTGGGGGAAGAGAGTTAGGAGCGTGAAGGGGGGGGGGGCAGTGGTGAGTCAGACTCTGAATCACCAAGGGAATCTTCTAGAAAAAGAAACTCATGCTACTTACCAGAAGCCCCACCTCACCAGATCCATCCATAAAGACTTAGAGAAGGGCCCCAAGTGTGGGTAGAACGGCTGTAATGTAGTCCGGTGTATCGGACCCATCAGATCCTGGCTTCTCTCCTGTTTTCTGCTGGATGGGGAACAGGAGAAGGGAGCTGCAGGTATTGTCTGGCCCAGGCAGAGTGGAGTATGGCCATTAGTTAGATCAAATGAACAGAGAGAGCCATTGTGCCTAGACAGTCAATCAGTCAAATGTCAATTGTTCATTTTGAAAAATAGGGACATGGTGCCAGTGAGGTAACTTAGTGGATTAGGGTACTTGCCACTAAGCCCTGATGCTCTTAGTTCCATTCCAGAGACCCGCTTGGTGGAAGGAGAGAATCCGTTTCCACAGTTGTCCTCTAACACACTACATACATAAAATGTAATGCTTTCAGATTACTACAGAACATCAAAGTCGGTAATGCTGTTATTACCTGATTATATGTTTATGTGAACACATAGACAGTAAGTATTACAGTAATAATCTAAAAGGATTTTTATTTATAATTACCGTATTTTATATGCAACATTTACTTAATTTGTTTGTAGTACTTGAAAATTCTGGTAAATAATTCGCTGCGAATAGGAACTGTGGTAGAAAATCATTATTCCATAGAGATTATTACATCTATAATTTTATCATTATATTATATATTATATTATATATTACATATTATGTTATATGTTACATGTTATATATTATCATCTATAAGCTTACAGAAAGTCAGTCAATATTTAAAGATAGATTTATTTCTGTGACAGAGGGAGTCTGTTCCTTAATGTTTACATGCCAAACATTTATATAATACAGAGAAGGTTTGACTGCTTAAAAAAATAAATAAATAAAAGTAGGGAAGTGGTCAGCACCGTTTTGAGTGTCCAATTGCGTCTAATTGGATTGTGTTTTATAACTTCCCCCTTGAGGGACTCTGGAAGCCCAGAAGTGTACTGTAGGTGGGAAATATAGTGGTATTTATGGATCCAGCATATCAGCTGGAGTGGAAGAGACCTCTGCCTCAAATAGCCTTGGATAATGTTTTCCTGGGGCTGGAATAATTTTATATCTATAAAATAAAAAAAAACCTACATCTTGCCCCCCTCTCCCTGAGTCAACAGTGAACACCTCAAGTGGCAAGACTCTCCCCACTGACAGTTCACTCAGTCATCCATGGACAGGCTTTTCCTGTGCTGTGTGCCCAGCATTGTCCATGGGCACTCAGGACAGCATTGGTAAGGACCCAGGTCCCATCCTTCTAACACTGGGGCTGCGCAAGGTTGTTCTTTGGAGGCACCTGGGAGGCAGAGGCAGGAGGATTGCTGTGAGTTGGGGGCCAGCTTTGGAAGCAGTGTGAGAGTTTTGCGATCACTTTTATCTAGGAGTAGAGCCTCAAGAATTTCCCAGGATAAGGCTGGTGTCCCCAGCTCACCTCCACTCTTTCTGTTTGTACAAAGCTCTTTCCTAACATTTCTAACCAATGCTTTTAGAAACATCATTTCATGAGAGACTCTAAAGTAAGTTATCTGAGTCTTTAAATGCTGGCCTCTTAGATATCTTGGGGGGGGGCGCCATTTGTTTAGTTGATTTTGGTCAGAATTTCTCATTTTAGTTCTAAAAGCTCACTCCTGACTGGCTGGGGAGGGTCTGTAATCCAAGCTCCTGTAGTTAGGATGCTGAAGGCAGCCCCCAAGCCTGGTGCCTTGCCCCTCACTGACACCCATCTGATGACGGTTCTCAAGACCTGATCATTCTCCTAACTTTCCTGAGGCCAGGAACCTATCACTGTCACATCTAGTGCACCCCTGTAATCTGGAAGGGGTGGGGGTGGAGGATCAGAAGTTCAAGATCATTCTCAGCTACATAGCCAGTCCCGAGGCCAGTCTGAGCCACACGAAACCCTGTCTCAGACAAAGCTCAAAGGAGTTTTAGTTTCTGCTTTTTAGCAATGTGACTCTACCTTGTTTCCCAACTGTCTTCACTGGTCCGGGAGGCTTAAGGAGTGTTGATCAGTCGCTGCCTCTTTTTTAACTGTAGCTCAATGGGTAGTCTGCAGCTGTGCCCTGCACACTGGGATGGATGCTAATGGACATTTGGGAGGCAGGGGAGAGCATTCTTTAGAGGAGAAAGGATCCTATGGGTAGTCTCTTGGAGGAAGAATGGAATGTCAGCAACAAGACAGGTTGGGAAGATCCGAAAGCTGACTCTGAGGGTAGAGGTAGGAAAATGGAAGGCACAGGAAATCAAAGGATAGGTAGAGGAGGGTTCTGGGCTTGAGGCCTGGGAATTTGGGTTTCAGCTTGTGCATGTTCCAATGTTAATCCAAGGAAATTTAGAACAAGAGCGTGACAGATGTGTACTTTGGAAAAGGGTGTGGTCGCTGGGGATTGGGAGGGTGAGAGACCGGAGGGAAAAACCAAAGCCTCCAGCAGATAGTGATTCAGGCTGGAACCGGAGGAGTTCTGCTCTCCAGTGAGCTCCCTTAAGCACCAGGTACCTAGCAGCCCTCGCCTCTGCCAGGAATGTCCCCTGCCTCTACTCTTGGTTGTTAAGATGAATTCTGCCTGAGATGTGACCTGGAGTGCTCTCTAGTGGGCTGGGCAGCCCCAACGGGTGCTATTCAGAGCCTGGTAATCATGGACTGGACAAGGGTCATGAAATCTTGCTCTTCCTAGCCAGGACTTATCGAAGAAAAAGCAGAGGAGCGGAGATTCGTCTCCGTGACAGGACAGGAGGAACAAGAAGCGAGATCCCTTCCCAACACCCCGCTACCACCCTGCAAAAAAGGAAAGAAAACACACAAGGGGCCCGGCTTGAGATCAAGGGCAGCTGGCACGCAAGAAAAGCACAGGGCAGTCAAGTCCTGCAGGGACTGGGGATGGGATGGCCCGGGGCAGGGATGGAAGGAAAGCCCGGCTTTCCAAGTTCCAGGGGATGTTAGCTTTGAGGGAAGCAGTCGCCAGACCCACTTATAAAATGTCAGCCTAGTTTCTGGGTGTTCACAGGAGAAGGTCCTCTCTCCGGCAGCCATTTCCCATACTCAAGTTGTTCCTAGGAAAATTTCCCTGTCTTGTGGTAGTGAACGGGGAGGCAACAACACTTAACCCATAACCGGCAATGACATTTATTATTCCTATTATTCCTGCCTTGGACTTCAGTTTTAGAAACTGGCCATCCACTAAACCATGGGACCTAGACAAGAAGACAAGAGGTAGCATTTACTGACACTGTCCTCGGTGATAGCATCGTGGCCATAGAGGGGCTGTATGTGCACATGTGAGTGCAGATGAGCAAGTCACAGGGGTGTCAACTGTCCTATTGCCCTCTGCAATATTCCCTTGTGATAGGACCTCAGCCAACTTCTTGTCTCTGGTTCTCTCACAAGTCAGGGTACATGCACCCAGGTGGTCATGTCTAGCTTTTCTTTGGGTATGGGGGATGTGAACTCATGTTCCCATACTTGGGCAGCGAGTGCTCTTAACCATGGAGCCTGGCAAATGGTGGAATATTTTGGCCACAAAGAAGAGATAAAGGCTAGAGAGACAGTCATAGGTAACGTTCTTACCTGGAGCGCATCAAGACCTGAGTTTGGTGGTTAAACTCACACTATTAAAAAGCCAGACACAGCAGCATGCATTTGCAATCTACAACTGGAGATCCTGGACTCATTGACCAGCCGACATAGCCTATTTGAAAATCTCTAGGCCAATGAGAGGCTCTGACTCAGAGAGAGAGGAAGGAGGAAGAGGAGGAGGAGAAGAGGGGGGGGGAGGTGTATGCTATATGAGGAATGAAATGACACCAAAGGTTTTATGGTAGTTCTCACACAGATAGGCACATGTATGCACACACACTCACACACACATACACACACAGACACACACATACACACAGAGACACAGACACACACATGCAGACACACGCACATACACACAGAGACACAGACACACACGCAGACACACACATACACACTCACAAACATATACACTCACACACACTCACTCACACACACACACCAAAAAAAGAAAAAAAAAAAAAAAGACTGATCCTTGATTAATGCTTGTGGTATTAATGCATGGATGGTAATAAATGGATAAGATGGGGGAGGTTGCCACTGCCCCACAAGCTCTGGTGAGGGTTGTGACACACTTCCAGAATGTTCAAGGGGACTTCCAAGGGAAGCCTGAGAGCTGGCAAAGCATATCCTACCTCTTGAGGAAGCAAGTTGTGAACTTCAAGAATCTCCTCTGTGGCTGCCACCTTCTCCTCCCAAACCCACTCTCTAACACTTCCCTCCATGTTCATAGACAGCATGAAGGCTACCTGTCAATGGCTGTCTAAGTCTCTCTCTCTCTCTCTCTCTCTCTCTCTCTCTCTCTCTCTCTCTCACACACACACACACACACACACACACACACACACACACACACTTTTCGACTCAATATTTCACTCCTGTGGATTTTATCTTACAAGTGTGTGTACAGGAAGCTCATGACTCAAGAAGCCTTTGAAGTAAGGGGAGCTTGGAAACAGCCAAGGAGCCTTTGGTTAGATAAATTGTTGTGTGTCTATACAAAAGAATCCTGTGTGGTTAAAAGAAACAAGGAAATGTTTTGTATTGTGTCCCCCAAGACATGCTGACAAGAAGGGAAAAAAGCAAAGCACTCTGGGTAGAAATGCCTTATTAAGGGGCAAATATTAAGGATTTATAAACATTTAAATCTCCTTGTATGTATAGATTGCAACCGAAATGTCACAATGAAATGAACCCCCTGTTGTGTAGTGGAGAGCTGATTTGGAGGCAGGTATTAAAGCAGAATTTTCACTATGTACCAATAACAAGATAAATATTGGCTCTTAGAAACTGGGCCAAGTCCACCCGGTCACTAGGAAAATTCTTACACTTTCTTTTCTCTAGAGAAAGGCTCTGACCTATTTGAAGATGCGTCACTGAGTCCTGCCCACAAATAGCTCTAAGAAGGTTCTAACTTCCCCTACAGACTCAACTGATTGAGACAATATCTCCCCCTACCTGTCTTGAGCAAGTCAGAGCTGGGTCCTGACAGGCCAGGTTGCAGCCAGCAAGCCCTCTTCTGGCTCTCCTCCATTTCCAGTTCTTACTCTGTGGACTTTCATGTCCATGAAAACAAGTCTTTTCCAAACAATTTGAGCCATGTAAAAATTTACTATTAAAAGCACCCTATCTGAGTAGACAGTCAGGACATTTGTTTATTATTTTTTATCCTTTGACAACTTCATATATGTGTGTACTGTATTTAACAATATTCACCCCCTATTCCTATCCAAGAAAATCTAATTAAACTTGGTGGGTCCTAAAAATATATTTTCAGCTGTGAAAGTGAAGGATGATGGGTGACAGGGGACGAGGGAGGGTCAGTGGGTGACAGAGGATGAGGGAGGGTCAGTGGGTGACAGAGGACGAGGGAGAGTCAGTGGGTGACAGGGGACAAGGGAGAGTCAGTGGGTGACAGGGGACAAGGGAGGGTCAGTGGGTGACAGGGGACGAGGGAGAGTCAGTGGGTGACAGAGGACGAGGGAGAGTCAGTGGGTGACAGGGGACAAGGGAGAGTCAGTGGGTGACAGGGGACAAGGGAGGGTCAGTGGGTGACAGGGGACAAGGGAGGGTCAGTGGGTGACAGAGGACGAGGGAGGGTAAGTGGGTGACAGAGGATGAGGGAGGGTAAGTGGGTGACAGGGGACGAGGGAGAGTCAGTGGGTGACAGGGGACAAGGGAGGGTCAGTGGGTGACAGGGGATGAGGGAGAGTCAGTGGGTGACAGAGGATGAGGGAGAGTCAGTGGGTGACAGGGGACGAGGGAGAGTCAGTGGGTGACAGGGGACAAGGGAGGGTCAGTGGGTGACAGGGGACAAGGGAGGGTCAGTGGGTGACAGGGGACAAGGGATGGTCAGTGGGTGACAGGGGATGAGGGAGGGTCAGTGGGTGACAGAGGACAAGGGAGGGTCAGTGGGTGACAGGGGACAAGGGAGAGTCAGTGGGTGACAGAGGATGAGAGGGTGGGTGATAGGGGGTAGGAGAGAGTACTAGGGGTGAATTTTTTCAAGCATATCATATATGCATATGGAAATGACATTGTGAGACTCACTATTTTGTATATTTAAAATATGCTAGTAAATATAAATATTTTTAAAGCTGGGTTTAGTGGCTCGTTCCTGTGATTCTAGCACTTAGGAGGCTGAGACAGAAGAATGACTAGATGTTTAGGGCTATCTTTGGCTACATAGTAAGATCCAGGCCAGCCTATCTCAAAATTACAACAAATACATAAAAGCTCTGAGGAGGGAAAGCACCTGAGGGTTGAGAACACTGACAAGTTATCCTAAGTCTTGTTTCTGTTGCTGTGACAAAATACCTTGGGCAGAACAGTTTAGGAGCAGAAAGGATTTGTCTGATCCAGGTCATTATTGCAGGGAAACCACAGAGGCAGGAGCTTCCCAGGGGATGGTACTCACATTCAGAGTGGCTCCTCCACCTTAACAGTTGAGACAGTCCCCCCAAGACACGCCCACAGGCCAGCCTTACTCCAGTAAGGCTGTCTGGTGGGGTGGTTTTAGGTTTGGGAAGTTGAAAATGAGAAACCAAGCAGCACAGTTGTAAAGTCTGTCTTAGAGATTGAAATAGAAGTCATGAACCAACTTGGTTTTCATCAACACTCAGAGCCTTGCATAGGCTAGGTGGGTGTTCTGCGGTTGGGTCCTGCACAGTTCAGTCCTGGGAACATAATTGGATGACATGGTAATGAAAAAAGACAGAGAAAATCTGGGGTTGGGTGGCTTGTGCTCACCCTGATGGAGGGAACATAACCCCCAAACTCAGCATCTTTATTATGAAATACACAAGGGGGTGGGGTTAGCTAGTTTCAGATGAGGGTCTCTCTAGGAAAGAAGTCTCCAGATATAAACATCCCAGATGAGGGTTGATGCTTTCTGTACACACTGTCAACATTCATACTTGGACCAGAGACTCATGCCATTTCCATGAGTCTTAGATTTTGGAGTCCTTGATGAGGTCATGCTCACGTCAATGATATATATTCACTCTAAGTACTTCACATACTCCTCACACATTCCCTCAGGACTTCCTCCACTCCCTACACTCTACCGCTGACCTACACATGTAAAGAGGACCTTATTAAATTGCTCAAGCAGGCCTTGAACTTGCAACCCTCATACTTCTGCCTCCCATGTACAAAGGTTATAGGCATGCACCAACTCAGAGTAAGAAACTGTAACTTGTGATCATGCCTGTCATAAAGAGGATAGCAGACCCTTACCTTTCCTTTCTAAAGCTACAAGAAAGAATCTCGAGGACACATGACAATATGTGCATTAGCATCTATTGGTCATATTCATGCTCTGCACAATAGCTAGTGTGTCTCTTGGTTATTTATGTCAGGAAGTCATTCAGTTCAGAATGATGCAAAAAAGAACATTAAAACCTCTAAGGGGGACTAGAGAGATGGCTCACTGGTTAAGAGCACTGGATGCTCCTACACAGGACTAGGGGTCAGTTCCCAGCACCCATACGGTAGCTAGCAACTATCTGTAACTCTAGTCCCCAGGCATCCAACACCCTCTTCTGGTCTCCAAGGGTACTGTATGCATGTGGTTTACAAGCCAACACTCACATAAAATAAAAGTAAATACTTTAAAAAAAAAAAAACTATCTAGGAGAAATACACTTAGTACTAGACTTTTTATTATTTTTTGAAATTATGCCTGTGTATGCATATGGCTTCTATGTGCATATGCACGTGTGGTGGTCAGAAGACAGCTTGCAGGGGCCAGTATTTTCCTTCCACTGTATTGATCCTGGGGATGAAACTCAGGTTCATCAGCAGGTATTGTTACCTACAGAGCCTCTTGCTGACTCTGGTGAATACTCTCTTTCCCTCCCTCCCTCGGCACTGAGACATGTACTTTGCATTATTATATGATTGTTAATATATTATATGATTGTTAATATGCCCTCCAACTTTTCTGATTTACTCTCACCTCCTTACCCCTCCCACATGCCCCAAATTTCATGTCCTCCTTTTTTTTTTAATAACTCACCAAGTCCAGTTCATGGACTCAGGGATATGTGGCCATTTACTGGTGCTCGGTTTGTAGCTGGAAGATTTCCTGTGTCCCACAGTCACTTGGTCCCAAATAAACACACAAAGGCTTATATTAATTACAAACTGTCTGGTCTATGGCTGAGGCTATTATGAGTTAACTCTTGCATCTTAAATTAACTCATTCCTATTCATCTATGCATTGCCACATGGGCGGTGGGTCACTAGTGCTTTCACATCTTGCTTCTTAGGCAGCTGGATCACTTCCCCCAGACTCTGATCTTCTTCACCTGTCTCTCTGCTTGGATTCCCCACCTGACTGTAAGCTGTCTTGCAATAGGTCAAAGCAGCTTCTTTATTAACTAGTAGAAGCAACACATACTCAGAACGTACAAAAAGACCAACCCACAGCAATGTATGACCTACCAAGAGCCCCATATGAAGGTCTCATATAAAATAAGCTCTCATTGTGAAAAAAAAAAAGAGTCAGGGGTTCCACCAGTCTTCATGATTTTTTATGTGAATTATGAATGAAACATGTTCTTTAAATATTGAATATCTAGATCCTGGATCACACACACCCCAAACACTTTTGATACTACCATTTTGTGTAATGAACATCTGAATTCTTGATAAGTTGACATTCTCTGGTACTGCACGGTACAACTGGCCCGATCATGCTAAGTAGCCCTGAGTAGGTTTTCAATGCAGCCAGGAATTTCCCAAGCTGAAGCCTTATGACCAAACAGTCACAGGTGTCTCTAACACAGCTCCCGGGCTGGCTCACCACACTTCTATGGAGTCATCTTTAAGGAGACAATGATTCTGCTGAAGTGAGTTCAGATCATTTATCTCCTGCATAAACATAAGGTTAGCTTTGGATCAGATCCCCATGTTCTTAGTCTCATGGGACGAGGCTAAGACAGTCAGAAGGAACCTGATGCCAGATGTGACCAAGCAGTTTAACAGCCTACTTCCCTAGCCTTTAAGGGACTGTAGTACAAAGGTTCCAGGCTTCACCAAAATGGGGAAGGGATGAGGAACAGACTTGTGAGACTCCCCTTCACATGAAGGGATCAGTAAGGAGTGGCCTGATGGCAGCCCATGGCTCCGTATCTCAGTTCCCTTGGTTTTGGGAAAAACAAAGGCATTCAAGCGAGACTTGGTCAGACAGATAGCTCTGCCTTCGAGCCACTCTCTGTCAGAGGTGTAGAAGGTGTGGGGTATGGCAGCGTCCCTTATGTGGACTGAATCTAGCTGAGTAGGGATATTCTTGGTAGTTCAATTAACAAGAACACAGTGATCCAATAAGATCAAGAAACCAGAATTACTCTGCAGAGAGATTTGGACAAGTCCTTACAGGAAGTTTCTGACCTTTTACACTGCTCCTTGGAGGAGGCCCAGGAAAAGCCAGAAAGTAGAGGCTACGGTAACCTAACAGCCTCATCCCTCTGCTTGCCCCTTAAAGGTCTACGCCCACAGGATGATCCTGCCTAAGAAAGTGAAGCTGTTGCTGTTTCTGGGTTCCCAGATGGTCGTCATGGCATTCTTCTTTCACATGTCTGGCCATAGCGGCTTCTTCCAGAACAAAGAGCCCAGGTCTGTGCATGTGCTGGTCCTGACTTCCTGGCGTTCAGGGTCCTCTTTTGTGGGGCAGATTTTTGGACAACATCCAGATGTCTTCTATCTGATGGAGCCTGCCTGGCATGTGTGGATGAGTTTCACCAGCAGCACAGCCTGGAAGCTACAAATGGCTGTTCGGGACCTTCTGCGGTCTGTCTTCCTGTGTGACATGAGTGTCTTTGATGCCTACATGAAGCCAGGCCCCCGGAAACAATCCAGCCTCTTCCAGTGGGAGCAAAGCCGGGCCCTGTGCTCATCACCTGTTTGTGACTACTTCTCCCGTGATCAGATCAGTTCGCCTAAGAATTGCAAGCTGCTCTGCGCTCAGCAGCCCTTTGATATGGTGGAGAAGGCCTGCCACACTCACAGCCATGTGGTGCTCAAGGAGGTGCGTTTCTTAAACCTGCAATCCCTCTACCCACTGCTCACAGACTCTTCCCTCAACCTGCGTATCATACACCTGGTCCGAGACCCCAGGGCTGTGTTCAGATCTCGGGAACACACCAGAGCAGAACTTATCATTGATAGTCATATTGTGCTGGGGGAGCATTTGAAAACAACCAAGGAGGAAGAGCAGCCCTACTATGTCATGCAGATGATTTGCAAAAGCCAGGTGGACATAGTCAAAGCCATCCGAGCCCTACCGGAAGATCTGCAGCAGCGTTTCCTGTTCCTGAGGTATGAGGACCTGGTTCGGGCACCCGAGGCCCAGACCTCCAGGCTATATGAATTTGTGGGGTTGAAATTTTTGCCCCATCTTCAAACCTGGATTCATAACATCACCCGTGGAAAGGGTATGGGTCAACATGCCTTCCACACTGATGCCAGAAATGCCATCAATGTCTCCCAGGCATGGCGTTGGTCCTTGCCTTATGAAAAGGTTTCTCAAATTCAAAATGTTTGTAGTGAGGCTATGGATTTTCTGGGATACCTCCAGGTCAGATCCCAACAAGAGCAAGCCAACCTGGCCCTAGACCTTCTGTCTTCCTCCCACACCTTGAGGCAAGTCTACCGAGAAGGTTTCAAGCCTCAGCCACCATTAAATGATCCCAAGCCTTAACAGTATCACCAGATGAGCAAACTAAGTATGAGTTGAGCTTCCACAGGCCCAAGCAGAGCCTTTGTGTCTGTACTCAGGTCTACACTACATCTGAGCCAAAAGCCAAGAAACAATTTCCTTCTATCTTGAAAGTACTCAGGATCCTTGAACAGCTCTTTCATCTTGCCAAGCAAGACTGCCACCTTTCTTCCCTTCTTGGCCTTCTTACCTGGGCATACCTCAGAGACTATGGCCTGGAGGTCTACTAGACATACTGTACAACATCCGTGGACCACATCCGTGGACCAAGTCCATAAACCTCCCTGTCCCAATGAGAAATGGGAGAAAAATGGAAACAGAGCTTTCATCAAAGAGATCCCAGCAACTTCCACAGAGACCTGGACTCTAGGCCCTCAGGACCCAGCAAATTCAAGGAAACAGGAGCAGGGGGTGTTTGCTTTCCTGTGAGTCTACCTATTGCACTTTTACAAGAAACAGGAAGCAAACGCCCTGCCCAACAGGACCAGTGCTCAAGTTCAAGGTACAGTTGGTCTGGATGGCATCTCCAGTGTTTTCCTGACATCTGTGAAACTACCCTCAAGTAATATAAAAATTATAAACCAAGCTTGTGTTTTGAATTCCCTTGTACGTTTTCTAACTACTAATAGTCAATGTTCATTCTTATGGGACTCTAACAATAGACATAATCATCTTTGTAGAGTATCTTTAAATTTTCTTTTGCTATTTCCTCACACATATAAGAGTCACTACCACTTTTGGAGTCAGATGATGAACTGAGCCTCTGTTGTCTTAAGAACTGGTGGAAGGCAGCGGCATTAGCTGCTTGCCTGCTGCAGTAATACACCATGGCAGAAAGGCAACTTTGGGGAGAATGGGTTCATCTGGCTTATAACCCAGTGAGGTACACCTCATCATGGTGGGTGAGGTATAGTAACAGGGGTGTGGAGCTGGCACATCATATTCCACCCACACAGAGGAAGCAGAGATAAAGAATGGGAAGTTGGGCCAGACTATAAAATCTGAAAACTTACTCTCAGTGACAAACTTCCTCCAGCAAGGCTTCACCTGAGAGTTCTGTAACTTTCTCAAACAGCATCACCAACTGGGGACCAAGTTGTAAACTGCATGAACCTATGTAGCACATTGTATGTTCAAATTCAAGAGCTGGCAACGAGGAACTAAGCCCTTTCTTGGGTGATACACGTACTGTCACAGTGCATGCATCACTCTGGGAGCTATGCACTTAAGCCTTTTAATCTTTTCCTTAGACAGAAGACCTCAGTTCTAGTGTGTATCTCCCCCTGCTTCTAATAATCATCCCCCCAATAAGAAAAGTTATTTCTCCCGATCTTTGTAGATGTCCCCAGATCCATCTGTGCTCTGGGACAGCCTTGTACAAATGCACACTTCCAGGTGCTTCCTTAAGTCTGGGGAGACCAGGGTCTCCCACTGTGGGTTTCTGGGTGCTCATTGCACTGCCTGACTGGCTCTTCAGGGCCTACTCACTGCTCCTAGCACAAGGTGTCCCCTACGTTAGACAGGAATACAATTCACCTCCTGGCTCCAAGACATGCTTAACACACGCCTTTACCATCGGAGTAAAAAGAGTAAGGGACAGGTATCTATAGAAAGTGCTGGGTGTGCGGCTGTTGACAGGGACCAGAGTTCAGTTCCCAGCACCTGGCTTGTATGGCTCACAATTGCCTGTAACTCCAACTTGAGAATCTGACTCTTCTGACATCCATAGGCACCTCTTGCACACCACACACACACACACACACACACACACACACACACACACAGAGAGAGAGAGAGAGAGAGAGAGAGAGAGAGAGAGAGAGAGAGAGAGAGAGAGAGAGAGAGAGAGAACTGGGATTTTATGAATCTCTGAGCTCTCAATTAAAAAAAAAAAAACAAAAAACTCATTTGGTCCAAACCTGAGAGAATCTGCCTTTTAGGATTTTCCTTTGACTTGTCATTGTTTTTACTTCATAAAGTCAAAATCCTCTCCCATCATACTTCTGAGCAGCAGCTGAGTGCCCCATCACCTGAGATGCTTAGGTAGCTAGCTGCCTTTCTACCAGGATTGGTTGTCATTAATTTACATTACCCTTCAAAGGAGAACATTTATTCTAACATCCAAATCCAAGTAGCTCTCAGAACTCCTCAAGAGCTTAGGACCTGGTGTTGTGGGATTCAGGTGTCAGCTGATAAGGTCAAAAGACACTTATACAGGGCACCGGGCCCCCTGAAGGGGGCGGGGAAAAGCCCATTGAAAAGGGGCTGCAGAAACACGAGACGCTCTCTTCCTGGTTCCTGGATGATTGGGGTAGCATCGGCGACTGTCCTCACCGTTCCAGACTCCAGTCCCTCTTCAGGTGCTACTGTAATCTGTTAACTGTACCGTGAGTTCTGATTTATATTTTAATAAATATTTATCTGGTACTGGTGCCTTCTAAGTAAACTCCGCCTACAACCTGGGGCTAGAGAGGTGGCTTAGTTCGTAAATTGTTCACCACATACGCACAAGGCCCAGAACCCATTCTAAAACTCTGGGCATAGTGGGCATCTGTACCCTTAGGGCTGCTATGCAGAAGGGGACAGTAGATTTCTGAAGCTCATTGACCAGCTAACCTAACCAAGTGTGTGAGCTTCAGGTTCAATTAGAGGCCCCATCTCAAAAAATAATGCATAGGGGTTGAAGAGATGGTTCAACATTTAGGAGAACACACTGCTCTTCCAGGGGACCTGAGTTCAATTCCCAACACCCACATGATGGCCCACAACTGTCTGAAACTCCAGTCCCAAAGGGATCCGACACCTTCTGACCTCCGAGGCATGCATATGGTACACAAACATATATGCAGACAAGACATCCATATTCCTAATAAATAAATAAAATTTAAAACATAAATAGGAGAGCAATAGGGGACTTCAAGTACAATTTAACAACATTTCTATCTATAATTCCTGTGTGGTTTCACTTTCTATGTAACGACAGCAATTGATAACATTGTAACAAAGTTTAATTAAAACTATTTTATTTTTCAACTTGTGGATAGTGGTTAAATAAAGGTAGAATCAGTTTATGGTGATTTTTGTACAAAATCTGACCTGGTGTTAACCTGTAATATTTTTTTCAGGCTATAGCTTATAATTTACTGTATGATTTGTTATGCCTAATCCTAAACATAATGTCTGCATATATATTATCATAATTCTCTTGAATTACTTTTACAGACTAAGAAAGCAAAGTGAGTTAAATGAATATGTGTGCATAACATGAGCCACTTAGTAATAATTCTGACAGGCATTAGTTGGGAGAGCCCTGTCCCCCTCCTGACAGACAGTCCCAGGATAGTATCACTTTTCTCACAAATGTCTCTGGCCCTCCACAGAATGTTTCCTAAGCGTAGTATTGCAGAAAAGTAGTCTAGATATGACATTCTGGAAAGTATGTCTCTTTCATTTGATACATATAACAGACACTGCCATATACCAAGGATGTTCTGGGTATTGGTGCTGAGGACATGTTAGCCTATTTGTGGGGTTAGGGACAATCAATAAGCAGGTCTGTGTTAGTTCGGGGTTGAGGGAAAGGTACTATGGTACAGAAGTCAAAGGATCATTGTTTCTAAAGGAGAGTCTCTCTGGAAATAGGAGAATATGCCTTGCAGAGACCTGGAAGAGACATGGCCACACCCTGGCAAATGCCAGTTCCAGCAAAGACAAAGCCAAAAAGCATCTATGAGGGTGTGATGCTCTCAGTAATGGGGATTTCATGAAAGATATAGGCATACAGGCATGGCAGGAAGGACAATAAACTAATGGAATTGTACTGCCGGATGACTCTGCTACTGCCAGCTGGTGCCTCCTGTCTCCATGTTCTCATTCATAAGCACAGGGTGGGTAGCATAAGTGCATCACTGCCCTGCAGAGGGCATTCTTAGTGGGCTCTTATGAGTGTTTATGTCTGAGGCTAGCACAGCACTAGACAGCTCAGGCAATAATGAGCCCTTGCTGAGCCAGACTGATGGCCACAGCAGCATCCCTTCCTGGTGTTGCCAATCACATGGAGGAGACTGATCATGATTCCCTGGGTTTTCTGCAACAGTAGCTCACGGCAAGAAGTGGTCAGTGTTTTTTTAATTGCCATACAGTGATTGTGGATTTTTCTCTGGGGAATTTGGAGTTGTCACAACTAGGTATTGGTACTGTTGGCATCAGTGGGGACACTAGCAGCAGTGTACAGGGAAGCTTCCCAGAGTAAAGAATCATCTGGTCCAAGGGAGCATGCAGTCACTGAGAAACCCTCCTCAATGTGAGATTCTCTTGATCTCTTAAGTCCAGTCCAAATGAATGAGCTGCCAGGCTCCATGTCAGGACTGGGGACAGACCAGACCCAAGGCTTTGAACCCTTTCTTGGTCACCTCAGGAGAGTGGTAGAGTAGATACACACACAAACATGTACATACAGACGCATGTGACATACACTTGCATGTACACACACACACAACCACATTCTTGCAAGCATGCATGCACAGATGTACACATACAACACACATATGCATATATTAAATACTGACTCTACCTAGGTTCTACCAAACAGAGCACTATCCCTCTCTGGTCATTGACCTTGCCACCTTGCCGCCAAGCCAGTTTTCAGCTTCTTATATTGAGAAAACCATAAGGAAGCTGGCTTATGGTTTGTGCCTTGTTTATGACAGGAAATAGTAGGTGCAACAGGCACTTGGAGCTACAGCTCATAAAATCCAAGCTCATTCCAGAGTCACGGTTGATTAACCCAATTCATTTGGTTACGAGGGGTAACTGTAAGGAAGACAAACACTGGAAGAAACATAGTAAGATCTCTGTTCTTTTATGGAGTTGAGTTGTAGGGTGGGAACCAAACTGTGAGAACTTTATAGATGAGAGGGATGGGAGGGAGAATGAACAAGAACGTTCTGGAAATAACTTGCCTGAAGTTCTGAAATTTAAATTTAACGGGTCTCACTCTCTCCACGAGAACCTCAGCTATGGCTATGTGCACATTAAGAAAAGACAGATAGATCTGACTAAGGAAGATCTATCTTCCTCAATATCTATCTTCCTCAGTACTTCGTATCTAACAGGAGAGTTTTGAGAAAGGTCAGGCTTGGGAAATGCTGAATGTCTTTAGCCACAATGAGCCTGGATTGGCTTTACGCACTGCTTTCTCCTGCCTGCTTCCATCCCCAAGCCAGCAAGTTCCCAGTGGGAAAAGAAATCACGTACCAAGACAGCTGTCTCCGTGTACAATTTATAAGTGTGCTTCAGCGTGTCAGAATCCCTTCCTCTGCTCTACAAACCCCTCCCAGCCCTCTTCTGACCACACTCCAACTGTCCTTCTTCCCCAAAGAAAACCCATGAGCTAATGAACTCCACTCCTCCACACCAAACATCTGAGTGTCCCTTCCCGGCCTTCTAAGGCCAGTCCTACGCTGGAAGATGCAATCCTACCCCCTCCCTCTTTCTGAAGAACTGCCCATTTTTCAAGTGTATTCCCCTTCTTCTAAAACTCAGATTCTCTTCAACTAAACTCTCCTCTTTGGTTCAGTGTTCCCAATGCTCACTCTCATGGGGGGGAAATGTCCCTTTCTCTGTTTAAAGACGAGCCCTGCCCTCAATTGCTGGACCACACTGCCCTTCAGTAGTGTCCATGGCTATTCACTTCTGCTTTCTCCTTTACGAATTACCACCTGGATTCACCACCTTCCCTCCCACTGAACCAGCTCTCATTGACCACAAAAATCAAATTCCATGCTGGCCCCTCACTCTATCTAGTCCATGCAGCCTGATGCTTACCTCTCCTCCACTCTCCTTGACAATCTGTCTCATCTCCCACTTCCCCCTCCAACACCCACTCTAGACCTCTCTCCCACCTCTCTGCCTCCTCTCAGCCTTCTGTGTAATGTTCCATTTTTTAGCTATTAAATGTTGGGGTCCCTATGCTCAGGCATAATGTCTCTTCCTTTTCACTGGAGGCTTGCTATCTTCCTCCCCTTGTACCATAAATTGGAGATGACTTACACATATATATTCCTGGCCCAGACTCCCCATAGCCTAGGTCTGAATAATCTAATAACTTTCTGTAGAAAAAAAAAAAACAGACAGCTCAGATCTCACAGTGTAGTTAGAAAACCTCACAACTGATCCTTGTGGATCCCCCCACCCAGCCTCAGAGTGTATTCCCTGCTCTTAAATTTATGGCTCTGCCAGTCCTTTGGTTTTGGATCATGCTATTTGTATCCCATAAGCACTAAGATCTGCATGGCATATCTCATTATTTCTCCCACCTGGAACAAGCCACTCTGCGGCTTTTAAATTATTATTTTTCTTCAGGTCTCAAGGGAAGCCTCTCTAGAGTCGCACTGGCTCAGCCATCTTCATCAGTGACTGTCCTTGTCACTATGACAAAAGATCTGCCTGGAACAATCTAAGGATGGAGAGATGCATTCAGTTTAGGCTCACCATTTCAGGACACTGTCCTTCAGGGCAGAGGAAGGCATGGTGGTGGGACTGTGAGGTGAGGAGTCACCTTGCATCCGGTCCAGAGGCAGACAGCAGTGAATGCTGGTGTTCATTGCACAGCTTCTCCATGTGATTCAGTACAGGACCCCTCACCCACAGAATGGCGCTGCTCACAGGGGGACCCCACCTACAAAGTGGTGCTGCCACAGTTAAAATGGATCTTTCCACTTCAGTTAACCAGATGTTAGTAATCCTTCAGAGGAGTGCCTAAAGGCTAACCTAATCTAGAAAGCCTCACAGGCATGCCCAGAACCTTATCTCCTAAGTGACTCTAGATCCTGTCATATTGACAATATTAACCCCCACACCCCCTAAGTCCTTACTGGATGCCAAAGCAGTGAGCTTGGCACAGCCACCACAGCATTGCTCTGGAGTAAAACCATGCAGGATCATATGAGCTTTGAGTTCTTTGAAGAAAGGGATTATCTTATCTACTGTGTTATAGCTACACCCAGAACAGTTCCTGACACACACCAATCAATGGATAAACATTTGTTTATTGCACTCAGGAGACATTAGCAGGGAGATCAAGAGCTTAAGGCTAACTTCAGCTATCTCAAAGATTAAAAATAAAATAAACAACAAAATAAAACCACGAAGGGGAAAAAGGTCTCTGGAATAACTGTCCTTCTGATCTGACTTCAGCCATATTATGCTCAAAAAGAAGTTTTTCCCCTAACATTTAGGGGAGGGAAAACACATTTACTCAATCATAGAAACTTCCCTTCTTAAGAAATGTGGCCACATGCTTAAAGATCCAGCTAATGAAGAGCCAACACTCAACACACTTCCTGTTTGATAGAAATAAAGGAAATTGGATCTTAAAGCTAATGGCTTAGAAGTCGTGGGTCAAGTGGGATCAAGGTGAGCTCCTAAGACAGAGGTAGGAGCTTGAGTTGACTTATATTTTTAGTGGTGATATGACTGCAGCCTGAAAGGCTGACAATTCCATGTTTTCTGAAGATGTCAATCACTCGAGGGTCCTCATGTACACTGGAAAATCCCTGACAAAACTGATTGCAACTTGGTTTTTGCCAAACCTAGCAGGAATCGCCCAGCCTGGTGGTTCCTTTGTTTTCATCCCTCTCTGTTGACATCAAGCTGGGCTCTACTCTAAGTTACTTCATATTGGGTAAAACAGTGGAGTTTTCCAAGCTGTCCGGGAGGCTCCATCTTACACGTGTCCTTTGATTCCATTTGAGTACAAAAACAGATTGGGAAGTCAAACGTGGTGACAAGCTCCTATAACCTGACCATCAGGAGCTGGAAGCAAAAGGATTGTGAATCCAAGGTTAACCTTGGCTACATAGTAAGTCTGTCTCAAAAAATAAAATAAAATAACAAAATAAAACAATGGGGAAGGGGGATAAAAACCTCAAGGATGGCCACACTTCCAAAATCCACTGTGAGGAGCTCACCTGAGTGAAACAAACTAGTAATAATTATGAAAAATTCCCACTTAAACTTGAAATGAATCCTGTATATTCTAAAGCTCCTGGCTATTGTCCTAATACAACAACTAGAGAAATATTTGTCCAAGAAAAATTAGTCAATCCTCTGAGAACAGCAGGGATCTGGCAATTAAACTGTCTGAACTTGACCCTCCCCCTTGGACCCAGTTCATGTAAGGGAAGTTCTAATACAGGCAGGGTAGCCAAGTAGATGGGGGCCTCCCTTCCTGCCAGCTTCTAGTCTAGAACGAAGGTTTCACTCTAGGAGGGACAGGTGGCCAGCATCTCACAGGGCTGTTTCCAGCTCTTCCCCAAACAAGAGGCGGGACTGAAACTCCCTTCCAAAAACTAGGTCCTCTTTTTGGATTAGAAGCCCTGCTTACCCAGAGAAGGCCACAATGTTGGGTTCCAAATGCTTCTTACCCAGAGAAGGCCACAATGTTGGGTCCCAAATGCTTCTACCTGGCCAAGGAGATAGCTCAAGTGGTAAACTGCTTGCCCCACATCATGAGGACCTGTGTTGAGATCTCCAGCGCCCTGTAAAAGTATTAGCAGCACATCATGCGCCTTAACCCAAGACTACTACTGTGAAGACAGGATTACCTGGACCTGCTGGCCAGTTAGTCTGGCCAAATTGGTGAGCACCAGGTTCAAACAAGAGATACTCTGTCTCAGAAATTAAGATGGAGGGGTGCTGAAATAGTTCCATGGTTAAGGGCACTGTTGCTCTTTCAGAAGGCCCAAGATCAGCTCCCAGTAATCACATGGCGGCTCACAACTACCTGTAAGTCAGGTACAGGGCTTCTGGTGGTATCTTCTGGCTTCAACGGACACCAACACACACAGTACATATATAGACAAGCAGATACACAAACATACATATCCCTGGATGGCCTAGAATTGACTAAGTAGATCATATTGGCTTTCAGCCCATAAAGATCTGCTTGGCCTCTGCCTCTGGACTGCTGGGATTAAAAGCATGCACCACCATAACAAGCCTGAATTTTAAAAAATAAAGAAGGAAAGTGTAGAGCAATGGAAGACACTGATAGCAATGTCTGTCTGATCTCTGCATGCAGGTGCATCTTCATGCACACATACATACCACATATACATGTATATATGGACATAAGAAATGGAGATGTTGAAGGGAAGCAGCTAGTTAAAAGGACGCTTTTTGTTCCATGGAACTAGTAGTGTCAATGAAAATTACAGAATATCCAGTAGTTTAAAAGAAACAATAGGCGATCCTTTTTGGGATGGCAGCCAGCATCTAACACTATCAGGATGTTGTCAAAAAACAATAAAGCAATCAGCTCCTGATTGTTAGAGGCTAACACCTGGATGTGCTACTGTATGAAGTCAGGGCCAGGCTGATAGCTTTAACAGCAGACTAAGGAAGGAGAGATAAAGAGAGTTCTATTAAAGCAACACTCATCTCAGGTCTCCAGAGACTGTGAATGAAAAGTTTTCTTTCTCTAAGGACAGTTTCACATTCTAAGTGGCAACATCAGAGACAGCGCAGGTAGGGGGAAATACAGTCCAGCCAGGTCACTGAAGACACAAGCAGATGACAACAGGTCCAGATGAGAGAGGCGATAATACCAAGAATTTCTATAAAATTTTACCTGGATGTATGATAAAGATCTGTGAAGAAATATGAAGGTGTTCCCAAGACAAGAAAGGGGGAGGTCAGCCGATAGACCTTAACTGTGAGTCCAGATTCTGAGCTCAGCGAAGGAGCCAAAGTCCTTACGTTTGTTCCAAGACAGAGGACGGAGGGATGAGAGAGTTCCAGTAAAGCAACACAATCTCAGATCTCCAGAGACTCTGAATGAAAAGGCAAGGTTCGGTAGTTCTTTTTTGTGTGTCCTGCTTGTCCATTTTGGACATCATACTGCAAACAGCCAAGGCAAGGGCACTCACTATCCTGCCCAGTGGCTAACTTTTGCCGCAAAGAAAGTCAACTCCATATGAAGTTTCTTGGATGCCCTTCATCATCTTCTCTGAAGTAGGTTGGTGCTGCCAGGAGCAGATATCTCATTGTCATAATAATAGCAGGAAGAAGAAGAACCTATGTTATATTAAAATATCTTAAATGCCATATTCTGTAGATCTCTGAAGTATCTGAAGAAGACCTGTCCATCTAAAATATGTCTCTGACCTTGAAAGCATATCTAATATGACTATAAGTTGGATTGTAATGTCTAACTACTGACTTGCATTTCTTTATATCCTAATTAGCTGGTAATAATAACTTTTAAGGACACAAAGCTTAAGAGTTAGAGAGAGGTGGATTGGAAACACCTTGTCAATTTTAATATAAAGAGAAGGTTTAAGAATCTTGTTTGCTTAAGAATTAATAGAACACAGTCACAACATGCTAAAACTTCTGCAGTAGAATTAAGACGGTGTTTAGAAGTAAAGTTTTAACTTTAAATTATCAATGTGTGAAAAAGAAAATCTGAGGTTGGGAAGACAGTTCAGTGGTTAGAGCATTTGACACACACGTGTAAGAACCAGAGTCCAGATCGGTTCTCATGCAAAAGCTAGATAGGTAGGGACAGCCTGTAATTCCAGCAACTGAGATATGGAATCCCCAGGGCAAGCTGACCAGGACTAGACATGGAGGCAAGCTCAGGGCTTGATTAAGAGCCCCTGTGTGGTGTTTTGCGTGAGGATGACCTCCATGGGCTCATATATTTGAACACTTAACCCCCAGTTGGCAGGACTTTGGGGGAGGATTGGAAGCTATGACTTTGTTGGAGGAGGGTGCATCACCAGAGGATGGGCTTAGAGGTTTCCAAAGACTTGGACCATTTCCAGTTAGCTCATGTTAATAAAATGAAGCATAAAAAACAATTGAGTATTTCAGCTACACAAACACCTAGACCCAACAATCTTTTATAATCTAAAAAAAAAAAAATCAACAGGTTAAAAAGAGAGAGGTGCTTTTCCACACCGACACCAGCAATCTTTGGAAACCCACAGCTAACACCATACTTACTGTTGAAAGAACTAACCATTCCCCCAACATCAGACACACCACACACGTCACCTGCCACTCTCACCAATACTAGCATGTTCTCCCTGGGTCAACTGGACAAGAGACAGAAGACACACAGAATGGGTAGGATAAGTCAATTATCTCAATTTGCATGTGACTTCATAGCGCCTACAGAACATCCCAAGGAACCCATCTTAAATTTTTTGAAATAATGTAAAAGTTAACAAGGCTCCAGAATAACAGATCAATAAACAGAAGTCAATTCTGTTTCTAAAATACAGATGATGAGGTGACGTGGCTCAGTGGACAAAGGTGGCTGCCACCAACCCGAGTTTGATCCCTGGGACCCACGTGATGGAGAAGAGAATGCTGAGTCCCATGAGTTGTCTTGTGACACCCACCATGGCATGTGTGTGTACAAATAAATAAATATGTGTAAAATATAAAGATTGCATAAAATGACCCAATTCAATTACACACGCAATTTATACACCAAGAGTGTTTGTGTACATCTGTAATCCCAGCATTTAGGAGTCTGAGGCAGAAAGAGAGTCTTAAGTTAAATCCATCTGAGCTACACAGCAAGATTATGTCTCCAAAAAAAATTTAATGTATGTTTGCACAAAAGAAAAGCACTTAGGAATAATTTTTTAAGTTTTTTTAATGTGTTACATTTTGCTTTCATGTTTGTTTATCACCTGCATGCAGTGCCTGAGGAGGCCAGAAGAGGGCGTGAGATCTCCAGGACTGGAGCTACAGAACACCGAACTCCACCCTGTGTGCTGAGAATCTAACCAGTGCCCCCTGGAAGAGCAGCCAGTGCTCTTAACAACTGAGCCATCTCTCTGGGCCCAGGAAGAAAGTTTTAAAAAGCAGTACAAAATTTCTACATTGATATGCATAGAAAACTGAAGAAGCAAAGGATCGAAATAAATGAAAAGATAAACCCATATGCAGATTTCAGAAGGTGTTTATTGTCAGGATAGCAATATCCTCATGCTGATCTGCAGTTTGCATGTAACCTTTCTCAAAATCCCACCTCGCTGTTTTGCAAAAAATGAAAACTGAATCCAACAGCCCCTTCCCACTTGCTTGTCGCTGCCCCTTTTCCTGATGGAAAGGACCTGCCAATCAGAATGGACTCCAGATCTATAAATGATAAGCTATTTTTTTTTATCTTTCCTGGGTTTCCTTTGGTTGTCTCCTCTATTGCTCATACAACTGACACACTGACTCTATCTTTATTCCTGGCCAGGGTTCTTCTGGAAAGTGGCTATCTCTAACTGGGGATATAGCTCATGAGACCCAGGGTTCCATCCCCAGCACAAACACACACACACACACACACACACACACACACACACACACACACACACCCCACACACACACATGCAATCATGGTGGGAATAATATAAAATCAAGATAAGAGTCACAGAAGCCAGTATAAGTAAGCATCTGACATCTGGCAATGGGTCAGATAATTAGGCACCAGGCTGCTGGTTGAGATAAAGAAGCATCCAATGGAAGGTACCCAAAACACCTCCATGGTTAAACCCCCAAAGGCAAAGTTTCTTCAAAGAGGCTTGTTCATCAAAGAGACCTCAAGAACAGCTCAGAGAAAAATTACAATGTGCTTGATTGGAAATGCAGGACTTCACTCCAGTACTAGAGTCAAATTTATAATTTTATGATCTTCAGGTTGCTTACTTATGAAGCAATTCGAGTAGCACTGTGGAAATTTCTGGATTATGGAGCTGATATACATGATACCAGACTAAGCCAATGGAACGAGGAGAACTCATGCAGAAAATGTCTTCTAAAATAGCCCTGAGAGATTTGCATTTGGAAAAAGATACTGAAAATGTAGAGCTCAAGCGTTATTGCCAAGTTTTCAATATAATATAGTAATTAAATGACATCAAGACATTTTGTCAGGTGTTAGGATTGTGTTACAAAAAGAATTGAAAAATCTTGAGTGTGACCTTGACTCTTAGCTTGTTGGGTACAGTAACCAGGACCCATTGTCTGTTTCTTTGTCACCTAACCAGTATCCACCATCCATGAACACATCTCTATCTACACTGGCTAGATTGGCATCAAGACTAGCAATGCCTGCTGGAAGCTACACTGACACTCAGCTACATATGACACTCAGTCTCATGGCCATTCAATGTGATGAGACTATCAGGAGAGAACCCTGTCACCATCTTTGTCAGGAAGATGGATGCTGTCACGCATGTCACCAGGGCAGCATTTGTAGACCTGGAACCCATCATCATTGACGATGCTCCTACTGATACCTACCGCTAGCTCTTCTATCTAGAGCATCTCACGGGCAAGTAGGAGGCCACTGATAACTACACTCATGGACACCACACTACAGGCAAGGAGCCCGTGGACTTCATCTTAGACCAATGTGAATCTCTTCAGGGCTTCTTGACTTCCTGCAGCTTTGGTGAGAAAACTAGCTATGAATCTACATCCCTGTTGACAGAGGGTCTGTTGATCACGGTAGGTTCAAGGTGTAGTTCTCAACATACTCTGCCCCCATATCTTTATAGCTCTAGATTATCCCTAAAACTCCATCCTCACTGTCCATACCCCCCTAGAGCACTGTGGTTGTGCCTCTATGGTAGATGGTTGGCCACCTATGATATCTCTTATAGAAGTCACAATATTGAGAAGTTAGCCTACACTGACCTCAGTTACCTCCTTACCTGGGTCTTTATGGATCTTCATCTTCTATGGACAGGCACTTCTCTTAGAGTTGATGGAACCCTGAATGTTAGTCTGACAGAATGTCGGGCCAACCTACCACCTTCCTTCTGTCCACTTCCCTCTAACCACATATGACCATCATCTCTGCTGAGGACACCCCCATGATCAGATTTCTGTAGCAGAGATCACTAATCCTTGCTCTGAGACAGCCCATCGGACGGTGAAAAAGACTTTCACTGTGACAGATGCATGGCTTACTGCCCGCTGTGTCATAGTGACACGGCTCTCTCTCAAAGATGTCAATGTTGCCACTGCCGGCATCAGTACCAAACAAAACATCCAGTTTGTGAACTGGTACCCTGGCTTCCAGGTAGTTAGTAATTACATGCTTCCCACTGTGAAACCTGGTGGAGACCTGGGCAAGGTACAGTGATCTGTGTGGACACTCAGCATTGCTGAGACCTGGGCTCCTTAGAACCACAGAGTTCCAACTCTGCCTTTGATCCAAGGCATATGTGTGATGGGATGGAGGCAGAATTTTAGGCCAATTAGGACAAGGCTACCCTAGAGAGTATTACCCTAAAAGCAGGTGTGGACACTCTTGGTAGGGAGGGTAGGGATAGAGAGGAATACTGGATATATATATATATATATGGCCACACTCCCAAAATTTGAACTTCAACATAACCAGTGAGCACTAATGCTTACCCATTAGGCAGATTTAACTCAGTCATGACAAAGTCTTGGTCTTTTCTATGTATAGGATTCTTCCAAGAATTTGTCAAAGTAAAAAATTAAAAGAAAAACACTTTGCATACAAAAGACTTTATGAATTAAACTATATGAGATCTTAGATTTGCTTTTAAAATACACTGGAAAAATAAAAAGATTCTGAGAACACAATGATAATTGGACATGGGTGATGGATAGACATTCATTCATTATGCTATGATTGTATGTTTTAAAGTCTCCATTAAAATGGTTTTAAGAGTGTCCTGTGAGGGCTATTCTTGGTGTACTTGACTATATCTAGAATGAACTTAATCCAGAAGTGGAGGGCACACCTGTAATCTGGATTGTAAGGCTGGAAGACACAGGCCTTTAAGTTTTGAGGTCTTTGATCTGACTCTTGAGGCTGGAAGATCCCCCTTTAATATGGGCCACATATTCTGCTGGAGTTTATATGCAGGAGCGGAAGAAGGAAGCTTTTACTCTTTGCCTGCTTGTTCCCTCTTTGCCAGCACATCCACCCTTTACTGACACTGGAGCCTATTATCTGGGATCCCAGCATATATGGAAGACCACAGAAATACTCAGCCTTGTGTGACTGACAACTACTAGATTCTTAAGACTTTCTGTTCACAGCCAGTCACTGTTGGATTAGCTGGACTGCAGCCCATAAATTATTCTAGTAAGTTACATACACACACACACACACACACACACACACACAGAGAGAGAGAGAGAGAGAGAGAGAGAGAGAGAGAGAGAGAGAGAGAGAGAGAGAATCATTCTATATGTTCTATGACTTCCAGAGAACCCCAATACATATCCTCAAATTAGTTTCATCAGTTGGTAGAGATGATAAAAGGCAAAGTCAAGCATGCTGTGTGGAGAGCTGGTTCATATAGCTCAGTAGAGCTCAGTAGTAGAACAGTTGCCTGGGATGCATAAGGCCCTAATCAGGTCAGAAAGACAGAGGGCTGTGTGTCTGCCCCAGGACCAACCCTGAAGAGGAGTGGACAAGTGAAGTCTATGGACCTAACTCTTTAGATACTTGGTTGAATTTGCCCCTCACAAGTGTAGCGATTCCATTTTAATGAAGTGATTGGATTTACCACGGCAATGGGACTGTTGGCACTGTGGGCCCTCTGGTGGATGCATTGGGAAGTGCATGTTGTCACTGGAGGCTTCTTGTCCAAAAATGTGGCAAAAATATCCACAGGGACAACAATCATCTATAGAACTGTCCAGCTATAGTGAGACAGGAGACTAGAGAAGACTAGCCTGGATTCTTCAAAACTGTCAACAGCATGAAAATCAAAAGGAAACCTGACCTGGTGGAACAGGCCTGCAACCTGGCTACTTCATGTAGGAAGGTGTCAAGGGACTAGACACCAATGGTATTTATTTATCTTTAAGTATAGAGATGGAGGTGGGTCACAATTGTTTCAGTACAGGGACAGACAATACACAGGAGATTCTGTAGAAAGCAAAGAAGCTGGCGATGCTGGGATTGAGCATTACACCATGATATCGGAACTGGAAAGGGGAAAAAAAATTAAGGAACAGGTGTGAGACTATGAAGGATGAGGGGGAGCAGATTATGGTCCAGCTCCCTAGGGATCTGATGCTGTCCTCTTGCCTCCATAGGTACCCACACACATGTGGCATACACTCATACAGACACATACACATAAATGAACAATAAAATAAATCTTAAAATACTCACTTGCAAAACAAAAAGCAGTAAGTGTCCTTGCTCTGGGCTCTGGAAAAGATCATTCTAACACCACCTCCCATGAGAATATATAAGCAGAAGCATCCTTCACATAGCTTTGGTAGTCAAATGTGTTCTACCTGGATAGTGTGGCAGAGCCCAAGCTGCGACACATGTACGCACAGAATGAACCTGGCCAGTCACATCAGCAGTTTTAATTCAGAGAAGATACAGAGAGAGCACCCCAGGAGTGTTAACAGTCAGCCACATCAGTCCAAATTTTTACCCCTGGGAAGAACGATAGATCGGATACTTCCAAGAATAAAAATTAATACAACAAACTTGGGTGTAGATAGGCTAGAAATACAAGGTCAGAGAGAATAAGAATAAAAATTTTTCAGATTGCCCCAGTGACAATGCGTACTTCAGAGTGCAGACCCACCTAATGTTAGGTAAGCAGATTAAAGGAACCGAGTTACAAGATAACACTAGCAAGCAAACCCAGCCAGAATGTGGTCCATGTGAGCCCACAACCATCACTGCAGCGGGTCCAAGGTGGGGGAAGGAGAACTGAGAAGAGAATCCAAGCTCCACCAGACTGAGTGAGGCTTCAAGACAGAAGACTAAGGATTGTCTGACTCCTGATCCAGTAGCAAAACATTTTGATAGTTTTAATATCTTTTATGTCTCAAGAAAAATTTGGGGGGCATTTTAAAAGCAACTGGAAATACCTGGCACGATGTGATCTTGTGTCTAAGAAATAATGTTTTGGACTAAGGAGATGGCCCCATTGGATAAGTGCTTACCACAAACTTGAAGACCTAAGCTCAGTCCTCAGAACCCACCTTTCTTAAAGCCAAGAACAGTGACATCTATGTACATTCTAAGCATTGGAAAGGCAGAAACAGGTGGGTCTCTCACCTGCCTAGACTACTGGGTGAATTCCAGGCCAGTGCAAGACCCTGTCTTGGAAAAATAAGATCCTGAAGAATAATGCTCAATAATGTCTTCTTGTACCCACATGCATGAACATGAACACACAGGAAGGAATTGTGTGTGTGTGTGTGTGCGCGCGCGCGTGCGTGCTGTTTTGGTAAGGTTTTACTATGTATTCTAGGCTGACTAGAACTCTTCAGTTCACAGCCATTCTCCTGCCTTAGCCTCCTAGGAACTGAGATTACAGGTATGCACTATCATGCCTATGGGAAAGTTATATTTATAGATATTTATGGAAGAATCTGGAGGGAAATGTGATGTCTAGGATTTACAATTTACAATTGCTCTGTAATTTCTCAACAAAGACAAAAGAAAGAAGGGCCAATATGGTAAAAAGCTAACCATCATTGAATGAGTGATGCACATTAATGTGGATTATACTCTTGTTTGTGGTTTTATTATGTTTCATGGTAAATAATTGGAGATCATTTAAGAAAGCAGTGAACTCATAAAGGATACCTACTGATTCTGCTCTTACAGAAATACCAGTTGTTTTTCTAAAACTGTCTAAAGAGAACACGTTCCAGTGTTGAAGCCCAGATGACATTTGCCCCGTTTCCATTATGAAATACCAGAGTCAGGAAAAAAAAAAAAAGCCCTTTGTTCCATGAGATGAACCAGTAATAGTAAGGTCACCCCATCCAGTTCTCCCTAATCTAATTCCTGAAAGTGTGACCTCCCTAATAAAAAACTGTCAGTGGGCCTCTGAGGAGCCTATCAGGTGAAAAAGTATTTGCAGTCACACCTGAAGTCCCAGGTTGTATCCTATCATGTCACTCAGTGAAAGGAAAAAGCAGACCCCCGAAAGTGTCCTCTAACTTAGACAAGGGCCTATGTGCCACCCTACCCCATATACATACATAAAATCCATGGTTTTTTCCTTAAGAAAAAAAAGAATGTTTTTTTTTTTTAATTTCAGAATGCTAAAGTCTAAAATAATGCCACATTCTTTGTGAGAAAACTAATTTCCATTGTGAACAGATGTATTAATGATAATCTTGCATTTGGGATTTCTGTCTGAGCATGGTAGTGTGCACTCCAGCAATCACAGCATCAAGAGTTCAAGACCAGTCAAGTTCAAGACCAGTTCAATCACAGTTCAAGACCAGCCTGAAGGACACAAAGCTAATCCATAACAATTCTGAGCTTCCTTTAAATGCCAACACGTATCTAAGTTGCCTCCTTGCTGTCTTGTTGCCTTCTGACTCTTCTGAAAGTATCATGTAGTCAGAAGGCTTCTGACCCATCCTAGTCCCGAGGTCAGGACCCACCATCCCACAGCTGCTTAGTCCCAAATAGTCACATAAAGGCTTATACTGATTACAAGCTGCTAGGCCTATGGCTCAGGCACATGACTATTCAACTCTTACACTTTAAGTTAACCCATGTTTATGTTTAGCCACGTGGCTTGGTACCTTTTCTCAGAGCAGTATTCCCATCTTCCTTCCTCTGCATCTTCTGGCATCTCTCCCTCTTTACCTCTGCTTGGATTGCCTGCCTGCCTCTAAGCTGCCTTGCCATAGGTCAAAACAGCTTCTTATTAATCAATGGTAATAAAACCTATTCTCAGCATACAGAAAGACATCTCACATCAGTACCATTGAAATGTTGCCCCCGTACCATAAAATTCACCTAACGGTATATAAATTGGTGTGTTTCAGTGTTTTGAGGATTGTGCAAGCAACACCATGATCAACTTAGAACTCACTTTACCCAGTACAAGCCCCACATCCATTGGCAAACGCTCTCCATCCCCCACTCTGACCCACACTCCCAGCCTCAGGCAGCCAGATAATCATTCTTCAGTCTCTATGAGTTTGCCTCTGTAGGTATTTGAGATCAATGGAATCACACAACATGTAGTATTTTTGATTGACATCTTTCAGTTGACCCAACATTTTCAAGGTTCAGCAATGTTGTAGAACGTATCACTACTTTATTTCTTTACTACTTTAAAATTTAACATTTATTTTTAATTTCTAATATATATTTACATGTGTTTTTGCACAAGTAGAGAGCATTGGATCCTGTACAGACAGTTGTGAGCTACCTTGTAGGGCTAGGAGTTGAATCTGGGTCCTCTAGAAGAGCGGCCACTGCTCGTAACTGCTGAGCCACCTCTCCAGATGCCCTTTATACTTATAAATACTATTCTAGTCTATGATTTAATTGTAGTTCTGTCAATGAATATCTGAGTTGGTCCTCTTTTTGGATACAGTGCTGCTACACACATTTATTTGGAAGTTTTAAGAGTAGAATTAGGTATTATTTATACAAAAACAAGTTTTTGTGACCTGGATGAGGATTACTGTGAATCTGTAGATCCCTTTGGAGTCTATGCACATCCTAATATTTATCCTTCCGATTCCTACCTATCTGTGCACGCACAACTACTTCTGCTCTGAATAACTCTCAAGTATCGAGCACTAAATACTCATTTCCTTACTGGAGAAGAAATGGGGTGGCTGAAGGACAGGACCTTTGTATGAAGCACTGGGTGTTTACATGTGTCATTTGAAATTTGTTCACTGTGCATAATACATCCCTTACCATCCACCCCCTCTTTCTCCCACCCCCGCCATAAAGGTAGGATGAATCCAGGGTCTTGCATCCACTTTACAAGTGCTGTCTGCGCTACACCTCAAGTCATTTTCCCTCAATATGACTGACTGTTCATCTGGTTCATTTATCAAAGTGTAGACACCAAAGAAACTGTGGAATCACGGGGTCTGGGAAAAACTCACTTAGTAATGCTGGGTGAAATCATCTGTTCAGGGAAAGCTAAAAGGCTATCATAAAGCACCACCTTCCTGTTTATTTCTTTGGGGACAGGAGACAGGAAAAGAGGAGCCAGACATTTTTGGAAGATGTCCACAGTGGTGGCATACAGGAAACAAATGTCTTTATCATCTCAGTTTTTGTATGTTCCTTTGTCACGGGGTTGATATGGAAAATTAAGACATAAAGTTTCTGGGGGTTAACTGAACTGAAACACAGGTTAGAAGGAGTGTTTGGTACTTATTTTTTTGGAGATACTTCTTTGGGCATGGCTGGTTGGGATCCTAAGTCCCTCTTCTGGTTAAGATACTTGCTTTGGTAAGCTCTCTCTAGGCTGTAATGATCTAACACAACCCCAGGCCAACCTTGCAAGTACCCCCCCCTTCTCTAACAGAGATGCTGAAGAAAACTTGTAAATAGTTGGCTGCACCTAAGAGGGTTTGCAGGCATCGTGCTGAAAGATTCCTCTCATCCTATCAACTAAAATTCATTAATTTGTTTCTCCACTGAGTGGCTAGAGGACAGGTGGGTGTTTGGTATCAAAGGCTTGGGAGTCAACACACTAAAAGTGAAGATACACACATATATTTGTATCTTCCAAAATCAGTCTATTTACAACGAAATAGATGATTCTCGAATGGTAGGTATCGATTGCCAACTTAATAAAATCTAGAAAAACCCAGAAGAAAATTGTATGGGCACCCCTGTGAGGAATTTCATAGAGTAGATTAGCTGAGTTGGAAACATGCATCCCGACTGCAGGCAGCACCCTTTTGTGGGCTGGGGTCCTGGGATGAATAGAAAGGAGAAATCGGCTAAGAGGTGCAAGCTTTCCTCCCTCCCTCCCTCCCTAGAACTGTAAGCCAGAACAGACCCTTCACTCCTGAAGTGGCTCTGGTCGCGTGTTTTGTTACAGCAATGGAGACATAACTAACTCAGAAACCTCATGGGTAAGGAAATGGACTGAACCTTGAGATCGAAACCCCTCCCCAGAGAAAACACATCGCAGAGACACATACTTAACAAAATTTATTTTAAAAAAGAAAAATAATTTATGCCCTTGACAAAATAAAAGATCTAATAATATAAATGTTTCTTAGAAAATATATGAAAAGATAATATAACAAATATTAATAAATCAGTATTCACATGACATCAAAAGTGGCAATAATTCTACAAGGGATATAAGGACAGTGCTGGCCTATACACAGCAGCATCTCTGAAAAGGGCTCCCACTCCTTCTTGTTCTACAGTGAAGTGTGTTCCTGTTTTTACGAAAACCTAATGCAAGTGACTCTAAACTTAGGAAGCTGATCGATCAGTTAGGAAGCTGATTATTTATTTGCACCACAAAATAATTCTTTACAAAAAAAAAAATTCTGTCAAGGATCCTTTCAATAGCAAGTTTCCTAATGTGTTTAGGATATAATTAACCCAATTCACACATTCTTAACTTCTTTCCAGTGTGGCTCTAAGGCAGAGTGAAGTGAGCCTTGAAGTGAGGCAGCAGCAGAGGTGGGACCTGACTGGAGAGGATGTTCCAATGATAGCATGAAGAAACGGATGTGGGAGCCATCCTCTGCCTTCCGGTTCTCCCATCCTGAGTGCCCACTTTTCTTGACCCATCTTGGTTCTGGTAACTGCCCGGTGCTCTCAGGATAAGGAAGATAGATGTTGAGTGTGTGGCAGGAGGGGGTGTAGTGAACTCATGACTCACTCAGACAGAGAGCCAAGTGAGGGGAGAATTGGGGTTATGGGGGTGTGTTAGATGTGACTAGGAGAAGTAGAAATAATCCTCAGTTCTTGATGTGGTGCTTTTGAGGTTCCTTGCCCAGAAGGGACATCTGACTCCCTGAGAAGGAGCAGCCGAATCTGGCCCTCCTTGGATGGGACATGTCTTCAGGAGGATGCTTGAGGCCCTCTATTTGTCACACTCCTCCTGGCTTCCTTCAGCACAGTGATAGTGTTGTTCACAGAACTCCTGGATCCGGCTACAAGCCTCCAGCATCATCACCTCCGGGACTGTGATAACAACTCGGAAGAAATTTGGGTACTCGAAACACTGCAAAAAGAAGGACTTGTTATCTCCAAGGCAACTGCATCTGATACTGGCACACCCTAATATAACCAGACCTCTAGAAAGGGCAATGCCATTGCATCAGGGTGTCAATTTGCTCTGTATCCTATCCCTGGAGCGCTGAGTCAGCAACTGAGTTAACTCATCTTAAAATAGACTGCTCTCCTCCCACCCACAGTAGCGATTCCAACTTTTCTTCCTGGTCCTGAGTGGATAATGATGGATGAGAAGCTGGTTTTAGGTAGAAGCATAAAGCACATCAGTTGGAATCTTATCCATGAGAATACTTGGCATGGGGGAGAAGGTTAGGCTAAAACACAGCTGAGGAAGACCCCCAGTGTCTCTGGGAGTTGTTGGGAATGTGCGGAGACACTAGCACTCACCGTTGCTGGAAGGCAGTGGACAGACTGCTCAGCAACTAACCGCTCTGTGAACTCTACATCATTCTCAAATTCCGGGAAATGTTCCATCTCGATTCCAACCTAAACCAATGACAAAAGAGAGAGAGGCCAGAGTGTCACCAGAGGAACATATGCCAGAAATAAGAGCAGAGACTCCCTGAAAGCTGTCTGGGAACTTTCCCGCCCATAACTAAGAAAACTCGGAGCTCCTTGCAGCGAGGAGAAGACATATTTTCGTTTATTGGAGGCTTTCTTGCTGGATATTGACGAATGAAAACAGGAAACGGAATGGCATTTCTCTTTGTTCAAAAGAGGTAAAGTTAGCATTAGGATTTTGTCGGGTATACCCTATCAGTTGCAGGACATTTAGCATCCCTGGGCTACAAACGGCAATAATGACCCTGAAGATAAAATCCCTATGTGGTCCCCCTACCTCTGAAGGAACCAACATCACCCTCAGTCATGAAACACAAAACATGCCCCTGTATCTATGCACGAGATGAGTGACTATACTGAAGAATTAAGTTATTGAGAGAGTTTTGTGAACACAGGTTAGATCAAAGCACTGGGATAATTTTAACAAGACAATTCCTCAAATGATGAGGACAGGTGCCTAACTCATTGTCTTTTTAGATGAAGGCATACCCTGCATGACCACTCACGATAATCCTGCCAAGCCAGTCTCCTGTGCCTTATCACTTACACACACACACACATGCATGCACATGTATGCACACACACTCACGCACACACTCAAATGCGCATGCACACATGTACACACACAAGCACGCACACACTCACATGCACATGCACACACACACGCGTGTGCGTACATACACACACACGCACACACACGCGCGCACTTACCATAAGGTACATGGCTCCAGAAGGGCGTACTGGCTGGAGTCCAGGAATGGCAGCTAATGCCCCGTAACAGAGGTCAGCGTTGGACTAAAAGAAGAGGCGGAGAGAAGGAAAAATAAATCAAGGGTCATATTTTAAGTAAAAGAAAAACATGATTTTTACATGTAATGTTTTGCATAATGAAGTTATTTTTTAATAAAGAAAAAAAACATCATTGAAGGTAGGGTCCTCACTGAAGGCCAAAAACCGAGGCTTAACAGTACAGCACAAAGAGGTAGCCAGAACAAAACCCCATCACTTAAAGCAAGTCAGAGTAAACTAAGTAAGTCGGAGGAACGTGTCTACGGACAATGACATTGATCCACCTTCGGGTTCGGAAGCCCCACATTGAAACAGTGCTCCAGAAATTAGGGACTATTATTCCTAATTCCACTGATGTGTTATCCGGCTCCCAGATTCCTCAAATGGAAGGCATCAAGCTGCCCTTTACCTTAAGGAAGCTTAAAGTGTCATGGTAGAACTCCTGAGGGGTACGCTGAAGGATACTCTTCAGAGCCCCTTGGACAATGGTGCATGGTCCCAGGATCCGCTGACTCAGCTTCACCAACCCATCTCGAATCTAGGATCCACCAGGAAACAAATTAGTTAGCCTTTCCACAGCATCTCTGTGTTGTGACTCTGTTCTGACCTTTCTGTCAGGTTTTTAACCCAGGAAGTGATGGCATCTAGTGAGACTACCTGAATCTGCAGCCCTCTCTGTCACAAGTCTGCATGTGGCTGTGGACTTTCTCTGTATCCAGTTTTTTTGTTTTGTTTTGTTTTTAGTATAAAATGGTGTCAGGGTGTTACGAAGATAAAATAAAAATAGTAATAGTATAGTAAATTATTCACACTATTTTACCATATTGCTCTCACCTCATTGCCAAAAATGTCTCTTCGATCATGGATGAGGATCCAGCCCATCCTCCAACCAGGAACCAGCCAGCGCTTGGCCAGCCCACCACAGGACAGGATGGGGACATTGGTGCTGAGGGTGGCCAGAGGTTCATATTTGTGATCTGAAAACACCTGAGAAAAAAAAGCTCTTGAATGCCCTGGATCCATGCCTCCCATTCCTTTCCTTCGATGCTGAGAGACAGAGTAATGGATTGCCAGGCCCCTTCCCACCCCCAGGTAGGACTGGCTTCCATGTGGTTCAGGGAAATAGATACAAAGACATTTAATTTGGTGTGTGCCTGGATTAAAGGTAACCTAAAATGATAGCAGTGATACTAATAGTGTGGAAAGCTTCTGAAAACTGGCACTGTGGAATTACGACTGCTATAGTTCATAGATTTAAAGGTAAAAGGTGGGTCCATAATCCAATATCTAACATCTCTGGGCCCAACTATGTTTCAGAACTCAGACTTGTGGAGGTTTTAAAAGGTTACATAGCATACGTGTCATGTGTAATATTTCCAAAGACGTCTAGGGTAATACTTTCCCAATCATTAATATTAACAGCTTTTTCTCTTCATTATCACTTTTTAAAAATTTTCTGATACGAGGAACTGGACCCAGACTCGAGCATGCTAGCTAGGCATATACTCAACCACTGAGCTACATTTTGAACCCCCACCCCCACGCAACAACTCTTTAAAATACATAAACAAGAAATCTACAAATACCTTTATACCCTATCAACATGGCATCTATATTCAAATAAATTCCAGACACTTTTAGATTTCCCAGCTCTTTGAGTTAAGCAAACAAATAAAAAGCTAAGGAGAACTAGTCTGTGTATTTGTTGAGAGTGTGCTGTGCAAAGTGACCAACTGCTTCCGATGTTTCCATTAGCCAATTCTAGGACCCCCCCCCCCCATAAAACAATATGGTACTGACACTCCTGTAGTGTTATAATCCACCCCAGACTTACCATGTCACCGTAGATCTCATCAGCTAAGATGGGGACACATTGCCTTTCAGCCACTGAAAATTTAAAAAAAAAAAAAAAATACTGGAATCATTTCCAGTTTTAATGGCCTTAATACCTAGTCTTCTGTGATCTGCATTCTGTGCTTGTGGGTCTGATCATTTTGTTAGCAAGGAAATACATCTGACATTCTTCCAGGATGCTCACCTAAAGGTGCCTTTTAACCACACATTCCAAACTCTCTCTCCCACATGATGGTTGTGACAAAAGGAAAATATGGGTAAAATACTTCTTAACGAAAATGCCTGGGGTCAGGAGTATTTGAAATTGGGGTGTTTTATTGTTACATTTTGTTGGGGTTTATTTGTTTTGTGGTTTTAAAAGGGAGATTTGGGGACATTTATACAGACTTGCCATAGAATGCATCTAATATGAAAATACAAAATGCTTGCCATTTCTGAGTTAGGGATGCTTAGCCTGTGTTTCCATTTTTCCTTCTTTTAGACTAACCCTGGGGGTCCATGACACATCATTGATTGGGGACCAGGCTGGCTCTTCTCCACCTCCATCCCAGGCTCAGAATGTAGGGAGCAGCAAAAGGATTTTGCTCCCACCTCTTCCCTGTACAGGGGCCTTTGGCACTTACCTGCCAATATCTTCTGAAGGTGTCTCTTACTGAACACAGAGCCACAGGGATTTGACGGGTTGTTGATAATGAGACACGCTGTTTTCTCATCAATCAGAGATTCCAATTGCTTTAGGTCAATTTCCCAAGACTTCTCAGGCTGAGGAAGAAGAAAGAGTGAGACTTGGATGTTCCTGGACACTTTAGGGAGAGTTTATGTAAGGAATAAAGTAAGAGACCTGTGAGATGGCTCGGCCAGTAAAGATGCTTGCCATCAAGTCTGATGACCTGAGTTCCATCTTCACACCCCACACGGCGGAAGGTAACTGACTCCTGAAATGTGTCCTTATCCACATGTGTGCGTTGTTTGCACACACTAAACTCTCTGCCCCATACATCAACATAAACATACACGCAAGACAAATAAATACAATCTTTAAAAGAATAAAATCTGCCTTTGGTTCTAACCCACCTCCCACCTGCTGACCATTCTCTGTATAACAATGACCATTTCTTTTTTTACAGGGTAAAAAAATTGAGTCAAAAATTAAAAGTCAGAGCCTGGAGATATGGCTCAAGAGTTAGGAGTACTTGCTGTTCTTGCAAAGGACCCAGGTTCAAATCCCAACACCCACATAATGGCTCACACCCATTTGTAACTTCAATTCCAGGAACTTTAGCACACTCTTCTGGAAGACACGTGTGTAATACACTGATGAGATATTCATACACACAAAACAAAACAAACATTTTAAAAGAATCAAAAGTCATTTACCAACAAATTGTAGAGCTTGACCTCAATTCCCATAGATTCAGCTAAAGTCCTATAGAGGGAAAACCCAGGTCTTGGAATGAGGATGTTTTGTCCTGGGTTGGCCAACACAGCTAAACAGAGTTCAATAGCCTGACTGCAACCACTCGTCAGAATGACATCCTGTGAAGAAAGGACTTGAGTGAGTTGAGAGTAATGATTGACTTGCTTCAATAAGTACCAAGGAAGTTAGAAAGTCTGGACTGAACCCAAACCAAATCTATATATATCACCTATCTATCTTATATACCTACCTACCTACCTACCTACCTACCTACCTACCTACCTACCTACCTACCTACCTTCCTACCTACCTACCTACCTACCTACCTACCTATCTATCTATCTATCTATCTATCTATCTATCTATCTATCTATCTATCTATCTATCTATCTATCTCTATCAATCTACCTATCTATAGTCTATCTCCATATATATATGTATATATATATATATCTACCTATCTATCTTAGTCTATCATCTATCTACTTATCTATTATCTATGTTTGTGTCTATCTCTCTACTACCCATCTCCCATCTTTCTCTAAATGTTGTTAAAAATGATGGCAATTTAAAAAATAAATAAATCACCACTTTAAAAAGAAAAAACTGGCTATGATTCAACCAACTCACAAGGGAGATCTTCGATTGACCTTGAACTATTTTTCACCAGGTTATTTATTTACTTTTGACCACAGATTTGGAGCCTGACTTTCCTCTGAGCACAGATGAAAGACACCTCTTTGACTAGGAGGCAGACGGTAAGAGAAAGGAAGCATGTAAAGCTGGTACTGACATGTCAGCCTCTAGCATTCTGTCTTGTGCCCTAAAGTGAGTGAAGAAAGATGCGTATTTAAACACGTCCTAATGATAAATTCTTTTAAATCAAACTATTTGCAATTTGTGAATAGTTTCCCAATGGTCTTTTGAAGAAAATCAAAGCTAGGGTGACTTTGGGTGTCCTTTGAAACTCTGTGACAACACCTCATATGTGACATTAATCACAATTCCTGATCAGTGACCCAACTATGTAAGAAATCCTCAACTTGCTAAAGGGTGGGTTGGTTCTTCTCAGCTTCACTGGAACAACTACTTTTTGTGGGGCAGAAGCAAAGAGTCTGCATGCTCTTGGTGGCCTCTGAGCTGGTACCTGACTCACCTTAGCTTCCAGTGGTGCTTCAGCACAGTGGTAATAGGAAGCGACCTCCTCCCGACTGGATAGATAACCTGAGATGAGAGAGAGCAGAGGAAGCTGGAGGTTTTCATCCCTTGATTGACAGTCTTGCCCCAAACTTCCATACTGCTTCCAGCTGTCTCCTGTCCTTGCTTAGGGCAGTTCATTCTGTGTTGCCCATCACCATATGTGGAAGGAATTAACTTTGTATGTGGAAGTTTTATTAAAAGCACAAATGTATGATGACAACAAGAAGCATCTCCGTATTGCAGAATTATTTTGAATCCAACTACAGGTCCTCAAACTGTAAAATGAACTGCACAGTCTTGATTAAGTAATCTTGATGCTAGGATTATATTTTATGCGGCTTTACATAAAGATTAAATTATTCCTAAATCTTTTATATAGAGCAGAACTGTTTGAGGGATAACTGTGTGTGAGCACCTAGTAGGGAGGTGCCAGCAAGCAAATGAAATAAAACCTCAATAACTGTGTTTATGAATCCAGAATAGGACCCTTTCCCTAAATCTAAGTGGCTGTTTCATCTTGGGCTTTTCTTCAGAACCACAGATCAGGAAACTGGTGCAATTACTATGGGTGGAATCTTAAAATGCCTATACTACAAGCTCTTGTAAGGCTGAGGCAGGAGGATTACTAGTTTGAGGTCAGACCAAATGAACAAAACCAGAACAAAACAAGAAAAAGCTCTAGAGATTTTGAAGTCACCAGGGTTGTCTCTGGGCAAGCTTACCAATGGATGGGGCATAGCCATTGTATTTCCCAGAGTCTAGGGCATCTTTCATGGCTTGGATAACTTCGGGGTCTGTAGGAAGGTTTCCAAACACAGTAGGGTCCCCTGTTCATGGAAGAGGAAAGAAAAAGAGCCGCTTAGAGTTTACATTCATGTTTGGGTCTCACGTCTTCCAGCCAGCCCAAGAGGATGGGAGGTGGGAGGGCAATGCCAACCCTCCATCAAGTGACCCAAACTCACCAATTGACAGGGAAATCATAGTTTTGTTTGGATTGGGCTTCACTTTCATGTTGTCTACGATGGCCCGGATAGGATTAAAAGTTTTATTGGACATGTCAGAAGGCTTCACATTCCATCTGGCTTTCCTGCCTTTCATTCTTCCCTGTACCGCGTTTCTCCCACTGAAGCTGACATGTACATCCAGAACTGAAGGCAGGCTATCATTGCCACTCATCTGAATCACATAGGAGTCCATGGCTTGCAAAACCTACAGGGAGAAGAAATTCATCCCTGTAAGGACTAAGAGTGCATCTTGGGATGGGGAGCTATGTTTAGACCTAAGCAGGGGTAAAGGGTGACTTCACAGGTGCATCTTTCTAACTCCTTTATATGCTTTCACTTGTAAGGTAGCTTTGCTATGAGTAGGGGGCTTAGGGAATGTCTTTTGAAGGTAGAAGATAGAGTAACAACCCATTTTACAAAATTAGGAGAAATAATTTAACTGAACATTTAGCTATTACAGATGGGTTTTTCTCTCTTGTCTTTTGTGTGAGTGTGTACACGGGCATGCACGTGTTCCTGCGAGGACCAGCATGGGCTGCTGCAAATGTGTGGGGTCAGAGGACAACCTTAGTGTCGGTCTTCACCTTAGACTTTGTCTGAGATGGGATCTCTGCCTCATGTCACTGAGGGTTCTGGGATGATGACTGACAATGCCACATTTGACTTTATGTGGGTCCTAGGGACCTGAACTCAAGTCCTCACACTTATCTAGCAAGGGCTTTACTAAGACATCTCCCCAGCTATGAGTAAATAGGGTTTCTCTATATGCTCTGAGTCAAACTAAGAAAAAGCTGGCATGAAAGTTTTAACCAAAGCATTTGGGTTACCATCTGTCCACACAGAGTATCCCCCAACAAAGGGTCCCCCCAGTACTTCAGCCTAGGCAGCTTGCCAAAAGACCCTGTCTCAAAAATGTTATAGAACTAAGGTATTATCTCAGGGGTGGAGTGATTTCTTAGCAGTGCCAGACTCTAGGTTCAACCCCCTAATACCATTAAGGAGGGGTGGGGGGAGAGAGAGAGAGGAATATTAGTATCAGTTAAAGAAAAGCCATGCCAGGAAGCATTTTAGCCCTGCGCAGAAAAAGTCAGCATCAGAAAGAAACCAGAGGTGTTCCAATCAGCATCACAGACCAGAGGGCCTTGAGAATTACCTTCCACGTCTGGGCGAAGCAGCCTCCAGGCACCAAACCTATGAGCTCACGAGCACTTCTCCACCAAGTCCTGTGACCGTGAGTTCAGGTACAAGCCTGACCCTTGAAATAGTTTAAGCCAATGGGCGTTGGGCCTGAAGCCCTTATGCTATTGGCTGAGAGTGAGAACTAAGCCCTCCTCCGGACCTCCCCCAACACCCTCTGCTGTTTCTCACCCCAACCCTGGGCCACCATCCAATCTGGGATTTGTCCTCACTTCAAGTATCTGGGATTCTCTGTGTTAACTCTTTCTGGTCAATTGGTCAGATGTTAGAGAACACTGTTAGGGTAGCAGTGAATAGCTTTATTGTCCTTTTTGGCTATGAAAACTGTTGTGTTAACCGTGTAGAAACACATTAAAAACAAGGGTTCTTAGAGTACCCCCCTCTTTGTACACTCTGTCCTCATTTTCGGACAGAGGCAATGATAAAAGGCTTGGTTGAATATTCATCTACCATATGTGGGATTTGCTATAGACAACTGTGATCTCCATAAAAACTCAACCACATTCCAAGTAAAACCCAAATAAAAATTTTATTAATTTGCCAAAATAGGTATATGGATAGATAAATAGAAATGCATAGATACATGCACACAAAATTTAATAAAGTTTCAAAGCACAGATAGAATCATGCTCTCCAGCTTCTTTGACAATGTGTACTACTACCATAACTATTTTTCCCTATGCCTTGATCTCCTTTACATAACATACCACAGAGCACAGAGTTCTGGACTCCAGTTAGATAAGACAAACTAGGCAGTTAAAACAAATAAATAATCAATCAAGAATCAAGGTAGCCAAAATCTCCACAGCTTTATCTTCAGTAGGTGTACGAAATTGTTCAAGTGTTCAGTGAGTTGAGGATCTGAGTGAAAGGGAGAGAATTTCCAAGCACTGTTGGTTTTTATTTTTCATTAAACAGTGGCAAATTCCCAGAAGAGCTTGTAACATTACAGGGTTAACGAAGGAACCAACAACAGTAGTGGGTCTCTCTCCCAAACTAAAGCACATATTCAGCCATGCGTGCTCCTTGCTTCTCCAGTGGGCACAGACAACAGTTGCAGCACCATCCTCAAGAGGCGCTAGACTGATAATGGCATAGTAGCATCTCTGTGCATGTGTAGTGCTTCAACTATCTCATAGTGCAGGTCTAAAACGTCCACTTTCTGCAATGAACCTGGAAAAGTGGAATTGAAATCCTCAAGGCTCACACCATCTCGGGCACAACAGAGCTCCAGTGCCCGAAGACACACATCACTATAACACCCAATAAAATCTACATCAAGCCAAAAGGTCGGGGAACCCTACAGAAGCTTGCCTGGTGCACCACCCTGCCTCTATAAAGTCTATGTCCTTCTCACTAGAAGCTTCTTGGCCATTCTATTAGCACCTGCCTTTTCCTTGCGTGAAGAAGCTCCTACCCTTTGTCACCTCACCCAAGAATTGAAGCATAGGTCTAATTCTCAAACAACAAGAATCTCTTCCTTTTACTTCATGTAAAGTCGTTGAAAGAATAACCTATGGAGGGTAGCCACCCAAAGCAGAGTAAAGCAGGGACTGAGACGGCTCTATTTATAAAGCACCTGCTTGGAAAGCATGAGGACCTGAGTTCGGATCCCCAGAACCCACACAAAAGTTAGACAGGGCAGTGCGTGTCTATATTCCCAACCCTGGGGATACAGACTGGGGGATCCCTGGGATGTTATGGCCAGCCAGTCTAACTCAGTTGGTGAGCTTCGAGTTCAGTGAAACACCCTGTCTCAAAAAGTAAGGTGGAAAGAGCTGGTGGTACAACTCAGTTGCACCTCGCTTACCTTGGTTCAATTCCCTGTATTTAAAATCAAAATATAGTAGAAAGTGACTGAGGAAAATACCTAGTGTCAAAATAAGCAAGAGAGCTCACAACAGGATTCTGCTAATTTGTGAGAAACATCATCAATTTCAAGGTTAAGTATGACAAGACTTTGTCACTCCCCAGGCTGGAGTGTTGGGACACAAGTTCAGTCTATTCCATGTAAGTTACAGTGATCGGTGCCTCCAGCAGTGTTGAACAAGCTTTGTTTTTCTGGACTTTCCATCTCTTAGCACTTTCCAGATGTAGTCTAACAATCCTCTTCCCTATCCAGTGAGGCACACAGATACCACCTCAACTTTCCAGTGAAGAAACAGGAGCACCAGGCAAAGGTGGGTGTCGAACTCACCTATTCAGAAAGAACTTAACTTTAATGCCAGAAGCCCTGAGCCCTCAAAAAAGGAAGTATAGTTGGGCTGTGGCCCGGATGATGAAGTACTTGCCAAGTATGAGGAACTGAGTTTGTGTCCTCGGCACCCACCTGAAAGGCCAGGAACCTCAACACTCGGGAAATGAAATAAAATCACATTATTTCCGGTTGATTTTTGTCTGTTTGAGACAGGGTCTTAGTATGTGGCACTGGCTGTCCTGGAACTGGCTATGTATACCAGGCTATCCTCAGACTCACAAAGAGCTTCCTGTCTCTACCTCTTGAGTACTGGGATCAAAGGCATGGACCACTATTTCCTTAAAGTGTAAGATTTGGTGGCTTTTATTGGGCACAGTCTCTGTCTTATGCAGTTGTCACCGGACATTTTAACTCCAAAGCGGAACCCGTGACTTTGAGTGGCCACACTCCCCCGCCTCTTTTTAGTACTGGAAGCCACCCGTTACCTTTGTATGTACAAAGATCTGCCTACCTCTAACAGTCCTGAAATGTGTGCATCTTTCAGGTAGCAAGTTTCCGAGACTTGTCTGTGCTGAGTCACTTCTCAGTACTTCATTCTTTTCTCTGGCTGAATAATACCCTCCAAAATGAGTAAACTAAACTTTGTCCATCCTCCAGGTGACAGCCACTCAGTGACTTCATTTGGATACAAACTATTGTGGGAACGTCTGTTTTCAAGCTCTTGGGTATATATATTGAAGTAGAGATACTGAGTCATTGTTAATGCATAATGCTTCAATGTTGCATTTTAAGCTAATATTTCCCATGTTATAAAAACACAGAATAGGAAATATAAGAATTTATTAAATAATTTTGCATTGTTACACATAATAGAAATCATTTTTATCATTACAGATAGAACTGCCAAGCAAATCTCTATATATGAATGTTAATATGTATTTTATTATATCCGTAGGATCAATTTTTAGGTTGGTTTACTGCATTGAAGACGTTTTTTCTTTTACTTTTTTAGCAATGTTTAAAATATCTTTATATAATACAAATAGGTGTGTTTGTTAACTTAATCCTACCAGGTGTAGTGATGCACACTAGTAGTCCCAGAACTCAAGGAGCCTGAAGTTAGAGCATCTGAAGTCTTGGGCCAGCCTGGGATACATGACATGAGACTGCCTCAAAACAGAAAAACATAACATAACATAAAGTTAAGCCTGGATGTCTCCCTTCCCACAATCCTATTCCATCGAGATAAGCACCTTCAGTCATTTCCTGTGTGATCTTAAGCTTGTTTCCCATGTTTATAGAACATGGATACAGTTGGTTTGGGGTTGCTAATATAATATGTGTGTGCATGTGTTCATATGTAATATATATTCATTTATAGTTGAAGAGTCTAGTATGGTAGCCAGTGGACATAATTCACTTGATTCTTGAAATGCAGCTGGTCTAAGATGAGGCATATTGTTGATATAAATAGACGCCACATTGTAAAGACTTGGTGTTAAAAATACCAACCTCCCTGTTACTTTTGTACTTACTGATTGCATATTTTTGACATTTTGAATAAAACTATAAAAATTGATTTGAAAGCTTACCAAGCTCACACAGCTGATAAAATTGGTTGCTACACAAGCAACTGATGAGGTCGGTTCCATCCTGGGATACCACTGTGGAAGGAGAGAACCTCCTTCTGAGAGAAGTCCTCTGACCACACACACACACCACAAACACACACATACACATACACACACCATACACACACATATACACCACACATATACACACACATATACACCACATATCACACATATACCACACATACATCACACACACCACACACCATACACACACACACACACACCACATACCATACATCACATGCACACACACAATGATAATAATAATTTTTAATCAATTTTAGTCAAGATGACTCAGCAGTTAAGGTCCCTTCTAAAGGTCCTGAGTCTGGTCCCCAGAACCATGTGGTGACTCAAAACCATCTGTACCTCCAGTTTCAGAGGATCTGACACCTTCTGACCTCCATGGGAACCAGACACACATATTGTACATAAACAGGCAAAACACCCATAGACAAAAATAAAATAAATACATCTAAAAAGCATTTTAAATTATTTCCTCATTCTTTTTTAATGCTCTTTGACTTATTATTATTCCTAATAATTATTCCTAATTATTCTTTCTAAACTTTAAAATTACTATGAGATGTGTATGTTATTCTATTGAACAAAGGCTATTCTATGGCCTGGCTGTTTTTAATATTAATATGCTATATGAACATTTTCCTACTATCATACAAAAGGATCAAATTTATTTCTTTTTTGGGGAGGAGACAGGGTCTGTCTACATATCCCAAGCTGACCTTGAATTCCCAATTCCCCCTCCTCAGCTTCCAGAATGCCCGGACCTTAGGGACACAAAGCAACACCCAGAAATTTCCTTTGACGGCTACCCAGGACTTGCCTGTTCTCTTCTTCTGGGACATGGGGAAACTTTCCGATTTTCTATTGCAAATAAAGCAGACAGAACATCCTGTACAGTGGAGATTGGTAAATCTGATGTTTCCTGTTTTTATGGGATGGTTTTCCTAGAAGTAGAACCACATTCCAAAGATGAACAGCTCTCCCAGTGACAGACAACAGGGAAAAGAGACTGCAAGGACCTCCCCAGGCTCCGATCCAGCTGCCCTTCCTGTGCACACACACTGTCAGCTCGTCCCCACCCTGATCCATGGACCGCTCTTCCCAGGACCATGGAGCTCGCTCCCTTTGCTGTGGTTTTCAGTACCTTCTTGTTTGGTCCCCATGGTCCTCTTTTCACTTTTGGAAATCAGATATATATTTTAATCAATATTTCTAGATGTTTTTAGAAATAAAGGTTTTCTGGGTTAACCTTCTTGATATTGCCAGAAATGAGTGTCTCTCTCCTCACTTTTTTTTAAGTAGAGCCTCACTGTGCTGCCCAGGTTGGCCTGGGACTTGCCACATAGACCAGGTTACCCTGGTCTGCCTGCCCCTATCTTCAAGGGCTGGGATTAAAGGCATGTACCACGAGGCTCTCCTTATTAATTTTAAAAGTCGCTTTACTTTGTACCACATATCTGTATATTCCTGAGTCTTTTATAAAATATTCTATACTAAAGTTTTAGTTTTCAAACAGTTCTGTTTGTTTTTGAACATCTCAAGTTCTACACGTACAAGTGACCTCCAACTCACCATCCCTGGTCTCTGCCTCCCAGATGCTGAGATACTTAGTATGAACTACCACACCCTGATTTTACAGTTCTTGAGATAAGCTGACAGTTCATTTTCTGAAAGGCTAATTGCCATTCTCTCCAGTGGTTTGAAAACCTTTGGGAATTATTTCTAAAATAAGTTTGTCAAAGTAACTGATGGAACAATATTAAAGCAGTCATTTAATCTAAGATGGCCATTGTCCCTGTTTCTCGGCCCCTTTATCAAGCATTTGTGCGTGTCCCTCACCTGTCTCTGTAGAAAATGACTTTTTTCTTAGATGAGACTTGGCTCAGGAAGTGGTTGCAAGGCACCAGAACAGCTGCTCTCAGGCCAGGCTGGCATGGCTTCAGGTTTACAGATCAAAGAGCAGTACAGGGTTTGGCAAATGGTCCTGCAAATACAGGCCTTGACGCAGGAATTGCATGGGAGGGGGGCATGTGAAGGGGGCCAGGGCAGCTGCACCATCAGGTCAATGCCATGGACACACCTTCCTCTGTGCCTGGGGAGCCAACATTAGAGCTGAGGCCAGAGGGGAAACAGGCAGAGCAAACAAATTCTGGTACTACCTGCCTTTGGTAGCTAATGTTTTCCATAGAAAGTAGACCAGCCCGGAAGGGGGATGTGTGTGAGAGAACCAGAGTTGTATAGGGAGTTTCCATGACACTGGATAAACTTGACTGAGTCAAGGCCCAGCAAGTTAGACGCTCACAAAAGGTTACACCAACAGGCACAGTGAAGACCTCTCTCCCATTCAAAAAAAAAAAAAAAAAAAACCAGCCTGGGGCTTTTCAAAAACTAAACAAATAAATGAATTAGTAACAAAACTTGATATTAAAAAAAAGCGACTTCCCATAAGCTTCTCTAAATATAAATTATCGCTTTTGCCACACACACAAAATGGGTTAAATGTTTGATTTGAGTTTGAGTGATGGTGTTTATCTTTGGAGTGGTTTTGTTTTGCTTTTGAGACCATCTCATGTATTCCAGGTTAGCCTCAAATGTGTGATGACCTATGGCCTATGATGACCTTGAACCCCTGATCATTCTGCCTGTACCTCCCAAATCCTGGATTTACAGATGTAAGCCACCATGCCTGACTTACAAGAACATTTTTAAAGTAATTCTACCACCAGGTGGCTATATAGACGGCTCAGAAGTTTAGAACATTTGATATTCTTGCCCAGGCCTGGGGTTTGGTTTCCAGTATATACGTGATTGGCTTATGACCAACTATAACTTCAGTTCCAAAGGGCCTGATGTCCTCCAAGAACACCAGCGGTGCACATGGTACACTTACATACATGCAGGCAAAACACTCATATACATAAAATAAAATAAATAAACCTTTGAAATTTTGTGATACTTTTACCACCTGGAGATAATCACTATTGATAATTTTTTTTTGCTCATAAGTAACATTTTGAAATGTGTCTGTTGTTCCAGTTATAGATTTCATACTCTTACGCTCTCAGGTTGGTATTCAATAGTCTCATATTAGAATATTTTATAAGACATTTTGCTAAGACTATGAACTTCCTGCTAACCTGTTTTTAATGGTCGCCTATGACTCTGAGGCTTCATCTCCTTACCCGGTTCCCACACTTTTCCTTTCTCTGCTGGTGCAGACAGGACAGATGCTCCAAACAGCACACTAGTGGGTGAACAGGACTAGTCAGTTCATGACTGTCTACCTTCGCCTCAGTCAAGGCTAAACCCCAGAGCTCAGCAGCATGATCTGGAGCTCCTGCCTCAGAATCCGGCTCCAGCTCTCACCCCGCAAACTGAAATCTACTCCTCATGAGGGGGCTAAGTGGGCTGAGACAGAGCCTCTCTTCTCCCTATGGAAGGCAAAGAAATAAACTCCAAAGCAGGAGATAAGCAGGGAAATCTTAAAGAAAATAATGAGCTGGAGAGGTGGCTCAGTGGTTAAGAACACAAGCTGATGTTCCTAAGGACCAGGGTTCAATTCACAGCACCACACATGGTGTCTCACAACCACCTACAACTCCAGCTCCAGGTGATCAGGACGCCATGAGCACTGCACTCACGTAGCCCCTTTTTCAGCTCCTCTCTATTTATGTTGTATCTTTCCATGCAGAATCATCACCAGTATCCCTTGGCTGCCTAGGAGTGTACACATTTTCACTTTCTCGGAGGACTAGAACCTCAATTCCTCATGTCTTGCATGGTGATTTGTAAAAGCCACAGACAGAGCATGCCCACCAACAGACAATAAGTATCATATTAAAAATGAGAGGAAGTGATAAAGGAAGGTGGGGCCAGCAATTTATCAGTTATTTTGCTCACGGTTTGAAGGGATAGTGGGTTTTGGAAGGACCGCTCAGCCTTTAAAGTTTGTGGATGTTCTCTCTACTTCAGAGTTCTAAAGGTTAAAAATGAAAGAAATCTTCATTTGTTTGCCGACTGAGGTGCCTCCAGGATGCCTCGCTCATGGAGTTCAGCAAATAACACCACCCTATTTGTTTTGTGTTTTGCATAACCGTGGCAGCCATGGCTCTTACCTCAGCCATTTGTCTCTGGATTGAACTCAGTGTTCCGTTATCGGTGGGCCTCCACAGTCCAGTCCTCATCCTTAGCATTCATCGGGAAATAAATTCACCATGACGGGGCTGACAAAGAGGGTCGGAGGAATAACTCTAAGCGTTCTGAATATGTGTCAGGTCTTCTACCAGACTCCTCTCGGGATCCCGAGCTTGCATGTGAGAAATCCAGTGTGCACTCTGACCAGGAAAGCAGAGCAAGGCTTTGCTCAGTCATCATCAGGGAAGCTTTCTTCTAAATGGGATGTCTCTATCAAATCCCACCCATCAGGGCTCAGGGTACCCTGCAGGAAAACTGTAAGAGCGGAGGGAATAGGGGACACCTAGGAAACAAGGCCCTCTAAATCAGCAGGCACAAGTGAGCTCATAGAGACTGAAGCACCATGCACAGGGCCTGCACTGTCTGCACCGGATGGGTCCTAGAGCTGAGAGGGGAAAGTATACACATGTTCCCATCCCTAAGCAGAAGCTATCTCCACTTGCAAATGAGAATCTGATTTTCTCCAAGGAAATCTCACTGGGGAAACAAACTTTCTAACTTCTTAGGGGTAAGATGCATGGCGGCAGCGGACACCAACAGGAAACAAACCTGCTGCTGTCATGGAGGTTCCTTGTCTGATAGTGACATGTCGAGGCCTTTTTGTATTATTATATCTTATTTATTTTATCTGACTTTTATTTTTCTCCCCTTTCATCCTCCAGGCCCTTTGTATATGTATTGCGGCTCCCAGTTTACTGTTTTGTGGAATTCTGAAGTGTGTGAACAAGTGGTCTCTATGCTCTGTATGTGTCTCGTGGTTTTTCTTGTGTCCTTTCCTTCTGACCTATTGCACTGTGTTAGATTTTGTTTTCTCTTATTATATGACATTATTATTTCTTAGAAGCCTGTTTGTTTCCTAATGAGAGACAGAATCTTAGTGGATCTGGCTGATAGGAGTGAAGAGTAGCTGGGAAGGGCAGAGGGAGGGGAAGTCATGATTAGGATATATTATGTGTGATAAAAAAGCCATTTTCAATAAAAGAGGGAAAGATTCAAAAAGATGAAAAAATATAAAAGTAAAATAAAAGAAACCCAGCGTGTTTTTCCCAGAGAGGGGACACAAAATTGCTGGGATGCTAAACAGGTAAAAGAGCCATCTTAGATTGCTGGCCCATCTGGTCCTGTTATTGACAATGGGCAAGATAGCTGTGACAATGTGAGAACCCTAAGTGAGGTTCATATGATCATTTCCAGTCAGAACTCAGAAGCACAATAGGCTACAGACAAGTTCTGCTAGAACACATTCACATGTGGGGGGCTCTTTCATAAACTGTCTTCAAATTCCCTAGGCTGTCTGCACCATATGCTTCCTGTTGGAAGCCCACAGATCACAACCCAAAGTGATTAAGAGCCAACCTCTCGCCTTATACTGCCGACATAGACCACAGCATCCTTGAATATCAGGGACCACTACAACCCTAGAAAGCCATCAGGTAGAAGTCATGTTGTATCTCTGTGACTCCTTCAACTCCGTCTTGAAAAGAGGACCCCTGATATCTCATGACCTGAGTTCAAGTCCTTGGACGCACATGTAACACACACATACACACACACTCACACACACACTCACACACACACACACACACACACACACACACACACACACACACACACCACAGCATGCTCATATGCATGCATGCGTATACACACACTAACATGGGGTTAGAGGCAGTTGGTTGGGTATAGAAGTTTACTTTCAAATGAAGGTGGAGCAGGAGAGACCATTATGCTCAAGACTGGACTATTTATACTCTCAAAAAAGCATCTTTTTTTTCCCTAAAGCTAAGCAAAAGAGTTTTGGTGGCTTCCTCAAAGATCTTGTAAAAGGTCTTACATTTTATTCTTTGTGCTTCCTGGGGGAAAAAAAAATCACACATGTTGTCATCCAAAGTAGAGCCCAGATCCATTTGTAAATATCTAAGTAGGCCTGTAAATAAGTATATATATATATATATATATATATATATATATGTGTGTGTGTGTGTGTGTGTGTGTGTGTGTGTGTGTGTATGTACAACATATGTATAAAGAAAAAGTACAATAGAGTTTCCTCCAATCAGAATTGACTTATGATCACTTAAAGAAGACGATGTCAGGCTGGAGAGATGGCTCAGCGGTTAAGAGCACTGGCTGATCTTCCAGAGGTTCTGAGTTCAATTCCCAGCAACCACATGGTGGCTCACAACCATCTGTAATGAGATCACATATGGCCACAGGAACACATATGGGGAGAACACTGTATACACAACAAATAAATACATCTTTAAAAAAATAAGGAGAAGAAAAAGATGGTGATGATGATGATATTAAATATTAATGAGAGATAGCTCAATGATTAGGGTCTCAGGCTGTTCTTCCAGAGGTCCTAGGTTCAGTTCCCAGCAGCCACGTGGCCCCTAACAACTTTCTAATGTGTCTTACACCTTCCTCTGGTCTGGTCTCCACAGGCACTACATGCACATAGTACAGACATACATGCAGACAGAACACATACATGAGCTAAAAATAAATATTTTTAAAAGTGCTCCAGGGAATTAAAAATCCAGCATTCAAAGAAGTTTTGGGGAACCCCTTGCCCCAAGACTCTGTCTTTAGCTGAATACTCATGATTACACTTCCCCAATCTTTATGTCCAGTGAGGACTCTGAGCTAAGGGCAGAACTCTTCTCCTTGAGGAAGAGCATCTGATAGTGCTATAGCAAACTTGAGCATCCCCAGCCCTGCCACTCAGTGTCACTTAGACAAGACAGGCACTGATCCTGACATCTCACTGCAGAAAGTTCCAGGTCAGTCTCCATGATCTGCAAGTTCTGAAGCACACACTTAGACAAGAATCACAGAACGTTACAAAGTTTCACTACTGCCCTCCCCCAATGAAGCCTCAGACTCAATCGTTCCCTACCCTGGTAACAAATGCCACAAGTTTTGCAAGCCAAACAATCTTTATCTAGACTCGCAGTTAAGACCTCCAGAGGACCATCGATGGAGCCCAAACCATAGTGAATTATCCAAGTCTGGTACATCAAGTTCTCTCCCACAGGACTATAAACAAAGCAAAGTCAGAGAGGAGGTCCTGGAGTCCAAAGGATGAGCTGAGGATATTGGTTTTACCAGAGGAAAGTTAGTCTCCAGGCTTCAGAGTGGGTTCCTAGTGCCTGTTTATCGTTATAGAAGCCTCCAGCATGTGTAGTGGGATTGTGTTCTGTTCCATTGTAATTGTCCTGCCTACTGGCTTAATAAAAATGCTGATTGGCTGAAGGCAGACAGGAAGTGTGGGCGGGGCTACCAGACTAAGAAAACTCTGGGAACAGGAAGAGGAGGGCAGAGATGCCAGAGAAGCCAGCAGATGCAGAGGACAAGGTGCTGAGCCACATAGCTGAACAGAATAAGAATCGTGGGTTAGTTTAAGAGCAAGAGCTAGCTAGCAATATGCCAGAGCCATAGGCGATCAGCATGAAATTAATACAAGCGTTTGTGTGTTTCTGTGGGTCTGCAGGTCTGGACCACAGGCCAGACAGGTCAGAAACTTCATGCTACAGGCATGAGGGTAGGAGAAGGAGCCTGTATCTAACCAAGACTATGTTGAGCATCGAGACTAAGAGGCTATTGACACATTCATTGTCTTGGCTTATTGTTTTGTTTTGATTTTGTACAAAAGATACGAAATGAATGATCATTATAAGCGAAACTTCTTAGACAAGGTTCTGACTGATCTGGCTTGGAAATCACTATACAGCCAGATAAATTTAAACTTCTGATCCTTCTGCCTTTACCTTGTGGATGCCACCAGATCCAGTTTCATGCAGCTCTGGGCGTCAAACCAGGGCGTGGAACATGCTAGGTAAGCAAGCTACCAAGCAAGTGGCATACAGCTTCAGCCCTGAGACGTTCCTTTAATTGAGACAAGGTCTTATAACAAGCCTAGGCTATCTTTGAACATTCAACCCTTCTGCCTCAGCCTCCTGAATACTGGGATCATAAGAATGAGACACCACACCTAGTTTCTGAGATATTAACATCTGGAAAATGGCTGTTTTAAGATCAGTAAGATACAGTATGCATCTACGTACTCAACTTACATTTTTATTTACCCCCCGTTAGAATATTAATTACATGAGAGCAGAATATTTATTTATCATTGTTTCAGAACGTAGCCTTGGTGTCTAGCATATAGCAGTTGGTCAAAAATATGCTTGAATGAATAGCTGATAATATTATACACTATAGAAATCTTTGTTGAGCACCTATGTTGGACACTGTTCAAACAGCTTGTATTAACTCTTTAAATGGTGCTGAATATTTTATTAAAATGGGAACTTATAAATTTGAAGTAAACTTTTCTATACTAACCAGAAGATAAAATTAAGCTACTGAAAGAAGGGGGAAAAGCAATGTCTTTTTAACAATAAACTAAAAATTAAAAAATAATAATTTTAGTCATTAACAAATATTAAGTATCTCTGTGTCCTAGGCGTTTAACAATTCTAAGTATATGCTGCTTCACTAATTCCCACCATGTGGTAAGTTCTATCCTAAGCACATTTGACAAATGGAGAAACCCAAGCAAAGGAAGGGAAAATAATTTGCCAAAGGCCACATAGCTACTAAGTAACAGGATCAAAACTCAGGCCGATGTGGTCGCCCTTAACGTCTGAGACGTGGTCCAACAGTGGGCTATCCTGTCTCATGGGCACTAAACCACGAAGTCCCATATTTAATTAACTAATTTAAATTCACAAAGCAACCAAAAATCATTAACTTTTATAAGGCTTCATATAACTAGGATACCATTGTCTGGCTGACCAGCAAGAGTTCAGGGTGAAAAAAAAGTTAGGGAAATGCCAATCTAAACTACATGAGACTTTCATCTCACCCAGTGATAATGGTATCGTCAAAGCCAGCAATGAGCTGGGAATGGTGGCTAAAGAGTAAAAATACTTAACCTCTCACAAGAGAGAGAAAGAGGGAGGGAGAGAGAGAAAGAAGGAGGGAGAGAGAATATACTTGGGGAAGGAAACTTCCTATGTTGGTGGTGTGAATGTAAATTAATATAGCCACATGAAAATTAGTATAGATTATAAAAATAGAATCATGCTGTGACCTTGCTATACGACTCCCAGGCATGTCCTGGGAGGGACTGGAGTCCGCATAGGGCAGAAATACCTGCCCACCTGCGTTTGTTGTAGTCACAGTAGCTGAATTATGCAACCTAAGTGACTATCAACAGATAAATAGATAAAGCAGATGTGATGCACGTCTACAGTGGAGTTCTGTTCAGCCATAAAGAGTGAAATGATGCCGCTTTCAGGGAAGTGGACAGAAGATTGCGTTAAGTAAAATAAGCTGTACGAGGAAGACAAGTATCTCGTGTTTTCCCTCATGTGTAGAATCTAGATTTAAAGAAAAAGACAAGACACAAAGCAGAACAGGAGCTGTTTGGGAAGAGGGATGGGAAAAATGGATCAAGAGAATGTGACGGGCTAAGAAGGTTATTGAAGTATGTTATATAGGGCTGGGGATGTAGCTCAGTGGTACTTAGTGTACTTAGAGTGCTCAGGGCACACAAGATTCTAGGTTCGGGACCTAGTACTGTAAAAATACATTCTTGTAAATATCCATGAAAATTTCATGATGGAAACCTATTATTCTGAAAAATTAATATACACTATTTTTTAAGGAAAGCAAATCTCAGCTTTGGGAAAATTGAAGCAAAATGAATACTTTGAGGCTACCATAAGGCTACATAGCATGACTGTCTCAAAAAAACCCCACAAAAGATAGAGGATAATAATAATAATAATAATAATAATAATAATAATAATAATAATAATAATAAAGTAAGTCAAGTATGGTGGCATACTCTTTGAATCCTAGCCCTTTAGAGGTAGAGTCAGATGATCTTTGTGAGTTTGAGGCCAACATTTTCTCAAAGAAAGTTCTAGGCCAGCCAAGGCTACATAGACATACCCTGTCTCAATAAAGTAAAATAAATAAAACAAAATGGAAGGTAAGTTCCCCTCTTCAGTTGGCTCCATTATGCTGATACCAGTTGGGTGCTCTCCCTGAACACCACTCTGCTGGATTCTGGTAATGGATGGGCAAGGCAGGTGTTCCACATGGACAAGTGGGAGGCTGGCAGATCAATGTTCACCTAGTACAGAGGAAGTTCAGGGTGTGCCTGGAGAAAAACAAAGGAGGCTTCATCCACCCCTAAGCTGAAACACGGAGGAGGACTCTCAATTTGCCAAGTAGACAAACACAGAAAAGGGCTGGACATGCTGCCCTGTAGACATGCTTCCCTCCAGACCCAGTGCTGGCTCCACGCACTCCCTTAGATTTCCAAAAGAGTTTTTAGTCCGCTAGAACAAAAGACTAGCTCTACCTCCCTACCTCTGCCAGAGTAAATATTGAGAAATGTCCAGCTCAGTGACTTCACTGTTACACTTGATTGCATGTCCCATGGCAATGAATCCACTCCCTCACCTGCCCTACCTACCGTGCCACCTACAATTAAGCATCAGGTGGCTGAGGCAAGACCTAAGCTCCAGAGAATGGGAAAGCAAAGAATCAGGGGTTCTCCGGAACCAGTTTCCTGTGCAAAGTATACACAGTTGATCCCAGAACACCGTCTGATGTCACAGCGGACATCAGTAACTCTCCTGTTATTGATGTAACATCAGGGCTCACCCCCATCTTCTTTCCTTGAAAAAGCACTAAAGTAATGGTTATAGGAATACATGCATGTATACAAATTAATACAATCTCAAGGAATTTGATATGGGGCTCATTTTATTTTTTAAAAGTTTCTAAATTTTGTTGCTTTATTGACTCAACTGCTACTTATGTACGTGTCGGTAAGTCCCAAGACGAAAATTATTAACTGTGATGTTTAGGGGTCTTGTAAGTATTTGATCATTGTTCCTAACTTGTGGTTTTGCCAAAGTGCACACCAAGAGAGTGAATGTCTGTTTCATTTCATGTTTGTGCATTTCTGAGGGCAGGGATCATATTTACTTAGTTTGTTTATAAGATGTTAAAGAGTGTCATGTAAAACAGGATGTTAAAAATTCTATTGACTGGAGGTAGATGTTAAAAATGCAAGCTCATCACTCATCATTTTTTTAATCAGAGCAACTATGACCACAGTGTAGGCGAAGTTTATATAGAAGGCACCAGTGCAGGATAGATATTTATTAAAATATAAACCAACACTCACGGTATAGGTAACAGTTTATAGTAGCACCTGAACAGGGACTGGAGTCTGGAACGGTGGACAATCGATGGACGGACGATGGATTTCGATCTTGTCTCTCCAGCAACCAGGAACCAGGAAGCGGGGCCTCATGTCCCAGAAGCCCCTTCTCAATGAGGTTGGCCACACCCCCTCCAGGTTGGCCACATCCCCTCCAGGAGCTCGGGACCCTGGATAAGCATCTTAGGACCTTATCAGCTGACACCTGAATCCCACTACACCACAGCAACTCTTATAAGGAAAACATTTATCTGGGGCTAGCTTACAGTTCAGAGGTTTAGTCCATTATCATCATGCCAGGCATGGTAGCAGGCAGGCAGGCATGGTACTGGAGAAGGTTCAAAGAGTTCTACATCTTGAGCCACAGGCAACAGGAAGTGAACTGTGTCACAGGGCTTAGCTTGAGCATAGGAGATCTCAGAGCCCACCCTACAGTGACATACTTCCTCTAACAAGGCCACACCTACTCCAACAAAGCTGCACCTTCTAATAGTGTCACTCCCTTTGGGGGCTATTTTCTTTCAGACCATCACAGTGACCATGTTGAAGACATTTCATATTTAACTCTTGACACTGTGGCTCCTTCATTTTCCAATAGTAGTCTCAATGATGTCTTGGTCTTGAGGAAGGAGAGATAGAGAAGACAGACCATTTGTTTTTAGGTGACAAGATCCTCATTATATTTCCCAGGATGGCCTTGAATGTCTGTGTTCCCAGGTGGGTGGGACTACAGATGCACACTACTACACCCAACTATCAATTTCCTTTCTTTTTGAAGTATTCACTTTTGATATTTCTTTTAAGGCAAAATTGCTAACAAAAAAATATCTTAATCTTATTGTGTTAGTACCTGCCTATAATTACTAGGGCAGAAGTATCATGAGTTAAAAGCCATGGGCTTTGTAGTCAGAGGCTTCCAAAACCAAAGAGGGGAGAGAAAGACTGAGATATAGTGACAGAGATTGAGCCTTTATTTATAAGGTCTTTAATCTTTGAAGACTAGGTTTGCTACATATAGAATTCACACACGTTTCACTTTTTTTTATTTAGAATTCTCAATATGGCACCCCAGTTTGTTGTGACTTTCATTGTTCTAAAGGAGACGTCTGCTGTTGGTTTTATTGTTCCTTTTGCTTGACACGTCATATTTGCCTAAAACTTCCAAATTTTTTCTCATTATTTTTCATCGTCAGCAGCTTGACCGTTAAAGAAGATGCAATTCAGCTTTTACTTGGGAGCAAACAGCAGCGTTAGTTTTGATGACATGGGAAGAAACCACAGAGAACTCCTCCAGTTCCAGGCTCTGTTGACCTTGAGCAAACTGATCCTGTTTCTTCATCTACAAAACAGGGGGATGTCTGAAAAAAAAAAAAAAAATCAGAGCATCTCACCTAATTCATTCTTAAAATATAATTTCTGAAACAGACTTAAGGCTTAAGCTCTAAAGCCTTGGCTTTAAGGTTTATCTTAAGATTCTTCTCTTTGAAAAGAAAAATCTCAGACTAACAAGACAACTCAGTTTCTCCAGCCGTGGAGCTGGCACCATGCTAGACTCTTGAATCACTAGAACGGTGAGCCAAATAATTTTTTTAATATTACCTGTTTAAGGCTGTGATTCAGCTGACTAGGACAGGCCTTTGCTAGGACTGACATTTCCAGAGTTTCTGCTCAGGAGAAGTGTGTCCCCAGGGATGATTTGCTAGCTGTCCATCTTCACATCTATGTCACAGTGCGCCTGCCTTGAAAAAGGTACGGCATTTCCATGTTTGCTTGTTGCTCTGTTGCCTTCTCAGCCAGGGAAATTGCCAAACATAGATGTACTTTTAAAAATTAATTTGGTTTTTCAAAGTTCACCACAGCCTAAGATAACACTACCCTCTCTGAGGCTGATGTAAGTAGAGCAGGTGGCCACTGGGCACTGAAAGATGTGAGGACACATGAAAACCACCCCCAAGGGCTCTTTTTAGGGAAGTATAAATCATTACTTTTGACTTTTCACCCTGCCTCAGCTGAAAGCCCTTTCATAACAGCAAGTGTGTAGATTAGAAGTCAAAGTTACTGAGAAAACCATTTTATATTATTTAGAACAAGGAATGGTAAGTTGAGGAGTGTCCTTTTATGGGTTATTTTAATTTCTTCTCTAGTTTTCTCTATTTTCAGAAATGTCTACTGTAAGACCATTGGTAATCTAAAATAATGATAAAATATTGATTTGTGTACATAGTCAAGTGTGCATGCTCATGTGCATGTGTGTGTATGAACACCAAGCCAGAAGACAATGCTGGGTATCTTTCACAGTCTCTCTCTGTTTAAATAGGTTCTCTTCCTGAAGCTGGAGCTGGCCAATTTTGCTGGCCAGAAAGACCAGGGATCCTCTTGTCTCTGTCTCCCAGTGCTGGTTACTTCTACAGGCCTGTGACACCATAACAGGCTTTTAAATATAGGCTGGGGGGTCGAATTTGGGTCTTCCTGATTGTAAGGCAAGCATTTTACCAACTGAGCCATTTCCCAGCCCTTAATATTAACTTTAAGACAAACAAGGATTGGAGAGATTACTCAGAGGGTGACGTAATTTGCCAAGACTGATGACCCGAGTTCAATTCCTGAGTCCCACATGCTGGAAGAAGAGTACGGTGTTCTTTAAGTTGACCTCTGAACCCCACAGGCGTGCCGTGGCAAACACGTGCAGACATACGCATACATACGCAATAGACAATTTTAGAACTAAAACAAATAAAAAACAAATGTGTCTTATAGCTCAATGCATATTTATTAAGTGATTACAAGGGCTGAGCGTTCAACGTAGCAGACGAATAGGCCGTCACGTGGAGATTTTGCCCAAAGGAGTGATATTATTAGGTCATTTTTTTGTCCCTCTCTGTCAAAATTTACTCTGAGCAGATTTTATTGTCTATTACCTTTTTATTTATTTATTATGTGTGTATGTGAAGGTCTGAGGACAACTTTAGGAGACAATTCTCTGCCTCCCACCATGGGGGTCCCAGGAGCTAAACTCATCGGGCTTGGCAGTAAGTGACCTCCAAACCATCTCCCTGGCCCTGAGCAGTTTGTCTTTTAGGGGTGTGGGGGTGTTGATTACAGTCTGCCAGAGGTGACCTGTGTCTCCAATGAAACGAAACTGAACGGAAGGCTCCATTCTTAGCGTCCGGTTTGGCCCGCGTCTCAGTTGGACTGGTAGGTGGCTCTCAAAGTCCCAATTCCACCCTCGTCCTCCTTGACTGCCTCGAAGTTCTTTATCGATGCTCCTGGGACCCTGTGAAACCTAAGTGGGAATCGCCACCATGATTCCCAGGGTGCCTCTGGTCCAGGGAGGGCTACCAACCAGTGGGGCCCCACAGCTGATGGCCATGGGGAGAAAACCACACTAGCCCACTCAGTTAATTCAGACACTTTCCTGGCAGGGAGTGCATCCCTCGGGGTCACCTTTTTAAGGCTATTTGCTGTAGGAAAACACCAGGAGGAACTGCCAAGGCTGTTGGGCTCATGTCATTCCTGAATCCAAAGGCTTTTTTTTAGAGTACTGCCAGTTTTCCTGGCACCTCCTACGCCTCATCACTGGCCGTTATGATGACTCTCAGAGGACACTGGGAAGCCCTGGGATAGCTCTGAATACAAGTTCTTACATGGGCCATTAACCAGTCACTTTGTGTGTGAGTGCATACGTGTGCACACACATGTGTCACAGAACATGTATGGAGGTCAGAATACAGTTTGTGAGAGTTGGTTCTCATCTTCCACCTTACGGGGGCTCCAGGGATTGAACTTACATCCTCAGGCTTGGCAGCAAGAGTCATCTCATAGGCCCTAATTTCTCTTCTCTTAAATATTTATTATCCTAATTAACATGGAGAGTTCATGGCCACCTTTTGCTTATCTTTTCTAATAACATCTGTGGCTAAATTCTGAGTATCTTTACTTGTCCATCACTATGGCTCCGAGGAAGGAAAGAAATGGCAGGTCGTTACCTTGCTAGACCAGCGCGACATCTAGTGGTATGGATATGGAATTGCAATCTTTTCCCTTTGCTATCCCTGGCCTGCCCGGTTCAAGCTGAGCCCTGTGAATAGTGCTGCTCACAGATGATTTGACCAGAGTCAGTTTGTTCTCCAACAGTTCATATCTGCTTACTCACCCATTCCTTACTCAGTAGCTCCCAAGTTCATGTTCTCCATCCCCAATGTCAATTTGAGTTGAGGCTTGCTATCTCTCCTTTTTTACCTATAACAAATTTAAGGCACTTCCCACATTAAAAGTCATCTCCAGGGCGAGTGAAAGAGCTCAGTGGATAAAGGCGCTTGCTGTACAAGCCTGGTGTCCTGAGTTCAGTTCCCAGAACTCACTGTGGAAAGAGCGAATCAGCACTCAAAAGTTGTCCTCCGACCTCCACACATGAACAGAGGTGCGTGTGTACCCTCACACATGACACGCATAATGATAGTAATACTAATTAATTTTAAAAGATTTTTTAAAGCATCTCAGGTGGCTCTACACAGCCTCTAGACTTAAACCTGCTGTGTAATCCCATATGCAAACGTTTATTGGTAAGTGGCATGCATGTACCACTACACTAGGAGATGATTTACACCATAAATTGGAGTCAGAAAAAAAACAAACAAACATTCACAGATTGAGTAAAAGTGCTGATGTGTTTCCTGGGCCACAGTGGAGGCTGTGGTGCTGTTTGGAGACAATGAGGCACAGCAGTAAGTGCCATCACAGATGCCTGGCTATTAAAGGACCTGGCCCCTGGCCATCTCTCAGTCTCATTTCCTTTCACGTCCTCTCTCGCTCCCAGGACTATGCCCCAAATGGGAGCATTTAGACTGGAAAATCTCCAAACCTATCAGCTTTTTGTTTGTTATTCAAGGCACATAAACAACAGGTCCTAAGAAAACTATTAGCCCAGCAATAGTAACACACACTTTTAAATTTAGCAGAGACAAGTGATCTCTGGGAGCTAATGGCCAGCCTGGACTCCATAGCAGAACAGGTGGCATGGTCTTTACAAAGCATGGCCTCACTGTGTAGCCTTGGTGGACTGACTATTGAGTTAAATAAAACTGTGAATACAAGTTGAATTTTCTTTACTTTACTTTTACACCTTGGAGTGCGCTCGCTCTCTCTCTCTCTCTCTCTCTCTCTCTCTCTCTCTCTCTCTTGTGTGTGTGTATGTGTGTGTGTGTGTGTGTGTGTGTGTGTGTGTGTGTGTGTGTGTGTGTCAGAGGTCACAAAAGGGGGACTTGGGAGTACTGGAAGATGGGTATGATCAGGGTGCATGATATGAAATTCCTGAATAATCAATAAAAATATTACACAAAAATCACCTCAAGCATACCAACTGCAAGTGTTTTTCTTTTCTCTTAAGCTCTGCTTTGGTTCCTGGGGAACACAGGAATGACCAGAGGTGCTGTTTTATCGTTCTTATGTGTATGTGTGTTTTCCAGCATGAACGTCTGAGCTCCATATGACCACGTGAGTGCCTGGTGTGCGCAAAGAGGCTGAAAATCCCCTGGGACTGGAGTCACAGTAGATTTTGGGTTGCATATGGGTGTGGGAGATTGAACTTCATAGCTGCTCCAGAAAATCACTCAGTGTTTTTAGCCCCAGGGCCACCTCTCCACAGCCCTGGGGCTATATTTTTAATTTAGACAATGGAGGTAGCAGGACTTTGGTTCATAACCTTCTCTTATATCAATAAAATAGTACAAACTAAAAATAAAATACTCTTAGACATATATTGAATCCTGATTCTCAGCTGCTTCTTCTGTTGACAGCTTCCGGTGTAGCTGACAGTTCGTGAAAATTTCCACAAACCAAGATTGTTCGTCTTACTTTTTTTAAGTGGTTCATTGCTATTGTTGTTTGTTAACACTACATTTAAGCTACGTTTTGTGTGCTTTGTGCATGGGCAAGGGCTGGTGAAAACCATAGCATGTGTGTGGAGGTCAGCAAACAAGTGTCACCTCCCATTTCAGGTCTGGAGGATCAAATTCAGTGTGTCATCAAGCTTGGCTGCAGACACCTTTACTCACTGAACCACCTCAGATGGCCCTGAATTGCTTTTGATGCAATTAGTATGGTTGAAAGATATAGTAGAAAACTGGAGATCTCTGGCATCTTCTTCATTGCGTGGAATTAATCTATAAAAAATATTTGGGGCTGGAAAGAGGGTTCAATAGCTAAGACCACTGGCTGCTCTTCCAGAGGTCATGAGTTCAATTCCCAGCACCCACATGGTGGTTCACCATCATCTGTAACCCCAGTTTCAGAAGATCTGACACCATCTTCTGGCCTCTGAGGGCACTAGGCTTGCATGTAGTGGACAGACATACACACAGGCAAAACACCCATATGCATAAACAATAAAATAAAAAATTTAAATATATATTATTTGCCCAATGATTATTACCGAGCACTTACTGTGTGCTATGAATATCTACAAAAAAAATTAAATCCTTTAGAGTCTTGGAAGAAGGAAATTTTTCAAACTGTGAAATCAACAGGTGCAAGCATGTTTTGAACTAAAATTGATAATTTGGACAATGAGAGGCTGATCTGAGCTGGAATCGTGGACAGTATTCTGGATATCTTTTGTGGGGTAACAAAATACCCCAAGACCCTAAAGCATAAGACAGTCATGGAATCTATGTGTCAGAAGTGGGGGGGGGGGCACATGCACAGTGTAGGTATGGTATTTGCACATATATGTGTACACACATGCAGAGGTCAGAGGAAGATGTCAGGTGACCTCCTGTATCATTTCTCTGCCTTATTCACTCGAAACAGGGTCTCACTGCATCAGAGCTGGGTTGACAGCCAGCAAGCCTCAAGGATCCTCCTGTCTCTGCTCTGTCCCCCACACAACACCAGGTTACAGTCACTCGTGACTACACCAGCTTTTTATATGACTGTTGAGAATCAGAAACTGGGTCTTCATGATTTTTCAGTAAGCACTTTTGACCACCAAGCTATCTCTCCAACCTCTGGGGCAGGAATTTTGACATAGCACTGCAATGTGTTGGGTCTGAGTGGAAAGACTCGAAGTCCAAGGTGATTCAGTGGCTGGCTTTGGAATTACCTGGGGCTCATTCTGAGGGCTGACAATTGAGGAGCCCAGTGCAGTCATATAGAACTTAAAGGGGACCCATCTACTTCAACCCACACATCCCAAGGCTCAGGGACCATCCCAGAAGAAGGAGGAGAAAGAATGCAGAAAGCAGAGGATGGGGAAAATGTTGTAAAATGTTCTCTGAAGCAGCTGCAGTTACCCAAACAAGAGCGAGACAGTCAAAATTTCAGCATGGATGGGGAGAGGCCGATGAGGCCGAGGCCCTACCCCTAGCTGAGGGCCTGCTGGCAGTTCATATTTGCTAAGGGAGGAAGAGTCATTTATCTTTGGGGTTGTGACTGCTGATAAGTTACCTATGCTCCAGTGGAGGACCCCATATCTGTTCATATGGAGCAGCATGAATTAGACAAAGAAGAGGAGGAAGAGGAGGGAAGAGGGAGAGGAAGGCATGAAGCAGAAGCTAGCAGGAGATAGTACTGGGAAAGTCCAGGAGAAATGGAGGGGAGACCTGATCATAATAGGGTGTCATGTAGAGGTCAGAGGAAGATGTCAGGGGACCTGCTCTATCATTTCTCTGCCTTATTCACTTGAATCAAGGTCTCACTGAATCCTGAGCTTGGTTAACAGCCAGCAAGCTCAGGGATCCTTTTGTCTCTGCATGATCTCATAATACATGACATTCTCAAAGAATAAGTATATAAAAAAATCTACATTTTATTTTTTTATTTAAAAAAAAACGTCTATTTTAGCTATGTATCCCTTTGCTCCCCCTCCCTTCCTTCTCCCAATCCCTCCCTGTCAGCCTTCAGCCTCCCCACCTCCCCACCCCCCAACCCCCTCCCTCCCTCAAAAGGCCAAGAAGTCCCAAGGTGGATCAGCTCATCATCATGGCACAGCCACTCCAGGAAAGTCCAGTTTCCTCATCCCAAAGTCAAGACTGGGTTAGGTGCTCCTCTGCAGGGAATGGACTCCAAGATGCCAGCCTGCACACAGGAACACAGTCTGATCCCACCCCTCGAGGCTTCACATACTGCCCATGCCAATCAACAGTTGCCTACCCTTGGAGGGCCTAGCTCCTTTTCCCGCTGGGTCTCCAGTGGCTGTTCTTGATTCATTGAGCTCCCCAGAGCTCCAGCTAGCCATCACTGTGGGAATTTTCCTCATAATCCCTATCCCCTTGCTCATACAGACTCTCCTCCCCTGCTCACAGCTGGAGCTCGGCCAGTGCTCAGCCATGGATCTCTGCCTCCATCTCTATCCATTATTGGATGTAGGTTCTGAGATGACACTTAGGATGGTTATTCATTTGGTTACAGGGAAAGTCCTGTTTAAATATCCCTCCACTATTGTTTGGAGACCTAGCCAGAGACATCTTGTGAGTTCTTGGAGGTTTCCTTAGCACCCAGTCTCTTTCCAACCCCACACTGGCTTCCTCTATCGAGATGTCCATCTCTTTCTATCTCCCTCTTTGTTGCTCCTCTCACTCAATCATCTCCTTCTTTCATGATTTGTTCCCAACTCCTCTTGGTTGCAACCCGCTATTAACCCCAATTTGCTAAGGTGATCATCTCTATTTTCTCTTCCTAGGGGAATCTCTGGATGTCTCTCTCAAGTTCTTTCTGATCCCAAGCTGTTCAGGGGTTGTAGTTTGCAGATTGGGTATTCTTTGCTTTCTGTCTAAAATCCATTTATGAGTGAGTAGATCCCATGCTTCTCTTTCTAGGCTTGTGATATCTTGCTCAGGAGGATATTCTCCAAATCCATCTATTTATCTAAAAATTTTAGGATGTCATTTTTTTTTTTTTACTACTGCGGAGTAGCACTCTATTGTGTAGATGTGCCACAGTCTGTTAATCCATTCTTCAGTTGAGGGACATCTAGATTGTTTCCAGGTTCTTGATATTATGAATCATGCTGCCATGAACATAGTTGAGCTAATGCATTTGAGGTATGAATGTGCATCCTTAGGGTATATGCACAATAGTGGTATTGCTGGATCCTTAGGGAGATTGATTCCCAGTTTTCTGAAGAACCATCATACTGCATTCCAGAGTGGCTGTACAAGTTTATGTTCCTACCAACAATGGAGGAGTGTTCCCCTTGCTCCGCATCCTCTCCAGCATAGGCTATCATCTGTGTTTGTGATCTTAGCTGTTCTGACAGGTGTAAGGTGGTATCTCAAAGTTGTTTTGATTTGTATTTCTCTGATGGCTAAAGATGTTGAGCAATTTTTTAAGTGCCTTTCAGCCATTTGTAATTCTTCTGTTGAGAATTCCCTTTTTAGCTCTGAATCCCATTTTTTGATTAGGTTATTTTGGTTTGGGGCTCTAGTTTCTTAAGGTCTCTATATATTTTAGAGATCATTCCTCTGTCAGATGGAGGGTTGGTGAAGATCTTTTCTCATTCTGTAGGCTGTTGTTTTGTCTTATTGACTGTGTCCTTTGCCTTACAGAAGCATCTCAGCTTCAGGAGGTTCCGCTTATTGATTCTTCGTGTCTGTGCTACTAGTGTTATATTTATGAAGTGGTCACCTGTGCCAGTGCATTGGAGGGCATTTCCCATTTTCTTCTCTATCAAGTTCAGTGTACCTGGGTTTATGTTGAGGACTTTGATCCACTTGGATCTGAGTTTTATGCAGGGTGATAGATATGGATCTATTTGCATTCTTCTACATACTACCATCCAGTTATGCCAACAGGATTTGTTGAAGATACTATCTTTTTTTCATTGAATTTTTTGGCCTCTTTGTCAAAAATCAGGTGTCTATAGGTGTGTGGGATAATGTCAGGGTCTTCAATTTGATTCCATTGATCCACAAGTCTGTTTTTGTGCCAGTACCAAGCTGTTTTTATTACTGTAGTTCTATAGTATAACTTGAAGTCAGGGATGGTGATTCCTCCTGAAGTTCCTTTATTGAGCAGGATTGTTTTGGCAATCCTGGGTTTCCTGTTAATCCATATGAAGTTGAGTACTATTCTTTCAAGTTTTGTAAAAAAAAAAAAAAATTGTGTTGAGATTTTAATGGGAGATTGGTCTGTAATTCTCTTTTTTTGGGACATCTGGCTGCCTGGACAGTCACTCAAAGCTCTTCTGTAACATGGGAACATTCATCTTTGGCCCACAAGCCTAGTATGTCTGACTTTTCTGAGAAGCAGAAAATTTTGAAGAACTGTCCTATCTTGTTTTGGCAAAGTTTAGCAGTCACTTTCTTTTGCTGCCTGCTGATTCAATTTGGACAACAATTGAGGCAAGGGCAGTTTCTTTGCCCAAATGCCTACCTTCTGCCGTAAAGAAAGAAAATTCCATGTGGAGGTTCTACAACGCCCATCATCTTTTCTGAAGTAGATTGGTGTCTCACTGTCAAGAAAAACATTGTGTTATCAAAACATTTTAAATGCCCTATTCTGTAGGTCTTTGAAGTTTCTGAAGACATCTGTCTAAATATATCTGTGCATGACCTTGAAAACTTACCTAACATGACTATAAGTTTGACTACTACAGATGACTATTAGTCTGTATTTATTAATTATACATTACACTTTTAAATGAGTTGCATAAGTACAACATCCTAAATGAAAGTAGAAATATTCACACAGTATAACAAAATTAAGTTTAAATTTCTATCAATGAACCAAAATACATACCAATGGGAAATATTTAAGATGAATAGTTTAGGTTTTTTGTTTTTTTGTTTTGGTTTGGTTTTTTTTGTTTTTTTGGGGGGGGTTTGAAAGTGGGTTCAGTGATCTATCCTTTTATCCTATGCTTTCTATATCCACCCTTTCTTTTCAGGACAAGATCCATGAATCTAATCTCCTTTGTTCAGTTGGGATTTCTTGACTATCACCAATAACAACTTGTAACCAATCCCCCTTAAATGAAAACAAACATTTATAATCAATATTTCGAAAATGTAGGCATCATTCTCTAGACTACTTCCTGTTGTTTGGGAGTGCTGCTAATCTTTGGACCCTGAGAACATTTAGGATAATGGTTAAATCTTGGTTGTAGTATTCTGTGAAGCTGGATCATTTCAATCAGCAGCCTTGAATAATCTGAATAATCTGGGCCATCCATTTTCATTGGTATCTGGCTTCTTATTCTGGAAAAACATAAACTTTTAAAGGTAGTGTATATATCTATATTAATGCAAGTATAGAGTTTGTACTGCACACAAGTCAGCAAAAATGTTTATGTTTGAGCAGGTATAATATATGTTACATGTTTTATAGGTTTTTTTTTTTTAGGTTTACTTCTTTATATCTGTAGCCAGGACTTCAGGGGTCTTTTCATGAACAAATCCAATTTTCTTTAACCAGATGAATCCACAGTTTTTTTTTATTTTCTGGGGAAATAAAGTCATAACCTCTCCCCCAAAGCAGCACACTTTTTGACTTAAAATTTGAAGTGAAGATTTTTTTTTAATATAGGTTGGTTTAATCTAGCAGTTTTCATAATCTATTGTGTTTTAGCAGCTGTCATTTCTTTATTAGCCATTATAAAATTTAAAGACAACACAACACACAGAATCTAGACTCTCTGCATTTTCCATTTTTATGTGGCTTATTATATTTTTATTACTCTACTTCTTTTAAGAACTTCATTATTTTTAAAACTGTATTTTTGAATATATACTATACATACTCCTCTCTCCCAAGCCTATGGATATTTTTAAGCACACAGTAACCCATTCAGAGGCCTTTTTTCTGTCTGAATCTGTTTTTACCGAGCATCTGTTTTGTTTTATGATTGCATGAAATGAATATTAAACTGCTATGTCAGCCACCACCGGTGTAGCTTAGCCTAGTGTATGGAGGTAGTGCACGGTGGCTGGCTCTTCCCATAGACAGTTGCCAGGAGATACCTCTCTGTACTGTGGCCTGTGTGAGATACTTCAGGAACCAGCCAAGTGGCTTAGGTCATGGCATGCTGGCAGCTCAAGCCCACAGGCAGTGGCCAGGAGACACATCCCTGTACTGCATGACAGACACGTGACCAGGAATCACTCTTAGCTTCTTTTATGTGTGTCTAAAACCCTTCCCAAGCTCTCTGGGGTTTTATGTGGATGTAGTTGCTGAATGTTTTGGGCATCATTTGTAGGTGGAAGTTTCTGTCCTGCCAATGGCTCCCAAATAACACACTGAGGATTATATTAATTATAAATGTTTAGCCAATAGCTCAGGCTTATTACCAACACAACTTAAATGAACCCATTCTTATTAATCTGTGTGTTGGCACCTTTTTTCAGTATAGCATATCCATGTTGCTTCTCTCAGCATCTACTTGTGACTCCAGATTCTGCCCTTTCTCTTCCCAGTATTATCACTGGGTCAGGCTGCCTTCCTACCCAGCTATCGGCCAATCCGTTTTTTATTAACCAATGGGAATAATACATATTTACAGTGTATAAAGACTGTTCCACAGCAAGTCAGTACCGAATCTATGTGTTCTGGGATTCACAAAGGACTGCTCAGGATCACAGAGCAGGAGCATCAAAAACCCTCTCTGGGGCAGGTGCCGGGTATGGAGAACTATGTGGATCTGGAAAGACGGCTGAGACTTTTGTTGTTGTTAGCAGATTGACAACCTCCACAGAGGGTTATTGAAATGTCAGGAGATAACCGGAGCTTGAGAAGAATTTGCATGATAGGTATGATGGGTTCCTATCATTCAGGGCCAAGAGGATGCCAGGGCAGCCTGGGATACAGAATAAAACCTCATCTCAAAAATAAATGATTTATTTTAATAGGACTCGGGATTGGAGAGATGGTTCAGCATTTACAAGCATTCTATTCTTTCCTGGGTTCAATTCCCAGCACCCACATGGCTGCTCACAACTGCCTATGGCTTTACCTCCAAGAAATCTGGCACTTTCATGCAGACATACATGTGGGCAAAATACCAATGCACATAAAATAAAAACAAAAAATAATTGTTTGAAATAGGACTGAACTATAACACAGTTGATGGGGTGCTTGGCTAGAGTGAACAAAACCCTGAGTTTGGTCCCAGGACTGCATGAGTGAGGCATGTTGGTGCATACCTGTCCTCTAGCACTCAGAGGTGAGGTGGAGGAGAGAAGATCAGAAGTTCAAGGTCATCCTTCCTACATAGCAGCTTTGAGGTTATACCCTGTCTCCAAAAATTAAAAAATAGCAGCTTTACCAGGGGGAAGATATAGGTGGAGTTTACTTAGAAGGCACCAATACAGGATAGATATTTATTAAAATATAAACCAACACTCACGGTACAGATAACAGTGTATAGTAGCACCTGAACAGGGACTGGAGTCTGGAACGGTGGACGAGTGATGGACAGACGACGGATTCCGATCTTGTCTCTCTAACAGCCAGGAACCAGGAAGAGGTCCTCATGTTCCAGCAGCCCCTTATCAATGCGGTTTCCACGCCCCCTTCAGGGGCCCGGGGATCTGGATAAGCATCTTTGGACCTTATCAAACCCGAATCCCACCACAGGAAGAGAGAAAATGCCTGTTATACAAGCAGAAAGACCTGAATTCAGATACCAAAAATGCTTTGAAAAAAACCAAGCATGGTGGCATGCACTTACAATTCCAGTGTTGGACAGAAAGGATGGCAATGGAGACAAGTAGATTCCTGAAGTTCATTAGCTGGTACCCACTGGATTCCTGAAGTTCATTGACCAGGTAGCCTAACCATATCTACGGCTCCAGATTCACTGAGAGACCATGTCCAAAAAAATAAGGTGGAAAGTGATCAGCAAAACACTCAACTGTTAACTTCTGGCCTTTACACACAGGCACACATACACATCCATGTCCACACAGCAATTAAATAATACATTCATACAGCCCCTCACAAAGAAACCCCAGTGTAAGAGTGAGGTTTCTGGCCTGGTCTGGACAGAGGTCTAGACCCACAGACCTGCAGTCTCAGGCACCTAGCATCCCGCCGCTGCTTAGCCCCCCCCCCAAAAAAATGACTCAGACACTTATATTAAGTTCATGCTGTTCAGCCTATGGCTCAGGCACATTGCTAGCTAGCTCCTTCATCTTAATTCAACCCATTTCCATTAATATCTCCTGTCACATGGCCTGAGGCAAAACTGTTCTCCTTACAAATTGCTTCCTGGGCATCTGGTTTGATCTCCCTCAATTCCATTCTCCTTCTCCTACCTATGCTTGATTCCTCACCTACTTCTTCTACGGTGCTCACCAAGGGCCAAAACAGTTCCCTTATTTAAAGAATGATATTCACAACATACAAAAAAGCATTCCCATGTCACTCCAGGCTCTACCTGTTCAGAAACACCCTACTAAGAGAGGTACAAAGAACTGCTGGCCATCTGCATGACCAGTCAGCAAATCCTGACTGACTATGCACCGGGAGAGCATCTATAGACGACACAGAGACCCTGACCTTGGTGGGCCTGGGGGAAAGGGGATTTTAATAATTAATGAGAGAGGAAAAGAAAGCAAAGAAAAAATACCAAAATTACTGAAGCAAAATGCTTAGGATATTTAAAAGTGAGATCACCTTAATCTGGGAGGGGGTCAGGGCTGGTTTCTTGGCAGTGACATCCATGGGGCTCCCTCCTGTTCATCCAGCAGTACTGTTAATCCATTTATTGAACAGGTGCCATGTTCTAGGCACTGGGGAAATAGCAGTAAACACAGTAAGTCCCCACCTTCGTGGAACTTACTCTGAAAAGAACAGCCAAATAATGGATACATTTATAAAAACACAGATATACAATATTTACAGTGAACTGAGCCCTGGAAAGATGAAAATTAAACACAGGGGAGACATCAGCTGGAAAGGCAGGCCCAGGTTAGCCAGGCATGGGCAGGGCTGTCTGAAGGAAGCTCTGCTGGGTTTGTCTGGCACATGCTTGCTCGCTCTCTCTCTCTCTCTCTCTCTCTCTCTCTCTCTCTCTCTCTCCCCTTCAACTTCTCATTTTGGCAGTGAAAATGTCTGCCCCTGTCTGTCCCTTCATTGTGTTTCAGAAGCTTATGACTGAGCTCACAGCTCTGAGACATTTGACCCAAGGGGTGTGTGTGTGTGTGTGTGTGTGTGTGTGTGTGTGTGTGTGTGTGTGTGTGTGTGTGTCAGAGGACAATTTTGGGGGTATGCACTTATTTTTCACCGTGTTCACTACTACATGCCCCAGGCTAGCCTCCAGGAGAAAGCCCCTATCTTCTCTCATCTCATTGTAGGAATGCCTGGATACAGATGTGTTCTCTCTCAGCCAGCTTTACATACGTTCTGGGGAATCTGAACTCAAGTCCTCACACTTGAGCAGCAAGCTCCTTGGACTGTCTCCTAGGCCCAGTGTCAATGACTTCCTTTGTAATTTTCTGATGGAATTGAGAGCTGAGCCTGACACATGCCTTCTCCCAGTGAGACATAATCCCCCCTTTTGAGATAGTATTTTGCTATGTAGCCCTGGATACATAGACAAGGTTGGTCTACTCCTGCTTCAGCCTTCCAACATGTAATTTATAAAGATCACAGGCTGGAATTGCAGGTGTGCTCCACCAGTGGTACCTGGCTCAGGTTTTCAACTATTGAGCTGGAGCTGGAAAGGGATTTCAGAGATTAACACCTCTGCAGAAGTGGCCAGGAGGCCCGTTCATAACATTCTCAAAGCAGCATTGAAACTGCGTAGATGAGCCAAAGACTTCTAGCTAGTGTCACCACCCATTCCCCATGGATGGGAGCAACAGACGGCTGTACTTCCAGCTATGAGAAATGAAATGTCAAAACAATCCTATATGTAAAATCAGGAAAGACACTGCCTGCTGCTATAACCCTTCTTCAGAGCCCACCCAAGGGACATCTCTCTGCCCAGCTCGAGCATGTTTCTGTTCCAGGCACCATGGTGAGGGCTGGGGACACAGGGAATATCACCAGATATACATCTGGGAACCAGAGGTCAGAGTGAGTATCCAAGCAGGCACTCCCTCAAAACCCTTGAAATCTTGAAAAAGGCAATTTAAAAATAGCTCCTTAGGTCACCAATTCCTCAGACCACACAGATCAGAGCCTCCCCCCATCAATTTTCAAGCATTGCCTTCTCATATTCTTGTCCAGCCTCTGCACACACTGGAGCACTAACTCTGTCCCAGGGGACTCCCCTACAGCATCTCTTGCACCTTCTGAGTCAGGTGCTCCTGATTCTCTGAAAGCACGGAGGCCAGTGTTCTGGCCTTTTAAATGTTTTTTACTTGGCAAGATTAAAGTCTGACAATTATGAATAGAATATTTCTTTCCTTTTTTTCCCCCTTTCCCCTTTAAAAAGGTGTTTTATAAGTCTGGGGCTACTCTAACAGATGGGCTGACAATACAGTTTCTCTAAGGAGGAAGGGGAACAGTGGATGAGAGGCTGGATGAGTGAGTGGGTGGATATGGAGCTGGCCAGCTGCTGGCTAAGAAGGATAGATGATTGAGTACATGGGTACATTCTGAGGACGCAAACCCAAGATGCTTTGTATGTTGTCTACAGGAAATCACCACTGCTGGCTTCACTGGGGAAATATGTCATAGCAGCTGGGATTGGGGTTACTCCACCCAATTTTAGAGCAGCAATGCTACCAACGCCTCCCACAGGTAAGCTCTCTACCATAAGGCTCAAAACCATGCCCAGTGGCACGAAATTGTCTAGCGGGTTTAATGATCTTAATTTGGAACTGGGGATGTAGTCCTAGAGCATACTTACCTAGACATGCGAGGTCTTGGGATTAAAACCCAGCACCATGAGAGCAAGTAAGTAGATAATTGGTCAGGCTTCCCGATGTCTCTACGGAAGAGACAGCATTTGAAGGCTGAGCTCACTTGGCCACATCCCGTCACCTGTTCTCTGGTCCACTTACCTCTGTCGACAGCTATTTCTACAAGAACCTGTCCCCCACCTCCACTCCTACTTCCTCTGCCGGGCGCCACGACCGCCCCCTGGCGGCCAGGGGCAGGTGCGTCCTCTCGGGACCGCCCGAGGGTGAGTGCGCGTGCGCCCAGGTGAGCCTCCGCCGCGCCGTCCTAAGTCTGGCCACCTGCCTGGGAAACTTTGTGGTTGGTTGTTGCCCTCCGGTCGTTTCCGGGCGGGGACAGAAACCGGGCCATGGAAGAGACTTCGGGGATTCGCGAGCCCCGGGGCCGTCCGAGAGAGCGAGATCCAGACCGGCGCCCGCATCCGGATCGAGACCGCCACGTCGAGCGGCCGCGGGACCGAGCCAGGGACCAGCACAGGGAGAGGAACGGTGACGCGAGAAGAAACGGGGACCATCGGGCGGGCAGGGAACGGAGGACTGACCGAGACCCGCGCCGGGACAGACACAGGGATGCGGGCCATCGTGCAGTTGAACAGAGAGGCCGGGAGAAGCCCCGCCAAAGCCGTGCACCGCCCGAGCCCTGGGTACCCAGTTGGGACACAGCCCCGACCCCCGGGCCCACGCCCTGGGGAGTCCCAGAGCCGCCGCCGAAGCAGGGCCTCGGGCGCCGAGGGTTAGACAGGTGAGGGGTGCACCTGCTGGAGACCCAGACCGTGCCTCGTCAGCTACTTATCCTAGCCGGCGCTCGGGGGTGACACTACGACGCCCCCAACCCCTTGTTTGAACTTGATTACCGAAGGAGAGATGGAAGGCCCTGGAACCAGAAGAAGGGGAGTTTTAGGACCGAAACCGGAAGGGTTTCGAAGGCTAGGTGGGTGGGGCTAGCTGGAGGCTCCACTTAAGTAGCAAGTTAGCCCTCCATACCTTTCAAAGTCCAGTTTCCGGGCGTGAGATGGGGAAGAGGGAGGTGAATAAAGTTAGCTCAATGAAGAGTTGGTAGTTGGACTTGCCTCTCCTGCCAAGGCCATTTGCACAGCCCGACGCTGGCAGAAGCTGCACTTTTAAACAAGGCCACCTCAAATTCTCCAGGGAGCTTGTAACCCCTTTGTCAGTGAGGTTTTTCTTTCAAATCTTATGATTGTTTGAACCCCACCCTCTTGAATGAATGAACTTCACTTGTAGGACCCAGAATTCCCCTCGGTACCTGTGTCCTGGAAGGTTTGTGAATAGAGAAAGGAGGACCACAGGTGGCCTGGTCACCACTCCCCCTCTTAGAGAGTTAGCATGTCATCATCTAGTTCCACAGATGTTGGCTGATGTGCAAACTATGAGCTGGGCTCTGCAGAGTGAGTAAATAGAACAAAAGAGATGGTGTGTGTGTGTGTGTGTGTGTGTGTGTGTGTGTGTGTGTGTGTGTGTGGTGCACTCAAGGCATAGACTTGTCCATCAGCTCCAATCACTCTTGCAAGGCAGCCTGAAAAGTTGTCAGAACTGTGAGCATCATTTTCCCTGGAGACAACCCTTCTAGCTGACACCGGTTTCTGTAATACTGGCCTCTACTCTAGCGTTGGAGGCTGTGTCCACACATAGGGCAAGCTGCTATCATGAGTTTATATTACACTATCTAAAACCAACTAGCATTACAAAAGCTGCACCCAGATTCTGCCTGCATTCAATCTTTGACACTGTTGTTTCCCTGACTGGATCTATCTTGAACTGCAACCACAAGAGTAGAACACAAAAAGTACATTTGTAGGTTTCCTTAGAAACCGGAGTCCCTGGTTATCCCACCTCACCCCAAAGTGAATGAAAGAAATACATTTGCTCATTGTTTACTTAGAGGTCAAAGGGCAGCTTCTCTCTCCTCTTAAACATTTATTGGAAGGATGGGATGCAGGGGCTAGCTGGGGTAATTTAGTGTGGGTTCAAAGGCCTGGGGCAGGAAGAGGTCAGTGAAAACGGCCAACCGCAGCCCAGTGTGAAATTGGTCCCAACAGGAAAAACTGAGCTTTGGAAAGAATAAGGTTGGGCTCCTGTCTAAGCAGAGACAGGATCCCGAGGAAGGTGACCTAGAGCTGTGTTCTGTGGAAGAAACATGGGAAAGAAAAAGAAAAACAGCTTCCTCGGTGACCCAGAGGTCTGGGTCATTTTAGGGATGGAGGGCTGCTCACTGCTGCAGGCTCAGTGAGCCCAGGTTGTGAGTGTGCATAGTGCAAGAGCCTCCCACGCATTGATGAAAGGTTTAAGGATTTCAAACCCAAGAAAGATGGAGTGACACCTATTTCTTAGAACCTCCCCCCATCCGCCAAGTAGTGCTGCCTCCTGTTGAGTCTTGAGCAGAGCCCAGCATATATTAGACAAAAGGAAGAACTGAAGGGAACAGAAGGTGCCAGAGGTGGCCAAGGAAGAAATGACAGAAAGGTCTCAAAAGTAGCCTGCCTGGGTGTAATGGTGCATGACTATCATCCCAGCACTTGGAAGGTAGAGACAATCGTATCAAGGCCAAGCTCACTATGGAGTTGAGAATTCTAATTCCAGTGGGCATGGTATCACACATCTGTGACTTAGCATGAGGCTGAGGCAAGAGACTCTCATGTTTAAGTCAAGTCTAGGCTACATACAGAGGAATGTATTATAAAGAGAATAAATTCTTAATACTAAATAAATCACTGGTTTGCCATCCTGTCCCTAATGTGTGTGTGCTCCTTGGTTGCAGTGAACTTGCTTTGGAAAGATATGTGAGCATACACTCCCGGCCTGCACGACAGGAAGAGGAATATTACCAGTCTGAAGCTGAGGGGCTTCTGGAATGCCACAAATGCAGATACTTGTGCTCAGGGAGAGGTGAGCCTTGGGGAAACCCCATCCAACCATTTATCTTGCAAATGGCTTGAGAAGAGGCAAGTTTGGGATTGGAGGGGTGTGAGTTAGTGAGTTGAAAGCTCATCCAGTTTTCTCCTTGGGTTCCTAGTATTCTCATTTCCATGTATGCATGGGGTTCTTGCTTTAAAAGGGGTGGCGGGGACAGGAAGGTCCGAACAATGCAATGAGGCTCCCGAAGCTTATCCAATGTGCCTGGCTCTGAACATGGGTCAGCCATGGTTCCACTTCTCAGCCGCCTTGTGGAACTTGGTATGTCCCATGTGTTGTGAGCTGCCTGTGGTGGACAACCGTTCCCCTGGGATAGCAAAGCCCCATAGAGGGAATATCACACCAGCAGATAACCAACTTACTCCTCAAACCAAACAGGAACGGATGGTCTCCTTAGCGGCCTGATGCCAAGATGTCACTGGCTTTCATTTCATGCACAGTATGAATAGATTTTACAGTAGGACCAAATTTACAGCCTAGCATGGTGACTTACATGTCTGTAATCTCAGTTAAGGCAGGATTGCTGTGAAATATCAATCACCTTGGGCAACATAGCAAGACCCTATTTCAAATAAAACAATATTATATTTCTACACAGAGAAAAACAAAAATGTCATAAACCTACTTAACCCTTCCATACACCAAAAGCATTAATATTTTCTCTTTCATTAAAAACAAAAGCCAGGCACCAACATGATGGCTCAGGGGTAAAAGTGCTTGCTGCCAGTCTGATGACTCTACTTCACTCCTTAGGACTACTTAGTGAAAGAACCAACTCCCTCAAGTGTTGCTTCAGGGGACAGATCCACCTCCTCCTGTCTTTTTTTTTTTTTTTTTTCTGAGTTAGAGTTTTCTGTGTAACAGTCCTGGCTGTCCTGGAACTTGCTTTGAAGACCAGGCTGGCTTTGAACTCACAGAGATTCTCTTGCCTCTGCTTCCCAAGTGCTAGGACTAACAGTGTGAGCCGTGGCTTCTTCTGCCTGCTCTGTCTTTCTATGCCTACCTTAAATATTCTCTTCGCTCAGCTAAGGCGTGACACCACCACTGTCTGCCTGGGAGCCTGGAACTCCTGTAAACTAAAATGACCTCAAACTCAGTTTGGATTAAGGGCATAGGTCACCACTCCCAGAATATTCCCTGTGCTGGGATTAAAGGTGTGAGTTACCACTGTCTGATCCTCCTAGACCGACTGTGGGTAGATCCCTCTGATATCTCCAAATATTTTTATTATATTACAAAATATCCCCACACTCAAGTTGCCTTCTGACCTCACACACATGCCGTAAACACACGCGCGCACGCGCGTACACACACACACAAATAAAGCTAAAAAGTAAGTCTGGCATGGCGGCACGTGGTCAGCGGGTATAGGGGGATCAGGAGTTTAGAGATAGGCCTGAGCTCTACCCAGGAGAGAAACAAAATCAATTTATTGAGTATTTAAAACTCTCACTGGTGTTACTCAGCAGCTACCAGCCTGGCCTCCCACATCCTGATCTTGCCAGCAAGGAAGAAAATCTGGTTTGTCAGGGTGAACTTGATGGTGCATGGGACTCATGCTTAGTCTGCTGAGGCTCTCCATGACTAAGTGTGGAAACATCTCAACATACGGGGGGGAGGGGGGGGGGGGGAGGAAATCACGGAGTCCACAGCTGAAGATGTGCCAAGGTGAAGGCAGAAGAGTATCGATTCTAGGATTACGAAGGATTTTGATGACAGGCCTCTAAGCCATCTGATACAAGGATCTTCATCACCTGGTTCACATATGCTGCTGCCACCAGTGTCTTTAATCCTCTTAACTCCCCAGGCTCAGAGAGGCACAGCAGATCACACAGCCATTAAGTGAAGGCACTGTAATTGAAACCTGGAACCCCAGCCTAAGGTCTGGCTGACTGACCTGTCTTCTATGCTGTAAATAACAAACAATCCTGAGGCCGGCTAGCAAGTCTAATGCTTGTTTTTCTTCCTTCCTTCCTTCCTTCCTTCCTTCCTTCCTTCCTTCCTTCCTTCCTTCCTTCCTTCCCTTCCTTTCTCCCCCTCCCTCCCTCCCTCCCTCCCTCTTTCTTTCCTTTTCTGTGACTGATTTACCAAGAGGAAAGGACAAGGTCTGGGCTTCTGACCAAAACACACCTAGATTTAGATAGATTTGATTGCTTCTGGCTATTTGGCTTTGAGCCTAGAAGCTGGGTACGGAAATCCTGGCTTGGAAAGCTTGAAGATGGTTCAATCCTCAGAAACTAACAGATAGGAGCTGGTAAAGAATGCTAGTGTTTAGAGCCCCCACGCAGGTGCACAGGGGGCACTGTGTGGAGAGACAGCCATTTTTGCAGCAGGGTGGCTCGATCAGGGAAGACAAGCCAGGGTGCAGGTTACCTGAAGCCTTAAGTCCACAGCAGCGTGGATCCTTTGTGGCTTTGTCCTGGTCAGTGAAATCATGTCATTCCACTCCCCACCCCTCCCAGCAAACCGGCACCCTGTGACCCTCTGGGGACACTGAAGTCTGGTCTGTGATTCACCCCTGCAAACAACAGAAAGAGATGAGTCACAACCTCACTTTTTTGAAAAAGAAAATCTCCTAAACATCTTTAGGGACTGGAAATAAAGTTGTGTGCCTTGCACACATGAGGCTTCCCTTGACTCCGCCCACACCCTGTTCTCTTTGGGTGTAGATTCTGTTCATTGACTGTTTGGAGGGATGGGTATAGGGCTAGTTCCAAGATTAGAAGATAAGCCTCAGCTTATTTGCATTTGGGACTCTCTTCCTTCCCACCTGTCTTGTTCACTTCCCTCTAGCCACAGAAGCTTAGCCCTGCAGTTGCAGTGGTCTATACTTACTAATAGCTTCCGGCCATTACTGCAAAGCATCTTTGGAAGTCTGATTTTTCAGTGAGGCACTGAGGCATACAGCATCAGTCCTGGCTATATAGGAGGCTGGGGTGAGAGCATCTGCTGAGTCCATGATTTAGATCAACTAATGTGACATAGACTGTCGCAAAACACAACAGACAACCTGGGCTTGATGGGACACACTTGAAATTCTAGCACTTGAAAGGCTGAGGCAGGAGGAGCCTACACTATATAGGAGGAAGGTGCTTTCTCAAAAAAGTAAAGTTTTAAATTTTTTTCATTTTTTCTCCCAATTAATACAGTTCTTTCCCTCTTCTCTGTGTGTGCACACGCGCGTGCATATGTGCAAATGCATGGATACCAGAGGACAACTCCAAAATCCTTCCTCAAATGCTGTCCACAGGGTCTCTCACTGACCTGAGACATGCAAATAGGTTAGGCTGGCTGACCTGCTAGCCCCGGGGTCATCTGCACCTCCCTAGCACTGACACAACAAAGCTGGACTCTACACACTTATGCATGTGCAGTAAGCATGTAAGGATCTCTCCAGCTCCTAGAGTTGGAGCATGTGAGTCAGGAGTGCTGCTCCCTTGGCTCAGAACCTCCAGGTGTTGACAGTATTTGGGGTTTGCATTTCAAAGGGACACTTTCCTGAGAGGAAGTTGATCTGTTGCAGGATGCATGTATCTGTGTAACATAGCTTTGTATACAAGCAACAGAAATTACACACACACACACACACACACACACACACACACACACACACACACACACGCAAAACAACTTCGGCAATCAAGGGTCACAGTCTCAGAGGGTTCAGCCCTTCATGACAGGGAGTCTTTGGGATCAGCCCACTTCCTGGTGGCCAGGAAGCAGGGGCAGGAGGAGGGGACTTTCTACACTAGGCCCTCTTTCCCATCTTTGTTCCATCAGAGCCTCTAGCCTATTTTTTGGTACTACCCACATTAAGGGAGGGTCTTCTGCTTTTAATCTCTCTGGAAACCCCACAGACACAATGAGAAACCTCAATTCACTAACCTCCCAGGTTCTCGTCAGTTCAAGTTAACAGTCACCATCAACCATCTCAGCCAAGGAGCTAGGACAGGGCTCCACTGCCAGTGCATTGTAATCCCCTGAAGGGGTCATGGAAAAAAACTCATGTGTGGTCTTTTCCTAATTTATATTTGCAGTCTGTCCTTTTTAGATAATTAATGCCCTAATACTGGTCTACACTGAGATTATATGTCAAGATTTCAAAGTGTGACTGACCGAAAGGGGTCTGGAGACTTGGCCTGAGCAGAGGTTGAACTGCTGATCTCAGGCTCCAGTGTCAGGGAAGGCCCAGGAAGCCCTGTGAGCCTCGGGCCTTTGTCTTAAGGATGACCCTTGGATGAGCCCTGCTTATCTTTTAGAGGATCTGCAAAGCCTAACAAAAGAGGTAGAAAGTCCATGAAAATTCTGTCTGGCAGGAGGTAGTATATGTGAGGCTCTGGGTTCCCATCCCTAGTACCAAAAAAAAAAAAAAAAAAAAAAATTGTCACATAGCAATGCACTGGAGAAACCTAAATGTCCCTTTGTCCCATTAAAGTGATTAGAATCATTATGATGCTCGGAAAGATGGCTCACACCTGTAATGCCAACACTTGAAAAGCTGAGGCAGAAGAATCAAGAATTCTAGGCTAGCCCATGCTACATGGAAACTGCTTCAAAAAAAAAAAAATCCAAACCATTATAGTAATCTATATATCTTTTAAAGTCCTGAGATAGGGCTGGATAGGTGGCCCAAGGGTCAGCAGCACTTGCTGTTCTATGATGAAGATCAGAGCTCAGATGTGTGCCACATTTGGTGGCTCACAAATGTCTATAACTAAGTTCCAGGATATCTGACATCTTCTTCTGGCTTTGTGGGCACCCGCGCCCACATGCACATATACCCAGGCATGTTAATAAAAATTAAAGATAAATCTATAAAGTAGATTTATGTTTACATAGATATAAAAGACTTACTGACATGGGGGGGGGGTGTTGTATCTATAGAGGGGGTAGATCTTATGTAGTCTAGGTGAGTCTCAAATTTACTATGTAGTTAAAACTGACCAAGAACTCTGACCTTCCTGCCTTTGCCTCCCAACTACTGGGATTACAGTCATGTGCCACCATGTCTGGTATTTTATGTGGGTGCTAGGTATCAAAATCGGTTCTCATGGCTTACAAGATGAGCACTTAACTAACAGCCATCCCTGCTTTTGTGTGTGTGTGTGTGTGTGTGTGTGTGTGTGTGTGTGTGTGTGTGTGTGTGTGTGTGTGTGTGTGTTTGGAGACAGATTTTCTCCGTTTCTCTATGTAGCCTGAATGTCCTGGAACTCGTTCTTTAGACCAGGATTGCCTTGAACTCAGCTCCACCTAACTCTGCCTCCTGAGTACTGGCTTAAAGGCAAACACCACTACCACCACGCTTATTTGGCTTTCTGAGCGTTATGCTTTTCAGTCAAAAGGATTTCAAAAAAGCAAGCCTGCTGTCACCTAACATTAACTGTGCAGTCTACACTACCCACTGTGGGTGGAGGAAGGAACCGGTGGGCTGAGCTTTCTGGGATGGATGGTGAAAGTGTCCTCCTAGTGCAGAAACAGTATCTCGAAACAGTAACGCCTTTTTCTTACAGCCTGCTGCCAGATGCTGGAGGTTCTGCTGAACTTGTTAATCTTGGCCTGCAGCTCCGTCTCTTACAATTCCACGGGGGGCTACACGGGTATCACCAGCCTGGGGGGGATTTACTACTACCAGTATGGAGGGGCTTACAGTGGCTTTGATGGTGCTGATGGGGAGAGAGCTCAGCAGCTCGATGTGCAATTCTATCAACTCAAACTGCCCGCGGTTACTGCAGCAATGGCCTACAGCGGAGCCCTCATGACCTTCTCCTGTCTCCTCATCCTCGGGGGTGTCCTGCAGGTCCCATTGCACTGTCCACTGTGGCTGGTGATTGAGGGCTTGATGGATGTGCTCATTGCTGGGGCATATGTCCCAGCTTTGTACTTCTTCTTCCAACACCTCTCTGTTGCCTATAGCTCAGATGTGTGTAAGGAAAGAGAGGCCCTATACCAGATCAAAGGTTACAGTGGCTTCAGCTGTGGTACCCATGGAGGGGACATAGGAGCAGGACTTTTTGCAGCCATGGGCATTGTGGTCTATGCTGTGGGAGCTGTCCTGGCCTTTAGGGGTTACCGGAAAGTCAAAAAGTTGAAGGAGAAGCCTACAGAAATGCTTGAGTTTTAGACTCTAGAATATTCTGCCAAGTATACATAATAGAAGTCACTTTCAACCATCATCTTTCACAAGAACTCTTTGATGTGGAATTCAATAATGCTTCCAAAAATACCAAGCTAGTGTGGTTTTGCAGGATTGAGCTCCTGGTTGCCTTGAGCTATGTTTCTCTGGTTTTTGGAATCTTCTTTGGATGTGGAACTAACCATAAATATATCAGAACCCAAAACACTAGAGCGAGGCATGGTGATACAGGCCTGTAATCTTGTAATCTTAGACCTTGTGAGGCTGAGGCAGGATAATCTTGAGTTCAAGGCTAGCCTGGGCTAAATAGATAGACCTTGTCTCCAAGGCAGATAAAGAAGGAGCTAGTAGAGGCCAGGACCCCCAGGAGGAAGGCAAAGTGCACTTCATGATCAGGGTTGGGACAATTACATTGGAAGCTTATCTTTACAGTTCATGAAAAACTACACAGACAGGAGACGGCTCAACCTGAACTATCTGTTCTAAACTAGGGCATCACAACACTGAGTATCCTGTCCCTGAACTCCTTCAACTCTGTGGATTCTGGGGGACACTTCCCCAGAGAAACTTGAGTGTGAGGGCGTGGTGTAAGGAAAAGAGAATCAGATTAAATTCACTGAGCTGCAAAGAAAGCATTCTACAGTGCCCCAGCACTCAATAAGCATTTGTACCTCTCGTAAATGTACCATTGTATGAAGAATCCAACCCCACGGCGGGTATTCAGGGTCTACTCAAAAGAAAAGAATGCAAAGTTTTGTCCCAACTGAAGAATGTTACATTTGGCCAGATGACTTCATGGACTGGACTATGTGAATTACAGCTTGGGACCATTGCAGTATATTCTGCACAAGTGATTATGTTCTTTGCTTGATGGGAATCCAAGCATTTCAAAGAGAAAATTTAAGTTGGAGGCAGCCGTTTTCTTTATGTTCATAGTACATTCTCAAATACCATTGATTGATTTAGAAGACTTTGGATTTAGGGACAGAATTGCATAAATCCTCTTGAATACTGTGAGATTTTTCTGAAAGAAAAAGGTTTTTATTTTTCATCCTATAGATATTTTGACTGCACACATATTCATTTTATTTTCACAAAATAAAAAAGATCAAACTGACTTGCTCGCCTTGGATTTTTTTTTTCCTTTATAACAAGTGTGTAAAGACGGAAGTAGGTGCGGAATTAAGCAGTGCTATGTTGTCAACCACATAGGCGGCTTTGCTCAGAAAGATGCTGTTTATAAATATTCAGTCCACAGACCTGACCCATCCCAACTCAGAGATAAACTGTGATGCTTGCCCTTTTTTCCTTCTCTCTAATATGTCTTAGCATTATATGTCTTCTGCATTAGCAGCATGTTTAAAGATACTTGTGACTGTGTTATGAGTAGTTTAGGTAAGGCAGGTCCAGCTAGTTGGTGCCCAGACAATGCCCTAGAGTTGTATTTCCTTCAGTAAACTGTTATGGCACCTAGTGGAAGGCATGGAAGCCTAGATTTCTTCCACTTCAGCCAAGAGATGTGTGTCATGTGTACCAGAAGGAAAGGGGTCATGGTTCCCAGTTCTTGTATCGGTTCAGTGTTTCTGTTTCTACATGCTGATGTAAGGGAAAGGGGTAGGGAAAGATGTGGGATGCGGGTGACAGCTGCCGCCCACCGACGACATCTGGGTTGGTTCATCGTTTGCCAGACTTAACAGAGCCTGGATGTAGAGTGGGCAGTTTGAATCTAATGTTGAATTTTAAATAAGAGCAATACAGTTTCTCAACTCTCAGATCCCCACGCTGCTGTGTCCCCTGGCTTTTCAGGAATTCACGTGGGCCTGCAGAAGATAGGCTCAGCTAGCTGTGCCTGAGGATTGTAGAGCCAGCTGCTGCCCCTTAACTGCCTCAGTGGTAAGCATGGCGCCCATTAGTGTATTGCATAGTTGTCCTAATGTCTGGGAAACAGCACTTTTTCAAAATTCTCTCCATTTCTTCTCACATTTCATACTGCTCACCTCCAATTATAGAACATTATAGAAATGCCTTAGCATCCATTTATGATTTTCAAGGAATTTTAGCCACGTATTAAATGTCCACAGGGATTGACCCCAGGGTCCTCTTCAATATTTAAATCTAAGAGTGCTTTGGTCTCCTGTATAAAAAAGGCATGGTATTCATGTGTAGCACATCCATAGCCTCCTATATACTCATCTCTGGATTGTTCCTAATAACATAAATGCTATGCAGTTCCTAAATTATATTGTTTAGCAAACACTACTAAGAAGCTTGCTTTGTTCTCTGGTCAGACGCTTATCAGTCCTCAGTGGAATCTTCCAGTGCAGAAGCTACAACTAGGGGGTCTGGTTGTTCGCCCTTCCACTTGACCTTTCCCACAGTGAGGGAGGGAGGCCGGAGGAGGCTGACAGCCTTGTTTCATTCATTAGATAAAATGTCTAAGACTTAGAAGTACTTCAGTGAGCAGGGCGAGATCATTGACCGATAAAGAGCAGACATTGGCATCTGGTATTTGAATTTGGAGTTAATTTGCATTCCTTTAATCTCTGCACCCCAAGAGGATGATAATCAACCTCCCATCCTGAAGTTCCTGCAAGGAGCCAATGGCAGGAACGGACAATAGACTAGAGGTGTCCAATCCTGGCTCACATGTTGGATCTCTTCAGATCTTCCAGACTAAGAAACTCCCTACGCACAGGTGACCAGCCTAAGTATCTATGTGTAGAAACCTGGCTGAGCAAACTGGTCCATCCATACAACCAAGCTGGAAGTCATGTAAGGAATGGTGTGGCCACCAGGGAAACTGATCTGGAGATATCGCTGGCATATAGGAAATGAAAGTGGCAAGATACTTGATGGTGCATTGCTACATTTATGTTGGGGAGAGGGGCAGTGCGGATCTGAGTGTTTTTATTTGCATTAAAAAAAGGCTGGAAAGTGAGCTGAGGAGATGGCTTAGTGGGTTAAGTGCTTGCCTCTCAATCGCAAGAGTCTGAGTTCAGATCCCCAGAAAGTCTGTTAAAGCCAGGCTTTGTGGTGAATGCCTGGAATCCTGTGCTGGTGAGATGAGAGGCAAGAGATGGTGAACCCCTGGAACTCACTTTGGTGAAGTCCCAGATCGATGACAGACTGTCTCAAAGAAAAGGTGGGAAACACCTAAGAAATGGTCCTCTGACACATGTGCACATGCACAAGTTTCCACCTCAAACATGCATCCATGCACACATGCATACACACACCCAGGAAGAAGCAGGGGAGTCTGTTAGAAAGTTATAACAAATGCTGGGAGATGGTGAGATTTAAGGCCTCCTGGGTTACACAGCAAGGCTACTCGGCGGGGATGGGAGAACATGAATGAAAAATTTCAGTTTGTACTTCACAACATTAATTTTTTTTTCAAACTCTTCATTTGAAATTTCACAAGAAGTCACAGGGCAGTATGGACCCATCTTTCATGGCCTTCAATAGCTACAGTTGTGTCCCGGATGAGGTCTGCAGGACCCAGCAGGACCCAGCAAAGTGGTGATATGGCACCAGTTGCTCACAAGCTCATCTGTGCACTTCTGTCACCAGATCAGTGTGATGATCACCATGAAAACCAGAAACCATTCCAGCAGACACCTCTGGCGCTGCACTACCCTCTTCTTCCTGTCTCATCCCACTCATCCCTGTCCCAGTCACTTACCTGTGTGCCACATCGCCAGAGTTCTGTCCCACTGAGGCTGCTTCACATATGGGATCATGGAACCATTTGAGACCAGAACTACTCCCCCCCACCCCCCTTCATAACTACCTTGAAACTCACCCAGGTTTTTGCCTGTCCACTCCTCTTTGTTCCTGGATAGGGGACTCCCTGGAGGCTGGGGGGTGGGTGGCAGGGAGTTTACAAACAAGACTGTTACTATGAAGACTCACAAACATGTTTTTTTTTGTGTGTGTTTTTCTTCCCTTTCGAAATTTTGAGGCTAGGTCTCATCATGCTGCCCAGGCTGGCTGGCTTCCCACTCAAGGCTGTCCTCAAATTACAAAGTAACTTTATTTCTCTAGGGTAAATGCCTAAGGGTACAATTGCAGGGTCACATGGTATACAAATACTTAACTTCTTTAACTACCTTAAACCAGTTGTAGGACCGCGCACCTGTAACCTGTAATCCTAATCCTTGGGAGATTGAGGCAAGTAGATAGGGAGTTGAAGGCCAGGCTGAGCTACCAAGCCCACCCTATGTATAATTAATTAATTAATTAATTAATTAATTAATTAATTAATTAATTAATGATTTAAAATTGAATTTTTTTGACATTTGATAAGAATATGTAGTATTTTATGTGTTTTGTATGTGCAGTGTTTGCATACCTGGCATGGATCCCTTGGAACCAGAGTTACAGAGGTTGAGAGCTACTGTATGGGTGCTGGGAACCCAACTCGGGACTTAGGCAAGAGCCACAGTTTTCTTACCACTGAGCCATGGCTCCACCCACCCAACCGGCAATGAGGCAATGATTTTTTTTAAAGTATGTTTTAGAAACAGAACAACAGAGATGATGTACAGCGCACCAGCAGAGCACTTACCTGACATACACTGTCCTGGGGCCCACCACAAACACTAGGATTTTAAATTACTTTTTTTTTTCCAAAGACAAAACCCAGAATGCTGATGATAGATTGCTGAATCAAAGTGGTCATCTTCGGATCCAGGGAATCCCTAGTTGACCTGGTGAGGATCTATACTTAAACCAGATTCTCTCTTCCCCCAGGTGTGGTGCAGATAGTGGAGGTGATTTTGAATGGCATGGTTCTCATGTGCATCGTGGCCTCCTACTTTGTCCTAGCTGGATTCAGCGCCAGCTTTGCCAGCGGCAGCGGCTTCGGGAATAACTACTACTCACCTTTTGAGGGGACGGAGCTGGAGCAGGTTCGGCAGCTGGACCAGCGGTACACGATCCTGCGCTCACCCCTGATCTATGGTGGCGTGGCTGTTTCCCTGGGGCTGGGTGTCCTCACTATGGGCGTTCTACTGCAGGGAGCCAAGAGTCTAAAGAAGCTGTCCGGGAGGTGGCTGCTGCTGGAGGCTGCCTTCAGCCTCTTGGCAGCAGTAGGCTACTGCGTCGGCATTGGCATTTACCTGCACGCGGCGTTGAGCATCAATTCCACGGACACTTGCAAAGCCAGAGAGAGGCTCTATGCCCGCAAGGGTCTCACCTGGATGAACTGCCAGCTAGCAGGCACTGATGGAGCAGCGGCCACCTTCGCTTGTCTTCTGGTGATTTCGTACACTGCCAGCGTGGTGCTGGCCATCCGGGGCTACAGAGAACAGAAGCACTACAAAGACAGCCAGGAACAGCACGGAAATTACAGTGATGTCCCAGAATACGTGTGGTCTGGGACCCTCTAAAGATCTGGAACTCTCCTTTGTTCCTCCCCTAGCAGCACATGGGTGGACAACTGTGATTTCCCAGGCTCCCTCAGGAACAGGAGCGGAGTTAAACTGTAAAAGTCTGTGGGCTGACCCCATGAAAGCTTGGGGGAGGGGAGAGATAATTTTTGGAAAGAGCCATCTGGAAAGCCTGAGTAAGAAGACCTCATGGTGGGAACCTTGCCATGTTGTGAGGCTATAGTGTTAAGTAGGAGTTAGCCAAGGAAATTCTGAGAGCTGGGAACACATCAGAGGGTAGCACGTGCAGACGTACAACAGAAATCCTCCCTAGGCTGCAAATACTTATAATGGAAAACATGCAAAAGCAAACTCTGGGCTGGAGAGATGGCTCAGCTATTAAAGGTACTGGCTGTTCTAATAGAGAACCTAACACCATTCCAGCACGTGTCTCAGAACAGTCCAGAACTCCAGTCCTTCTTCTGGACTCCAGAGGCACTACACAAGAGTGGTGCACGTGCGTGCACGCAGGCAAACACTCATATGTATAAGATTACCCCCCTTTTTTATATATAAAGGGGAAACAGTGCACTGTTGTATTTGGCAGTTGTGGGGTTGGGTTCCAATTGAGTAACTGTTTCTCTCTCCTTCCCAGAGGGAGCTACTCTGTTTTTAAAAGGTATCAGTTCTCCAGAGAAGGAAGAGGGGCCGGGCTACTTATACAGGAAGAGAGATGCTTTTAGTTTGATCTTCTTTAGAATTCCAGCCTCACAGACCGGGTAAAGATGCTTTCCACTAGCTGTTCCAAGTAGGTGTGTGTGTCTGGGGGAGAGGGGCGTTTCCATTGAATTAACTTTTTTATTTTATTTTTTAAAACACAAGTCTTTGATGGCTAGAGAGCTGTATCAGCAGGTGAAGGCGTCTACTGATAAGCCTGATGACCTGAGTCTGATCCCTTGGGCCCACATGGAGAGAATGGGCTCCCTCAGGTTGATTTCTGATCTCCTTGTACACACCATGACATTTGCACACTCACACACATACATGGGTAATTCTTGTTGGGACCTGTCAAAAGTAAACCTCATACAGAAATGGGAAAATAGGGGATGGGAGATGACTAGGGCAGTTAAGAGCCCTTTACTGCTCTTGTAGAGGACCCAGGTTCAGTTCCCAGCACCCACATGGCAGCTCGCAACCATTCTAACTCCAATTCCAGGCACCCAACACCCCCATCCTGATGTCTGAAGGCACCAGGCATACAGGTCACACACATATACGCAGACAGGCAAACATTCAAATATAAAATAAAAATGGTGTCTTTTAAGAAATGAAGCAGAGCTCAGGGGAAAATAGGTACCGGGAAATGTTTGGTTCATGTCTGTTTCACTATGTCACCCTTGGCCTGAGTATTGAATAGTGTTCCACACTAAGACTTGGTGAGCAGCAAAACTTTAACAATAGCAAGACTCAAATAGGTACCCCTCGGCAAGAGACGCACCACAACACACTACTCTCATTATTTCCTGGTGTTCTTGGGTCTTTCACTAGATAAAGGAGCCTCTGACCTATGACCCCAGCCCTGTGCCCAGCGGGCTTCTGAGGAGCCCTGATTGGAGCCTGCCAGTGACTAATCTCACAGCCCTTAAGTCCGGAGTTCAGTGTCAGAAACCCTCCAGCAAACTTGATGAGATTCACTATTTGTCAGGCATGATAAGATTTGTTATTTGCGTGCTTCCCGATGAGGAGACAAGGTTCAAGGAGGGCAAAGGCTGATTGTTCCTTGCCAGTGACTCACCGCCTATCATTCTCGTTACATTCAACACTGATGGCAGATGCTGTTGTCTCTGTTTAATGACAAGCCACCTAACACAGGTTAACTTCCCTAGTCACAGAACCTTTAAGCAGCAGAGATAAGGCTTAGACAAAGGCTCCAGAGATGGCTTAGCAGCAGTTAAGGGCATTTGCTGCTTTTCCCATCTCTCTGATCATGTGCTTCACGACCTCCTATGACTTAAGCTCCAGAGAGCTGGTAACCTCTTCTGGACTCAACGGGTACCTGTACATAAACATGTACACAATGCACATAATTTTAAAACGATTTTAAAACATTGTTTTAAATATAGTGTAATATATATATAACTGGAGCCTCTGACTCACACTAGAGGGTGTTATAAGTAACAGATAAGTTCTTGTGGCCTTTGGGACAGAAGGGAATACCATACCATACACATAGCGGAGAACAAACTTGGAAGTATCACTTTTGCCACCCTAGCCTATGTCATGCGTCTCATGGCACTGAGGTGTAAGTGGAGGGTCAGTGTCTGCTTGGCACACTGAAGGATCTTAGTGTGCTGCTGATAAAACAAGCTTTTAAAATATTGGTGCCAGATGAAGAGGAAGTCTGCAAGATGACTTTAACATGGCCTTTACTTAGACCTAGAGGCAGCTTATCTTGCTTGAAAACCACAAACTAGAAGACACTAGAAGGGCAAAGGCACCATCGATTTAGAGGCTTAACTGGATGACAATCATTTTGTAAGCCAACACCAAGTCTCAGGTCCTAATGTCCCATCTTCTGGAAGGGCTGGTTAACTACCTGGCTCCTGTGTTACCATCAGTGTGATTTACTTAAGGGGCTGTAGCAGCTCATAAACCAGTTCCCTCAGCTAATAACTCTCAGTTAAGAACTATTCTGTCTGTGGTGAGCTTTAGGGTAATGTCTCATAGTTCAGACTGGCCCCAACTCAGGTAGCCATGTCTGGCTTTTAACTCCTGAGCCTCCTGCCCCTACCTTCCAAGTGCTGGAGTTACAGACATGTGCCACTATGCCTAGGTGGCATTCCTTTAAAAAATAAACTAGATAAGAATCTTCGTGAATGAGTCTTTGTTGCTATTTCAGCAAAGAGGTGCAATGGATTGGTTGTGGTCTATGTGTCTTCCAGGGACTGAAGCCTTGGTCTACAGGATGGCTGTAGTTTGGAAGAGGTGGGTCCGAAAGGGAGGTTCTTAGGTCACTGGAGCATGCTTATAGCAGATGGTTCTCATTGGATTCCTGGGCAGTTTCTGGTCACTACTATGATGTGAGCAGTTCAGAATTGACTCAGTGGTTGTTCCCCTGAACCTTCTAAACTGAGGTAGAAAATATGGGCCATCTGGCTTAACACACCCTTCACTGATTATTAGGGTTGATTAGGTCTGGCTAAGAGGTGTCCCTTCCCTTCCCACTATTCCATGCAGCTCTCTAAAAACAAGTCTATTGGAACCTCCACGGTACCTCAAAACTTTGAACTAAACATCTGTTTATAAATTGCCTGGTAGATACTTTGTTATAGAGAAATAGAAAAAAAAATGTATTTTCATATGGAAGGGAGAGAATCCTTTTTGAAAACAGAGCCACAGGTAGGTTTTCCATGCTCTGGTGGATGGCCGACACCCATACTCTAATGCACAGTACGGACTGGGCTGAGCAGGAAGTTTTAAAACAAAATGAAGCTGAGAGGGGTGTGTTGGAGGGAGAAAACAGGGACAGACAGGATTATATTTCCTTGTATACCTGTTTGAAGTGCTCAATAACAAAAAGCACTTTATTGTCTTAACTCACAGCTTATAGTGTCATAAAGTAGGTTTTGCATTTTGTTCTTTTCCCCAAAAGAAAACTAGAAAAGTCCTAAAATTTTAGTAAAGAGCCTAATTCTGCATAATTAGTTATAAAATATTTATAAAACAGGCATGGAAAAGATATTTCATTTTATTTTATTTATTGTTATTATTTTTTACAAACAATAGATTTGTTGCAACATGCTCTGGCTCATATTATTTAATTAAAAAATTTAACACATTTTAAAAATATCAAAAATACACTATGAGTCTTAGGACTACAATACGACAATGATTGCACAAAAAAACCAAACAAACAAACAAACAAAAAAAGCTATGAGCCCACTGTTTGGATGACATCCACTGGGAACAGTGGGAAAAAACCTATAGCATCTGGGAGAGGTGCATGAGATTTAGCTACAAGGAGCTAATGCTGATTGGCTGATCACCAAATGACGTACAGAGCACATGTATGTAGCTGCTTCTCAGTCTAGAGAGTGCTTGCCCAACCACAGGGCAAAGTCACTACTTGAGGAGAAAGATTAACCTGCCTTGGGGAGTCTGAAGGGCTCCAAAAAGTGACACAAGACAGTTCTACAGTGATGCTGCAGACATCACCAGATGGCTTGGAGACAGATTCTTTAGTAACTGGTACTTTTATCAGTTAACAGCCAAGTGCTCCCTTACAGAAGTCTCTTCATTAATAATTACAGAATAGATAGAGAAGGTCAGCCTGTGGTTTCCAAGTACCTGCTCTTGCTGAAGGTTTACACAGAAAGAAGAGCACTGTTGGATATTCAGTCTGATTGCCTGGAAAGCAGCACTCATCACACACACTTTAATAGCACCCAGAGATTACCAGCTTCGCAGGCGGCTCTTCTGTACACCAGGGGAATGAGTTCACTGATTATTGCACGTGTATGCTCCGCAGTAGTGTAATCAGGCCTTGCTTGTGTCAGGAGTGGTCTGCTCAGTGACTGAACTCCAGAGCGGCACCAGAACTGTGTATTTCCTATCAGCCCTGGGGTTTTCAGTTGTCTGTTTACTGGGTTAAAACAATACCTTGGCTGGAGGGCACAGACATTCACCCTTCTTTGCCAGTGAGCCTCCTGAACAGCACCTACAGCCCCATGTGTTCTTCCTTCAGAAACCCTGTTGGCTTTTTTTTTTTTTTTTTTTTTTAAAGAAAGGAACTCACACAGACCAGACTGGATGTGAACTCTCTCTGTAGCCAAGGATAATCCTGAATTCCTGGTCCTCCTGCTTCCACCTCTTAACTGAGGATTTGCAACTGTATGCCACTGTCCCACCACACCTGGCCTCAGAAATTCTCTTAAGTTAATTAAAGGGGAGATGCAGGCAGAGACTCAAGAATCATGCAGAGTGGGCTCTTTGTGTGAGGGTGACTGGTACTCTGGCCCCCTGGAGAACACACACACTGGTAAAGGGAAGAGATCACACTCACCTGACAGCCTATCCAGACAACAAAATTAGCCAATCATGGCCACAGGAGGTGTGGGGAATGGGCTATGGCCTTTTCACCCCGATTTTAATACAGAATAATGGTAGGACACAAAAGATAGGCAATTACAAAAACAGAACCATCAGTTTTGGTTTGGCCTATACTGAGGATTCTCAACACAACCTAAGGAATCCTGAAAACACCACCACCAAGGTCACTGGAACCAGAGGTCTGCTAACCCAAAAGCAAGGATGTTTACTTCTGCCAAGGTCATTTCAGGACTGGGTTTTGAGATGATGCTAGTGAATGGGGTGATAAACAAATAGAAGACAAAAATAGTTCACATATAAAGACACTTTTTCTAGCACTACGCTACTGAGGTGCTATTGTTTCAAATAACTGGTTTCTCAACACCACTGCTCTACAGCTCAAAGGGCCTGTGGAAGAGACTCTTACACCATCTACACCTTGTGTTTTCCTTCATTCTCATTTTCTCTCTCTTCTTCATTTTCCCCATATAAAAATAAGGTGGCAACACAGATTCTCATCTCTAACATACCTAACTAAGCTCTGTATAAACGGCTGTGTCGCCACCTCAAATCAAAGACCTGAGCTCTAACATTCTCCAGTACCTGACAGCAGTCTGACAGAAGGAAGTTCAGTTCCTGATGATTTGGGGGCTCAAGTTCAAATTTTTGAGGATTAAACATTAGGTAGCCATTGGAGTGACACAGCACCCCTGGCCCCACCCCAGTGCTGTGCACATGAGCACAGGGCCACTGAACACAGAATTATCTGGGAAAGATAATCTGTTCTTTAGTATTGCTCCGAACAAAAACTTCCTCTCCAAACACAAAGGAAAAAAAAGTACACGCTTTAAATCATCTATTTAACAATTTGTTTCTGATAAAGCAAATTAAAAATTGTTCCAATCTATTTTCTTAGTTGTGCAATATTATAAAACTTGATAGCATATTTTCCACTGAGTTAAATCAAAGCAATCCCAAAATTTGTATTAATAAATAAGAATTAGTCCCTAAGTAAACCTAATGGAAAAACAACAGAAATATACAAAAAGCTGTAATTTGCTAAGATTATGTGGAATATGAAAAAAAATTACAGGTTTTCTGTATACTTAGCAATTTCCCAGTTAATCTTTCTTACCCTGGTGTGGAGCCCAATACTCTGAACCATGTCGGTGGAATCAGCAGTATTCAGGAGGGCACAGTGTCAGACACTACAGCGTGACTGCTCAAGTCACTACCACCATTCTAGCAAAACAGCCTGCTCTAGAGAGGAGCAGGTCTAACCTGTGAGCTTTGTCTGCTCTTATGGTCCTAGTTGGTCTCCTGTTACAGACTCACAGTGTCAGTCTACCTGTCAAGAGCTGTCTATCAACTCTCACATTTAGGAAAAGAGGCCATTCCATAAGGAGCTGCCTTTATGATCCTTGCTCCTAGCAGGGGTCAACCTATCCAGGACACAAATTTCTTTTTGAGTTGGGGTAAGGAGTTTCAGTACTCACTCCTCCCCTGTCTTCCTCCACAGAATAAAATCCTCCTACCCCAAGTTTCTAAGAAGCTTTTCATAGTTTGACATTCAATAGATCGATTTCTACAACCCTTCCAAGTACTCTCAAAGGAGGCTCCAACCTTCTACCCATGGACAGGAGCTGGGCTGCCTCTAAGAAGATTGGCTCGAGTGCAGATTCAAAAAAAAAAAAAAAAAAAAAAAAAAAAAAAAAAAAAAGATTCACAGTCAATAAAAAGTGCTCGTTACATAACATTACATATGTAAATTACCTGCCTGACTGGTTCTGTATCTCCAATAGACATCATTTTGATAGGCTATATTCTCGTAGAGAATGAAAAGCCATGTGACTACTCACATCATAGCCCACGAGTTAGTCTGAGATATAAGTGATTTCTCTGTCACAGAGATCCATCAGCAGCAATTAGTAAAGGAATCAACCTTCAGTTACTTCCTCCACAGAAATAGTCCCTTTCCTACCCAGGCAGGCAAATTCTCAAATGATCCTAGGAGAGAAAGGATTAATGGCAGGTGGCAGGACTAACATGGGATAATGCCTGCTGTCGTCCAGCAATGCTGGGAATCCAGTGAAGGTTCAACGTGAAGCTTAACACTGAGGCGGTACTAGCTCATCCAAAACCAGACCCTGATAGTGCTCAACTTTTTGGCTCCAAATTCTACTCCATACATCTATAGTTTGAAACACTGAGGCAAAACATCTCCTGAAGGTCCCTTCCCCAATACCACACGGTCCTCCCTCACTCTGTGCCCCCTTGGGACAGAATCACAGTGCTGTATCAAACTCCTCCAAAGGCTCAGTCCGGTCCTCTTCCCTGGCCTGGGGCTCAGGCCTGCTCTCCTGGTGCTGCTTCATCTGCTCCCTCACTTCTTCTTCCAGGTCACGAGGCACAACAAACTGATCCTCTGGTTCCAGCTGAGTGGGGGCAGCAAAATAGCCAGTCTTCTTTTTGGGCACTTCTGTAGCCACCTCAATGAGGTTCAGGCTGTCTTCTAGGGGCACAATGGAGCCATTGGAGAGTTTCTTCCCATACAGACAGGAAGTGGAAGGAGACTTCTGTAACTCTGTCTTGTCTTTGTTCATTGGCAGAAGTATACCACTATTCACACTATTCTGTCTACGGATTCCAAAAAACAACCCTCTAGCATGTTCCTCTGGACATGGAGTGGAAAAATTCTTTGGGAGAGTAGGAGAATTCTCAAGGTCTCTTCCTCGGCAGCAGTGAATGTCTACCTCTACCTCTACCCTGCTGCCATTGGTTATGACCCCTTCAACAGGCTGCTCATCATCACTGTCCAGTCCATTGTCAGACTGATTACTAGAAAAAGTAGCACAAGAAGGCTGGCGCTGGAAAACTCCTGAAGTGGGTACTGGATGCAGGCTACAGCGCCTCTCTGGCCTTGGAAGCAAGCTAGCCTCCAGGCCCACAGTGTTATGCTCATCAGAAGCAGTGGAGCCCACTTCACTGCTCACTTCTGAGGTGGACATCTCGCTGCTGAACTCTGAGGCAATGCCACTACTAGAGGAGGGAGTGGTTGGCTTCGGGGCATCCTTGGCGGTGGCAGTTAGAGCAGATCCCACAGGGCCTGGGAGGGTGAGCCCATTCATTTCACAGGTGCAGCCTTCCTCACCGATATTCAAATAAACCACCATTGCCCCCACATTGTCTTGGCAGCCATAGCTCTGCGCTAATGTGCACAGCTTCTTAGCAGCAGCTAATGGGTCTTGTACATGACGCACTGCATTGACAGCTTCTAAATATGACAAATGTTCCCACAGTGCTTTATTCCCCAAAATCAGCAATTCATCTTGAATGCTAAGTGGAGTGGAAGATATGTGAGGCTTGGGGAGGATCCACGGGTAGAGATATGTACATCCCAGCAACCGGGTACAGCAGGTCACCCCATTTACCTTGTTGTCCTAGAGGTGAGAAAAATCACAAATTCTGAGAAAAAAAGCATTAGCATGCAAGTTGGTCTTCTTCTAAATCACAATGCTTAGGGAAAGAATGGGGCCTGGCATGGGCTTTTAAAACCTCAAAGCCCACCTCCAATGACACACTCCCTCCAGCAAGGCCATACATACTCCAAGAAGGACACACCTCCTAATCCTTCTCAAAATAGTGCCACTCCCTGATGACTAAGCATTCAAATATATAAAGCTTCGGGCCATTTTTATTTAAGCCATCACAAGAATGCACAATAAAAATGAATTTATGTTATATTATTTGTTCTAGGAACAGTACAAGTGGACTCATAAAATATGTAGAAGTTCAAAACAAAATACCATACTATTATTATACCAAGGAGTTGAGATGATTAAAGTTAAATAAATTAAAATTAAGTGACTAACAGGCAGTACAACCTCAAAACATGCTATTCTAACATGAAAAACAGGCTTTAGCATATCCTTAAATAGAGATGTATTTGAGAAACAATTAACAGAAACTCACTAGTGTCTTTCTGAGGCCCACACTCAGGCAGCACAGTCAAGGCACAAGGGAATTAAAGAGATTTCAAATGGGTTAGACTCTTAGATACTGAAGTTAAACAATCCCAAGGTTACTGAGCCTAAAAAAAGGAGCCTGACTCTCAGCCTCTCTGTGGAGACTGTGATCAGAATGAATGGACTCAACAAGTACCTGGGCATCTTAACCAAGAGAAAAAGAACTGCCCTGGTTGCAGATAAAAATTGGTCATATACTAGCTATTTCATGTTGGTGCTTCTTCATGAAAAACAAACACAATCTCTAACACACAAAATGATGACGTCATAGCTGCAGTTATCCTCTGAGGGAAGCAAAGACTATATGGATTTGCACTTACAAGAATTTGTCACAAATGCTAAACTTTATTTTCTTCCTATAAAAATAGAAATAAAAGTATTCCTTCATGAGGGTTAAAATTATGAAGACACAGTACTTGGAAAACAACATGTCTGTGATTAAAATAAACATAAAAATATTTCACAATTGTCTAGAACCTAAAAGTTTTTAAATATTATTGTCTATAAAAACAGATTATTCTGTAAAAACAGACTAGTCAAATAAAACACTGTCTTTTATCTTCCATTTGTCTTGACTAAGTGATCACTTCCTAAGACTAATGCATTAATTCCAGAACCTTTACAGTATCAGCCATAAGAAGATACTGTTGACTATGTATTTCCTTAGATAGAATCTAAGGTGTATAGTATTTGTGTAAAACTCTGATAAAATGACCAAGGAATTGGGATCTTTGATAAAGGAAAAAGGATGTTGTGGTGATATATTGTGTATCTAATAAAGTTTTCCTGAAACTCAGAGGATAGAGCCAGCCACAGATTTAGCCATGAAGGTCAGGGGGTGGTGACCCACACCTTTAATCCCATCACTCAGGAGACAGCAATTCCTCTGGATCTCCTTGAGTTCAAGGACAAACAGCCAGACATGGTGGCACACACCTTTAATCCCAGCACTAGAAAAGTTGAACTAGGAAGTGAGGTGACTGGGCTGAGAAACAGGAGGTAAGAATTCAGCCCTTGCCTGTGCTCCCCTTCCCCTTCAGCTGAGGACTCAGAGGCTTCAGTCTGAGGATCCCTGAGGAGTGGCTGGGTCAGAAGTGGCTGTGCTTTGTTTCTCTATCTCTCTGATCTTTCAGATTTTCCCCAATATCTGGCTCCAAGTTTTTATTATAAAACCAAGCAGAATTCATGCAATAGGATGTTATTTCTCTCCCCTCCCCCTCACACTTTGGTTTTTTGGGGGTTTTCGTTTGTTTTGAGACAGGATTTCTCCAGCAGTCTGGCTGTCCTGAAACTTGCTCTGCAGACTAAGATGGCCTCAAACTCACAGAGATCCTCCTGCTTCTGTCTCGAGTGTTGGGATTAAAGGCATGTGCCACCATCCCCCAGTTTCCTCCCTTCTTTTTTTTAATTTTGTGTGTGTGTACATGCATCTAAATGTGCCGTGGGAATATGTTCTGGTAGTATTGTTAATATTTGTCCCTCCTTCTGATTTAATAAAAATCTGATTGGCCAGAAGGCGGACAAGAAGTATGGGCAGGGCTACCAGACTAAGAAAACTCTGGAAACAGGAAGAGCAGAGCAGAGACACCAGAGAGACACTAGCAGAGATGCCAGAGAAGCCACCAGACACAGAGGTAAGAAGACAACCACAACCATGCTGCTCTGAGCAAAGGTACCAAGCCTTGTGGCTGAACAGGATAAGAGTCATGGGTTAGTTTAAGAGCAGGAGCTAGCTAGCAATGTATCTGAACCATAGGCCAACAGCATGAAATTAATATAAGTCTTTGTGTGATTATGTGGGGCTAGGCCGGAAAGGCCAGATCAGAAACTTCATATCATGGTATGGTATAAGCACTTGTATGTGTAGGTGCCTGCTGAAGCCAGAAGAAGACATTAGATCCATTGGAGCTGGAGTCTAGTCCTCCTGATAGACTAGCAAGTGCTCTTAACCACCAAGTCATCCCTCCAGCGTTTTCCTCCTTTCTTGAAAAAAGGTGGGGAAATATCAATAATTGAAGAAGAAGTCATGAGTTTGAGAGGGAGTGGAGGGAATACAGAAAGAGTTGGGGGGAGAAAAGGGGGTAAAAAAATAATGTATAATACTCATATGTGAAATTCTCAAATAAATTAAAAATATTTTTAAAGACTAAAGAAATGTAATTACAAAACAAACCAAAAAAGTCTCAAAAGTTTATGATTTCTGAAAATTAATTCAAAATAAACTACAGATCCAAATTTAACACTCAAAGCTATAAAGTTTCTAAAAGATAAAGCAGATAAAAACATGGATAACCTTGGGTTTGTCAATGCAAACCATGAAACAAGAAGAGGAAGAGCTCTTCAGTCATTACAACTACTCAGGTGTGGAAGATGACTCAGCAGGGAAAGGCACTTGCTGTGCAAGCCTGGAGACCAGAGTTTCATCCCTGAAACCCTCATGAAGGTGGAAAGAGAACTGACTCCAGAAAGTAGCCCTCTGCCCTGCACAGTGGGCCATGGCTCTGTGCCCCTCCCAAACCACACCATGCACACACATATGATAATAAACTAATGAAAAACAACTAAAAATATTTTTTGGTAAAGCAGGGGTTCCAAACCTTGTTAATGTTGTGACCCTCCAATTTAAAATTATTCTTATTGGTACTTTTTAACTGTAGTTTTGCTACTGTTACAAATTATAATGTAAAAATCTGTTTTCTGGTGGTCTTAGGAGACCTCTGTGAAAGGTTTGTTTGACCTACACAAGGGGTTGCAGCCCACACCAAGAGAAGGGGAAGGTAGATGGATCTCTGTGAGTTCAAGGCCAGCCTGGTCTACAGAGTGAGTTCTATGACAGCCAGGGCTACACAGAGAAACTGTCGTGAAAAACTAAAAAGAAAAGAAAGGGAAAGAAAAAAGGAAGAGAAGGAGAGAGAGAGAGATCTTCAAATTCAACCATAAACCACGCCATTTAAAACGAGCATAAGACATGAATTTTCTTTGCAGTAAACGATGTTCATCTATAACTACAAAGGTTATGCTCATTTCTAGAAGAAAAACTACAAAATAGCTTTCCCTGGATCTGGGTAGGAGGCATGACTAAAAGAGAGTGAGATGTACCTCTGTTATGATGGCTTTCTGGTCCTTCACCCTCTGTGCCTCCTCTGGGTCCTGCTCCAGGCTGAAGATTTTAGAGAGTGATACTGGCTTTCCACCCCGGCACAGGACTGCTTGGCATGTGCCGACGTTGGCTACAGTTAGGTTAAAACTGCTTGTTGGATCAGCAGTATCAGGCCGAATGTAGCACAGGAGAGCAGAGGAGCCCAGCTTCTGGCCAGCCATCCCTAATTTCCTGTGCAGAAAGAAAAAAATAGACATGGCAGCTAGTTTTCGAGAAAAAGGGTAATCTCTTACAGCATGGGGAAGTCCTCATCCTCATTCACCCAGGGCTAACTCTCGCTATGGTGGTGGTAAAGAACATAGCCTAGCACCCTCAGTTGACAAAGACTTTAAAAGGGTTTGCGGAGCACATCGGGGGCATCTTTCTGTGTGATCTGAGAGCTTCCCATTGAGGAGTCTTCAGACTTCAGCATATCAGGGCCTGATCACTGTTCGAGCAGAATGTTGGGCTTGGCCCCAACCCTAGGGCTACTGATTTAGGGCAAGAGGCTGGCTGTACATGTCTAACAAGTTTCTGGTAAGAATGCTCAGAATACTGGTCCTGGAAAAACACTTTGAGAGGCACACAGGTGGTGAATTCCTTGAAAGAGAGGCCATGACTCACCCTGCATTTCCTCACACACATGGCATCCATGTGTCTGCACCTCATTGGCAATACTAATACATACAAGACACCAGCAGAAAAATCTAGTTTCAAACTTCCATTTCATATTTGTTGATTGTAGAACCCTAGTAAGTTTTTTCTCTAAGAAATCAAGCTGATAAACCCCCTACCTATTTGGCTAGTTTTGAGATAAGGATGAAAATTATGAGGTACTGTACTTGGTCCTTGGCAGGTTCAAACTTCAGAGTTCCCTTCGCCAAACTTTTTCTGCCAAGTCTCTAGCTCAATACTACTGAAAAAAAAACTGACTCCTTTCTTAGAACCCTGCTTTTTAACACAAGAGATACAACCAGCTGCATCTCCAAGCTGCTCTGGTCTTGACTCTTCAAGTTTGCAATCTCAGTACTCTGCATCCTTTTTAGGTCACCTACTTAAAGTGCAAGGCACTCTCTGCTACTAAGAGAGTCTCAGGAGTTGGGAAGTTAGGTTTTTGCTTTTAAGTCACACAGGTGTTAATGAGAAAGAGGAATTAGACAAATCCCAATAATAAGTATTCTAACACAAAACCTAACAAGCACATGTTGGACTTCTGTAGGTCATCATCTAACTCTGGAGAATCTTAGGAAAGCATACAGCCTTCTTCCCCAAAATGTTCACACACATTCAGGCATATAACCTTTAGCCTATATGTGCTGACCTTCCCAGATCCTTAGCAAAAGTGGCTAGATGACTCCACAGATTCTTTAAAGAGGCAATGACTACCACATTCTGCTGATACCAAGAGAATGTGGTACAGAAAGGTGCACCTTTCTTTGATCCTGCATCTAAAGGAAATGACCTTCAACTTCTTAAATCTACTTTCTATAAGGAAAGTTGAGTTAGGGATTAGTCACCCACCTGCTTACCTGTGAGACACCAAGAAGGTATTGGCCATGAACACTGTGTCATTTGTTGAGTGTTGTACTTCTTCCAAAAGCACATCTGCCATCGTACACTGCAGCAGACGAGGGAGCTCCTCATTCCGGTCCCCATCAAACATGCCATACACAGCTCCTACCCCCTCTGCAAAGTTATCCATAGCCAGAGCAGAAACACAGAGTCTGAAACAAGGAGATAAGAAACATAATCACTTCTTCAGGGAAGGTTCTTTTAAAAATGTATTAACTGTATCATGGCTAGTCTGTGTTCAGAAGTGCGGGAAGCCAAGGCCTGTGCTGGCTGCAGTAAAAGCCATTTTCACCTGTCACCTAGTTTAGAAGCTAAGTTTACAGAGCCTATGTGACATACCCCAGCTCTCCAGGGATGAGTAAGTGCAACTTCCTGCCAAGTAAGACCCTCTGCAGGTTTAGACCCTTAACTCTCTAGGAATGCGGCCCTATCTCCCTGTCTGATAAGAACACCTGTAGTAAGCAGCTGGTCAGAGCTGCAGACAACCTTCCTAAGACAGGATACCCCACAGACTAGATTACTTAGTAACCCCTCTTCCCCATTCTTTCCCACACAGCCGACTTCCCACCTCACTTGCTTTATAAACCCCCTGAGAAAAATAAAAACTGCAGCTTGACCAGAACTCACGGCCTTGCTACCGCCCCTCCCATTTGCCCTCTTCTTCCAGGGTTCCTACTCTCGCTGTAGACCACGCTGGCCGGGGTACGGAAGGAAGTAGCTAAGATAGGCAGCAGCTGACAGAGACAGCAGCCTAACGAACAGGAATTCAGTCATAGTCACAGGTTGCTCATGGTGATTAAGAATTTGTTTAGTAGCCAGGTGGTGGTGGTGGCAGCAGCAGCAACAAGCCTTTATCCCAGCCCCCGGGAGGCAGAGGCAAGTGAATCTCTGAGTTCAAGGCCAGCCTGGTCTACAGAGTGAGTTCCAGGACAGCCAAGGATACACAGAGAGAACCCGTATCTCAAAAAAAGAAAACAAAAAAGGAACTAATTTTGGCCAATGTCCTTCAGCCAAAGAGCAACAGAGCATACCTGCCAATTAAAGCTGGGTTTACGCTCCTGCTCCAAGGAAGAATGCTCACTACAGAACCTTGGGTGTACAGGCAGAAAGTACAGGAATAAAACTTAGCATAAGACATGGGCTTTGGCTGGACCATTCTGAGTACAGGAACAGGGTCACCTCAGATTAGGGCAACTGGAAATCAGTCCATTTATATGTGAGCCTTGCAACCAACCTCACTCACAGGAAAGGAAAACCCACCAGAAAACCCTAAGAGGTGCTTAGTACTCTGAGAACTGCACGTCCACTCTCTCTCTTTCTTTATCATGGCTGTAGAAGGGTGACATCTCATGTTGAAGTTCTCAGATTTGTGTTGGGGAGACAGAAAAGCAAGGTCTAGCTATGAGCACTGGAGCAGGATGACATGGATTGCCTTTTCTCTATCCAGTTGCCAGGGCCAATATACTCACTTATTTCTCTGTCCTGCCATCTCAGCCAGTCCATGGCTCCAGAAGGTTGATGTAACTGTAGAATCTGTGGTTGGCAAAGGCTTCTGGTCAATTTTCAGCGTTGTGATATGGCTATGGGCAGTGAAAAAGGGAATATTAAACCATATTCTCTTCTGGTATAACAACTATTAAAACAATAGTGTTTTTAGAAAATAGTGTTTTGACTAAGCTACATTTCCAGAGAGACTGAATGAGAGTAGACTGATGAATCTGTGGCTTTGACGTAGGAGAATAAAAAGGGTAGAGTAACAGAAGCTGAACATAGTTTTAACTAATGCATCACAAAGACCTCTAGGCTTCCACCAAGTATCTACTTACTTTAAACAATATAAAGAGATCTTAAACAATACATATGTATTGTCACTTAGATGTAAGACCTGTGCCACCAGACATATGTACGCCTTCCATGTCAAATAATTTAGTGTGCAGCTCAGTAGAAATGAATCAAAGAGAAGAGCCCAGAAGTATTCTGGCCTAATCCATGCTTTAATTAACTGATACTTTCACAGTCCAAAGATAACCCACTGATGGCTGAAATATATAATTTGATTTCAGATTTTTTTCCTACCTAAACATGTCCAAAGTCTTGTGTTCCAGAACCAGATTTGTATTTCCTGTCAGATCAAGGTCTTGTAAAGTAGCAGGCAGAGCCTCTGGAATCAGTATTTCTGTCAAGTCATTGCAACTCAGGTCTACAAACTGAGAAGAAATACAGAGGTCAACGGAGAATACATTATTTTACAATCTCTACTCCTAAACCCTCACTCTTCTCCTACAGCCTCAAAGGGAAACTCAGTTTCTTTGCAGGAATGAGTTATATATACTCAGGTTTTAAACTGAGCGTATGAAAAAAAGAACAATACCTATTCCTTATGTTATGAAGAAAAGGGAAGATTTAGAGATACTCATGGGCAGAACATATTAGCTTTGCAAAGCTATCAAAAGATATTGTCTGGTCATGCTGAAGTACTAGTTTTATCAATATACTTTGGCCAGAGCCTTCTAGGGCACACTGGTTGTTCTCCTTACAGTAATAGAGAATGCCCTCCACGGAGGCCTTCGGTTGTGCCGGCAAGAGTGTGGGAAGGAACCTAGTATAGGGTTAGGGTTTTGGCTTGGCCATTACTGCAGCAGCACAGTTACACAGTTCAATCTCTCAATGAATTTTACTGCTAGAGAAAGAAAATTAGCTCGAAGAAGGTCTTGGAAAGGGAAACAAGCTCATTCATGCTTCTTACTTCTTTCTTCCAAGAGAGTCACCTCACTCCCACCTCTTCACTCTGCAGTGAGGATGTCAGGCTAGCTCCTGTACGTACCTGGATCTGAGGCAGCTGCAGTATCTCCGGGAAAATGCTGATGTTGTTGGCATGTGCAACAAGGGTGTGAAGCCTTTTGCAGTTCGCTATGGTTGTGGGAATGGCTTTAAGTTTGTTCCCACTTAGGTTCAGTTCTTCCAGTTGTTCCAATTTATTTAGTTTGCTGAAAAAAAGAAACATCAAAACACCATGTTGTGTGATAATGTTTCATATTTAATAAAAACAGTCTGGAATATCAGAGGACAGAATCACCCACAGAGCCAAGCCCTGAAGGCCAGGGAGTGGTGACCCACACTCTTAATCCCATCACTCAGGAGGCAGAGATCCATCTGGATCTCTGTGAGTTCAAGACCTAACAGAGCCAGATGTTGGTGGCACACACCTTTAATCTTAGCTCTTGGAAAATTAAACCAGAAAGTGAGAGCTGAGTGGAGACAGAGTGGGGAGGAAAGGTCAGCTTCCCCTGACACTTCCCTGAGGACAGAGAAGCTTGCTGTTGGAGGATTCCTGGAGACAGGCCTGAGGAGTTGGTGGGTAAAGTGGCTGTGGTTTGTTCCCTGTCTCTCTGATCTTTCAGCTTTTCCCCAATATCTGGCTCTGGGTTTTATTGTAAGACCAAACAGAAGTCATTCACTAATGCTACATCAGAAAAGAACAGCTGCCCAAGGGCACTGTTGTGTAGCAGCCACAGCGTAAAAACAACTTGATTCACTGAAGAAAACCCCAAGAAAAAGAAACAGACATCAAACAAGCCCTGGTTCGCCACCCTGACGAAGCTGCTGTCAGCGTGATCTCCTACAGGCACTTGGTGTTGCAGGGCTGCCACTGCCACTGTTTTCCTTTAGATGTGAACAGGCACTGGGAACCCCTGAAAAAGTCAAGCCTATTGTTGAGAGAGCAGAGCCAGCCCTTACTGCACTAACTAGGATGCAAAATCCTGAGTAAGTGAGTATCAACAGGCCCTGACTGAAGAAGGTCAACTGAGATTTCTTCCAGTTTTAAACTTCTACAGATACCATGTGACAGCAGCTTCCTGCCACCAAGCACCAAGATCTTGTACACTCAGCACCCTGCTTGGGACAAGACAGCTATTTACACCATCTGATACTGAGCAAAGCTTTTTATATGCTAAGCAAAATACCTTAAGCTTAAAATCTCCATTAACAAACTCCTCTAATTTCTTTGAAAACAATAAATGTGAAGAAAATTTGGAACACAAATCACAAATAATATTAGCAATTTGAAAGAATTACTAGTATAATTTCACTAAACTTCCTACCAAATTTCTCAAAATGGTTTTTAGATTTCTTTTTTGTCCTTAAACAAGTATTTGTGTTTGCCTGCTGTGCACTACACAGGTGTCAGGTGCCCATAAAGGTCAAAAAGCGGCATCAGGTCTCCTGGAACTGGAGTTGTGGACAGCTTCAGTTGTGAGCTGCCATGTACATGCTAGAAACCAAACCCCAGTCCTCTGACCACAACAACTCAACATCTCTCCCCAGTCCATCAAATGAGTACTTTATATGAATTTTCCATCTTACCTTTCTAATAGACCACAATTTCTATCTCAAGAACTCATACTTCTCAAGTACACCTCCCCACAACACACATACATATATACACACAAAAGAAAACTCATACTTTCAGTAAGTAAACAAAAAAAATTTCTTTGGTATTAGGATAACATCTGTATATCCAAAGAAATTGGAAAATAAAGACAGAAAGAATATCTGTGTGTGTACAACTTTATGTGCAGGTGCAGGTGTATGCGTACTTGTGTGTGTACATAATAGAAGCCAGGAGTCAACACTGGGTATCTTTTTATTTGGGGGTTGTTTGTTTGAGACAAGGTCTCCTCTAATGCTGAAGCTCACTGACTTTGCAAGCCCTAGAGATCTTCCCCAGGGCTTGGATTACAAGTATGTGCTACCACAGCTAGCTTTTGATGTGGGTTCTGAGGATCTGAACTTAGGTCAAGTTTGTACTGTGAACACTTTACCAACTGGACCATTTCACCAACTCCTCCAAAATCTGCTAATCCAACTACTATAAATGATTACATAATGAATACTCCAACAAAATGCTAGATTCTCATTAAAAGCATCAAACATTTCAAATTTACAAAGACTCAGGTGTGATGGCAAATACCCATAAATGGTAGGTTAACACAGTATGAGTTTGAGCCCATTTTGATTCCATAGTGACATGTCTTTTAAAACTAAAAGTCATATAATTGTCTTCTAACTTATTTTTGAAATGTATTTCAAATGTGTTCCAAGGCCAATATTTTTTTCTTTTCTACTACTCCCAGCCTAGGTTCTTCTGACTTGTGAATATAAACACAATACCCATATCCTAAATCAGCTGTTTAGTGAATATATAACTGTACCTAGATTTTAAAACCAGGGCTGATAAGTCAGTGCATAGAAGTATTTGTTGCCAAGCTGACACCTATATTTGATCCCTGGGGCCCACATGGTAGAAAGCACAAACCAACTTTTACAAGATGGCCAGCAGGCCTAGAATAAGGAACTGAGGAATGCTTTAGCTTAACTGGGACATACATTATCACCTGCTTACCCCCAAGGCTGAAGAAACATTTGCAGAAAAGAAGGCAGAATGATTGTAGGAGCCAGAGGTAGTGGTAACACCAAGGAAACAGTGATACATTTTACATAGACAGGCTGTCTTCAAACACTGCAGAGATCTACAGAATATGGCATTTAAGATGTTTTAATAACATAGGTTCTTTTTTTTTTTTTTTTATGACAATGAGACATGTCTACTTCTGGCTACCAATCTACTCCAGAGAAAATGATGGGCATTGAAGAAACTCCTTATGAAGTTCTTTGTGGCAAAAGTTGGCCACTGGTGACAGTTGCTGTCCCAACTGGACAAGCAACACAAAAGTGACTGATGAACTTTGCCAAGACTGATGACAGTTGCTGTCCCAACTGGACAAGCAACACAAAAGTGACTGATGAACTTTGCCAAGACAAGATAGGATAGCCCTCAAAACTCCTGCTTCACAGAAAAGGCTGTCAGATATGCTAGGCCTGTCGGTCAAAGATAGAGACCCCAGCACTGCAGAGGAACCATGGGTGTCCAGGCAGTCAGCGGTCTCCATCACTTCTCTCATTTTTTAGAAATCACTTGCTTGCACTTCCTATTTACTTAGGTAATTATATTATATTCTTTCTCGGGTCTCTGATGGAGTTGAAGACTAGCTATAATTATAGTTTTCCTTGTTAACAAATTTAAATAAGAAATTCAATAAAGAGGCATAAAGTGGAGGGTTGGGAGACATTAAAAGATAGTTTTGGTAATGCAAGTTCAAAGAGAAAGTGAATTAGGTACCATTGGGACTCACCAAGATAGGATAAACAATGGAATATTTTCTCTAAATTTGTCAAATGTTAATGGACTGAATATTGTTAATGTAATTCTTGACTGTATGTATTATATATAGTTATTGTGCTTATTGTAAATAGTTTTTCTTGTATTAATTAAAACTTTTAAATTTTAGACAAAAAAGATAAAATGTGGTGATATTTTATTTGTGCTCTAATAAAGCTTGCTTGGAGATCAGAGGGTAGAACTAGCCACTAGTTAACCATAGAGGCCAAGCAGTGGTGGCACACACCTTTAATCCTAGCACTTGGGAGGAAGAAGCAGGAAGATCAGGAGCTCAAAGCCACCCTGGGCTATAGGAGATTAATCCAGTTTGAAAAAGAAACAGAGCCCAGTGGTGGAGGCTCACACCTTTAATCCTAGGACCTGGGATCTCATGCTTTGATCCTTGTACTGGGAAGGGGAGGGCAAAACAGGAGGAGAAGGGAGGGGAAGAGAGAAACCACAAAGTTGGCTGGGAAGAGATGGGAGAGTTGACAGATAGCCATAGAAAGAGTTGGGGTGTGTATGAATGTGTTCAAGAGATACACTGTGTTAAGGAATAAAAACATTACTGAAGACAGGTATAGTAACCCATGCTTTAATTCCAGTACTTTGGAAGCAAAAAGAAGCAAATCTATATGAGCTCAGGACAGCCTGGTCTACATAGGGAGTTCCAGAATATCCAGGGCTATATATGCTACATATTTATATATATATATTTTTTTTTTGGAGGACAACGGGGAAGGAGAATGAATGATAATGATACATATTTATGAAGGCGTCACAATAAAACTTATTATTTTGTATGCTAACCTAAAAAACTTAAAGAAGAAAATACTATCTTTTAAATGATTTGCTTATATTTTATGTATATTGGTGTTTTGCCTGCATGTGTGTCTGTGTGAAGTTTCAGATTCCCTGGAACTAGAGTTACAGACAGTGGTGAGCTGCCAAGTGGGTTCTGGGAATTGAACCCAAGTCCTCTGAAAGAGCAGTGCTCTTAACCACTGAGCCATCTCTCTAGCCCCAGAAAATGTTATATTTCTTAATAATAGAATCTTGAAGGTGGGTATAGGAAACACGGTCTTAAATATTCCAGACTGGCTTCCAAATTTGTAAGTAATTGAAAATGACCTTGATTCCTGATCCTTCTGCCTTATCTTTCTTTTTAATGTCGGGATTATAGGCATATACTATCATACTTATTTTATACAGTGCTGTGGGTGAAATGGAGGGCTTATGTATACTAGGCAAGAACTCTAGAAACTCAGTTTCATCCCCTAGCCCAATTTTCTTTTAATCAAATGTATTTTGAAAGATACTTATTTCTCCATGGACACTATTTAAATTTTAACTAGAGAAATCCTCTTTCTCTCTCTCTCTCTCTCTCTCTCTCTCTCTCTCTCTCTCTCTCCTCTCTTCTCTCTCTCATCTTCTTATAGGTATAGACTGCTAACTACTGGTCCTTTCTCCAGGCCTAACTCCCATCCTGCTAAGCTCTGTGTAGTATAACTAGCAACCTGACACCTTTTCACTTTTATTTTTTAATTTATTTTTATTTATATATCTGCGTGAGTGTGTGCTTCATGTGTGCAGGTGCATTCAGAAGTCAGAAGAGGGCCCTGGATCCCTTGTAATGAAGTTACAGGTATTTGTTAGCCATTCCATTACTAGTGCTGGGAATTAAACTTAGGTTCTCTGGAAGAGCAGCAAGTACTCTTAACCACTGAGCCATCTTTCCAGTCTCCAAACTGAGATCTTTAATGTTTTGCATTTTGTCACATTGCATGGAAACTGCCTAATCCAAAAGGTCTGTCTGTGGATCATGACCCCTTTGACAAATGTCTATCTCCAAAAATATTCACATTACAGTTCATAACAGTAATAAAATTACATTTATGAAGTAGCAACAAAAATAGTTTTATGGTTGGGGTCATTACAGCATGATGCACTGTATTAAAGGGTCACAGCATTAGGAAGATTGAGAAGCACTGGCTTAGGTGCTTCTCTAGTTCCCCAATCTGATTGTAGGTTCAAGGACACAGGAAGTAAGTGTGACACAGTATATGGCACATATTAGGCATCTTACTTACATAAGTACATATAATGAATAAACTATTAGACAACATTTTATAATACAGTGCTGATAAGAAAGAGATTTTTAATCTTATTTCATAACTCTGAACTTTTCTGAGTGGAATATTCTCAGATTGTTATTAAATAATTAGAGCTAAAAATTACACATCTTAACTACAACTTCTTAGGCTGTTCATATTTAACCAGAACAAATTAAGACAAGATTTTCCTGCTGTGCTATTAAAGTCACAGCACCAGCATATCAGAAGTGTCATAGGCAGATAGCTAGAATATATTGCAGAATTCATGTTTCCCTGTCAAATGGTCACAGTTTGCACTCATTTACCTTGCAGGAAAGGTCTGTAGCTGGTTGTTTGCGAGGTGCAGGATTCGCAGGTGTGGGTGCCCAACCAAGACAGGTATACACTGATCTGTCAGGAGGTTGTTGGTCAGGTATAGTAGCTGCAGCACACTCAGACTCTCCTCTCCAGCACATGCAGAAGGCAAAGACTCCAGACTATTTGCAGATGCATTCAAGTATCTGAGACTGACAGAGCACACACAAGCATCATTCCCTTTGAGTTTCTTACCTTCTTAAGTAGAAATCATCCTGCAGGTGCAATATGGAATGCTACTACCAACTACCAAGCTCCCAAAGTCAAGAATAATTGCCTCCAGGAAGTTTTCGTTCCGTCTATGAAACTCAAAGCCAGGTGGCAAGAAGGAACCTAGGTGTGGTTATTTTTCTACCATTCTATAAAGGCTGCATGCAACACCACCTATTCCCATTGCAAAGACACTACTGAATATGATCTTAATGTATGTCTGAACTATCAAGATAGCCTTCAAAATATTCTGTCACCATAACAAATCATTATTTAGCTTTTCCCATAATACTCTGATACCTAGATAGATTATCTACATGGAGTAATTATGCTTCTGTATACATATTATACACACTATAATGAAAATCTTGAATTCTAATCCAATTATTTCTGTAATGTACAGTTTTAAAAAACAGAATTTATGGGATCAAAGAATACAGGTTTTGTACAATGGCTTTTGAACCTATACTGCCTAATTGGAGTCTGGAAATGTTAGATCAAACAGCAATTGTGTTGTTTCTTGGCATCTTGGCAAAGATAAGTCCAAATTGCACTCATATAAGAAGAGTGCAATTCATACTTTTATCTTAAGTATCATAATTCAATTTAATCTTTGTCAATCTAACAGGTGAACCACGGTATAATTTCCATAATCTGTGAAATACAATGTGCAGGTAGAGTATCCTCAGTGAAAGGAAGCATCATTAAACTTGTGTCTTCCTGTGTGTTTGTGTGTCTGTGTGTGTGTCTGTGTGTATGTGTGTGTGTTTGGGGGTGGGCAAGAGGACAGTCTTGAGTATCATCTTCAAGAATGCCACCCATGGGATAGTGACACAGCTTAGATGGTAAAGGTTCTTTCTCCCAACCCTGATAACTCCAAGTTTGATCCCCAGAACCCACAAGGTAGAAGGAGACAACTGACTCCATAAAGCTGTCCTCTGACATTCACATGTATACTATAGTGCATGCATAAACACACACAGAATAAATGTAATTTTAAAAATGCTGTCTCCTTCCTCTGAGATGGGATCTCTCAATGGCCATGGCTTACAAATTAGGCGACACTGGCTGGCCAACAAGTCCAGGGATTCACATGTTTCCACCATCTCTGCCAGAATAAAAAGTACACAATGGCATGCCCCACGATTTCATATGAGTTCTGGGTAACTGAACTCAGATCCTTATGCCGGTAAGGCAAGCACCTTACCAACTGAGCTGTCCCACAACTGTATGTTCTTAAATATACATGCTATGTGATCAGGATCCCTAATGAGCTTTTAAGTTTTTAGAAGATTATGTGTGTCAGCTTTGACAACAAAGCATTAAGTAGATGTTTCTTTTGTTTGTTTGTTTTGGCTTTTGAAGACAGTGTTTCTCTGTGTAGCCCTGGCTGTCCTGGAACTCACTCTGTAAGCCAGACTGGCCTCGAACTCAGAAATCCACTTATCTCTGTCTCCTGAGTGCTGGGATTAAAGGTTTGTGCCACTATGGCAGTAAGTGGTTCCTTAATTATCTTGAGCCACTTAAGACTACATTCCATGTTATAAACAACTTGTTAATTAACAACTTTAACACTTCACAGAAACTTGCCCAGAAGAAAATTTCCCTCAGTTTCATTTCCTATTCCTTCTTTCTGCTGTTTTCCTCCTAACGATTTTATTTTGGGGACTATCCAGCTAAGAGTATTATGGATTAAGAGTTGCATATGCTGGAAAACAGAAAACAAGAAACCTGTGACCCTATGTCAAGTCACTGCTGCTTTAACCTGTTTCTTCATCTCTAAAGTCCCTTCTTCATAATGTCAAAGACTACCATTAAAACACAACTTTATTGGGCAAGGAGAATCACTAAATTGTAGAGCATTTACTTAATATGAACAATACTCCGAACTCAATCCTAGCACCACAAAAACCAAACGAACAAACAAAAAGCCCAAAATCTACTTTTTCTTTAAAGATGGCATTTAGATAAGCCTGACTATAAGTTTTAAAACAGGAAGACATACCATCTACGTACTAACTTACAACAAGATGGCAAATATTATCTTGTAGAAGGAAATTGCCTTTAAATGTATGGTTTTCAAAACTGGTAACGAATGCTCTAGAAGTGAAGAAAATATAACTCAAAGATTACTTGACAAAGCTACAATAAAAATGACTTTAACAGCACGTCCTCTTTTCCTCAAAACAAAAGCTGGAATTTATCAACGGCTCCACCTGAATGCTATTTCTCCCTGAACACAGTGAAGTACCCTCACCTGCTAGACATGATGCTAGACAGAAGTAATTAAACATTCAATAGTTAACTTCAACTTTCAAGTTTACTATAAATATATTTTCTATCATAAAAAACGCAACTATGTCTCTGCCCACAGCTGGAGTATGGAGTAAACTGTAGACACAGAAATCACCCCTCGGGTAGTTGGTGCAGCTTGGGAGGGATGATGGTGCTCCTTTGAGGTACTTACTTTAAGGCCTTGGAGAAGAGAGTGTCTGGCAGCCTGGAGAGAGTGTTATGCTGGATATCCAGCACCTCAAGCGGAATGTGCTCCACCAGCGCTGGAAGAAGGTGGATGTGGTTGTGTCCTACCATCAGTTTCCGAAGACTCAAGCTACTCAGAATTCTAAAGAGAAAGAGAAAGAAACCAAAGCTTATTTAAATCCTTTTTAAGTCTGTTCTAGGCAAGTTATTAGTTAAAAATCGGTCAACTAACAGAAATCTATTTTTAGAATACACAACCACTGACAAGTGACTGAGCCAAGAAAGCTGTCACAAAAATCACCCAGCACCTACCCAGAAGTCATGGCTAAGATCTTGAGGACAATTAGCACAGTTCTCAACCTGTGGGTGTAACCCCCTCGGGGTCAAACACCCCTTTCACAGGAGTTGCCTAAGACCACCGGGACACACAGGTATTACATTACAATTCTTAACAGTAGCAAATTACAGTTATGACATAGAAATGAAAACAATTTATAGCTGGAGGCCACCATAGTATGAGGAAGCATATTAAAGGCTTAAACCATTAGGAAGGCTTAATTGAGAACCACTGGCTCAGCAGATTTTAGAATAAAAAAAACATTTTGACTTAAGTCGAGATAAAACTGAAGTCTACACAGCATTTATCAATACTAATAAATTCAAGATATTTATTAATATAATTCTATAATGAAATTTTTATTATGATAAAAATTATTGTTTAAAATGTGCTAAGACTAGGCCATGAAATCCAAAGAGTTTGGACTTGCCAAAAATTTAGGGATCTGTCAAATATCTCACTAAAGTGGTATTGTCTAGATGTGAAGATCGTACTCTAGAGGCTTGCTACAAAGCCTCTAGTTTATTTTTAAAGGCTCCACAAGCATACATTTTACATTTAAGTACTCTGGAATATATAATACAATAGCCTCACCCCGCCCCTCAAGTACCACTGTCTCCTTCCTCAAGTTAGACAAATCTTACCATCTAGTAAAGGAAAATTCAAGTACTATCTTACCACAAAGCACTCTAGTTATTTACAGTTCTCCTGAATTTCTGAACAATTTATAATTGTCATGATTAAGGCCAAGCCTCCAGGGTAAGACTTATAAATTCAGATGCTAGTTCCCAGTCCACTGGTGAAGTGCTCCCTCAGGCAGGTCACCTAGTTCCCAGTCCACTGGTGAAGTGCTCCCTCAGGCAGGTCACCTAGTTCCCAGTCCACTGGTGAAGTGCTCCCTCAGGCAGGTCACCTAGTTCCCAGTCCACTGGTGAAGTGCTCCCTCAGACAGGTCACCTAGTTCCCAGTCCACTGGTGAAGTGCTCCCTCAGGCAGGTCACCTAGTTCCCAGTCCACTGGTGAAGTGCTCCCTCAGGCAGGTCACCTAGTTCCCAGTCCACTGGTGAAGTGCTCCCTCAGGCAGGTCACCTAGTTCCCAGTCCACTGGTGAAGTGCTCCCTCAGACAGGTCACCTAGTTCCCAGTCCACTGGTGAAGTGCTCCCTCAGACAGGTCACCTAGTTCCCAGTCCACTGGTGAAGTGCTCCCTCAGACAGGTCACCTAACCATTCTTAGTTTCTCACTCCTATGGTGAGCACCTATATAAAAAGTTTTAAAGGATTACGTAGGATAAAAAAGAGCTCTCAGGAAATTTCCAGCTCATAATAAGTCATCCTATAAAGCACTTACAGTCATATATATATATATATATATATATATATATATAATATATATATACATATATACACACACACACACACACACACACACACACACACACACACACACACACACACTATCATACCACCAATCATTTCAGAAACTTTCAACACATGTTAGCAGTTATATGTGTATGTTACACAGTTTTACTAAGTTTCTTATAGGCTAAAACTATGCATTAGTCACCACTATATCCCTTGCAGTACAGTATGCTGTCTTCTACTCGGCAGACCTTCAATAATCACCAACAAATAAAGGCAACCCAAATTTAGAGAAATATTTAAACACATATATCATGTATGCATTTGTGCACACACCTCACGGGAACCTCGGTGAGAAGATTGTAGCTTATATCTAGTATTTCTAGCTTTTTCGCTTCACAGGCCCAGTCAGGGACACACTCTAGCAGGTTTCTGTAAAGAATAAGAATTATCATGTAAGGTAAAAAGTTACTATGACTTGGATAGTAAATGATCTCCCCCAAAGATATGTTATTGCAGGTTGTGCTAGTAGCCTGTGGTGCTATTATAAACTGGTGGGTGGGACTGGAGAGGTGGCTCAGTGGTTAAGAACACTGGTTGCTCTTCCAGAGGTCCAGAGTTAAAGTCCCAGCAACCACATGATCACTCACAACCACCTATTATTCCAGTCTCAGGGAACCTGGTATCACGTAGTATACAGACATACACATAGGGAAAATGTCCTCCAGAGGCACCAGGCACACACGTAGTATACAGACATACACATAGGGAAAATGTCCACACACATCAAGTTTTAGAACTAACGAGTGAAACTGTACTCCTAGCACCTGGGAGGTTGAGGCATGAAGAGCAGGAATTCAAGGCCAACCTGGGATAAATATGGCTAAATCTGTTTCTTTAACAACAAACAGAATAAAGAAGATAACAGGAAGGGGCAAGGAAGGGAAGGAAGGAGGGAAGAGCTCAAAAGAGAACTGGTCTTCCCCTCTCTGTTTCTCAGCTGTCATGAGGTAAGCCATGCAGTAACATGCTGTATATTTAATAAAAATAGTCTGGAGTATCAGAGGACAGAGCCACCCACAGAGAAAACCCTGAAGGTCAGCAAGTAGTGACCCAGGCCTTTAATCCCATCACTCAGGAGGCAGAGATCCTCTGCATCTCTGTGAGTTCAAGGCTAACAGCCAGACAGTGGTGGCTCACATTTTTAATCCTAGCTCTAGGAAAGTTGAATCTGGAGGTGAGACAGCTGGAGAGAGAGAGAGAAAAAAGGGAGAGTTCAGCTTCTCTTGATGTAGGGGGATTATGTTGTCCCATTGTAAATAATTGTCCCACCCACTGATTTAATAAAAAGCGCTGATTGGCCAAAGGCAGACAGGAAGTGTGGGCGGGGCTACCAGACTAAGGAAACTCTAGGAACAGGAAGCACAGAGCAGAATGCCAGAGAGAAGCCAGAAGAAGCAGAGGACAACTATGCTGCTCTGAGAAAAGGTACCGAGCCGCATGGCTGAACAAGATAAGAGTCATGGGTTAGATGAAGGGTAAAGAGTTAGCAAGTTATATGCCTGGGCCTTAGGCCGATCAGCCTAAAACTATTGTAAGCATCTGTGTGTCTCTGCTGGTCTATGGGTCTGCAGGCCTAAACCTTGAGGATAGGCCCCAAAGTCCAGGCCAGAAACCTCCTACTACATCTTGACTCTTCCCTTGTGGGACAGAGAAGCTTGGAGTTAGAGGATCTGTGAAGAAAGGCCTCAGGAGTTGGTAGGTGAGAAGTGGCTGTGGTTTCTTTCTGTCTCTCTGATCTTCCAGCTTTTCCCCAATATCTGGTTCCAGGGGTTTATTATAAGACCAGATAGAATTCATGCAATAACGCCACTATGAGCTGCCACCATAATGTCCCATCTCACCATGGGCCCGAAGTGGGTAGGTGGCCACAGATCTGGAACTGCAAACTTTGCTTCTTTTAATTGCTTATTTCAGGTACTGTGTCAGTTATGAAAATGGAATTTACTTCATAGACTCCGGCGTATATATTGAGCCATCATCTTAAGGCAGGGACACTATTTCCAAGGAATTCTCTGGGATATTGCCAAAAATAGTCACCATTCAGACAACACTGTCACAGTAACAAGTACTCAAACTACTCAGGCAGAGGAGAGTAGTACTTCTATGTATCCACTGTGCTGTATCCTATGCTCAGAGAAGGCTTTGAATAGAAGCAGCAGGAGGTAGAGAGGCCGGATGAGGAGAGATATGGAGGAAGAGGCTTCAAAGATGATCAGAATTCCATGGGTAATGATGGACAGTAAAGAAGCAAATTCTAAGAAAAATATATGGAGTAACAGAAGGTAGAGGCAGAAGGCAATCAGCAGCAAGGCCAAGTTTCAAAGCACTGGAAACATAAACTTGAAATACTTAACACAGACCCTCATCAAAAGACTTCCACTGTCAGATGTGGCCGACCTTTTCTAGGTCACAAAATGTCGCCAATTATGTGGCAGAATGCAGTGAGAGCTATGTGAAAGAGAGAAAGGCATCACTGACAGCTTAGTGAAGAGAACACTGGCAGAAAACAGGCCAAGGCAACTTTGCTATAAGAAACATGATCTGGGCTAGATTCTGAAGAATGTTATACTGCAACCTTACATGATGAATATACGCTAAGCAAGGATGCCAACTGAGTCAGAGCACACAGATAAGGCAAGAAGATCTGTGATGTATGATGGGAAGGCCAAGCAGTTTGGTAATACTGGAGCATGAAGTGATGGGAGACAGAAGGGAAGTTAGGCTGGAACAGCTCTAAACTATGTCTGGAAGGTTCTTTCTTGATCCTACATGTATGGGGCTACCTCAAGGGTCTGTAAGCAATTCACAGATGATGTCAGTTATGTATTTTAAATAGATTACTGGTAAATGGAGTCCACTTCAGATTCTGCTGATAAAAGGAAGGAATTCCAAAAACTAAGGAGACAAAAATTGACTTGAGGAAGATTGTATATAGGTAGAGAGCAGAATAAGAAGTGAAAGCTGCTTCCAGGCTTCTCTCCTGGATGGCCAGGGGCATGACTGTGCTACTGTGAACAGGTACAGGAAACAAGACTGGGGCAATGGAGGTGAGGTTAACATTACACAGGTTTGAGGAACCTGGGGATGTTTACAGCAAGATTAGTTAGTAAAAAACTGGACACATGGGCCTACCTAGAGAAAAGACGATCAGTCTAGAACCTGCTTGATGCCAACCCTTGGGGTGACCAAAATCACTGAAATCAGTGAGACTGCATCTGTAACAGGGCATTGTGCCAAGTCAGAACCCGAGGGGTGACTGACTTGAAAGGCTGCCAGAGAAGAAGAGAACAGCAAAGAAGCAGAAGTAATGATTAACGTGGCATTAAAGAGACCGTACTGGCCAGTTAAAAGATGTCTAAAGAAGTGTAAAGACGGGTAAAGAGAGCGTCAACAGAGAAAAAGTGAATTAAAGAAGGCCTAACGTGAGCTGCTGTTGGAATAAAGAAATGGGAAGTAAGGAAACAAGGTTCATGAAAGGAACCGAGATCACAATACAAATAATTCTTGAGAAAATTAGACAAAAAGATGAAGACAGTGATTACACAATGGGTGAGGGCTGTGAGATTAAGCAACACTTGTTTATTCAGACAGAAGAGATCTACGTCCCCTTCTTCTCACAGAAGCTACCCGCAATCAAGACAAGTGCCACCCTTATGGACACACTCACCTGGAGAGTTCCAAAGAAGTGAGCAGGCTGGGCACTGGGTAGACATTCACTGCTGTCAGCCCTATAGGAAAACAGACAACATATTAACAATGTGCTCTGAAGGAGAGGAGAGCAAGAACTACTGGAAAGAGCTGGAGAGATGGCTTAGCAGTTAAGAGCTCCTACTGTTCTTCTTGGGGACCCGAGCTCAGGTCCCACCACTACAGTGAGTAGTTTACAGCAGCCTATGAACTCCAGCTTCCCGGGGACCGGCACCTGCACATTCCTATACATCCATACACATCCTTAAAAGAAAAAACAAAACAAAACAAAACAAACAAACAAAAAAAACCCACTGGTAAACAAAGCAAAAGATGTCTTTGTGAAGAGGATCCTACTCCCAAAGGCCTATGTGGGAGTTGCAACACTAGAGGGAGCCACTAAGCCTGCCAGGAGGCAGCTCTTGAAGAGAATTCCTCCTTGTCCAGACACAGTTTCTATGTGGGAGAACACAAGGATTCTACTAGCTGACTAGTGGCCAACACACCATGACTACCTGGTGAGGGCTGCTGGGCATTTAAAGCTTCTCCAGTTTAAGGTGACCCTAAGTATCTCATTCATACACATGTGAACTAATCTAAGCATAGAGAGTGAATATAAGCCAAGAGGAACCTTGGGTAGCCCAGATACGGTTAGCTCTAGTAGCCACACTGAACATTTCCAAGGTGGTTGTACTGATTAACTGTCGTAGCACCAATACACAGTGCCCGTCAACACTCCATACATTTGGTGGTTGTTGTTTCGGGTTTTCCTAAGGGGAACGACAGGCTGCAATAGTATTTGACTTTGTAACTCAGGCTAGCCTGGAACTCTTGACTTTCCTTGTCATCCTCCCAAGTAACTGGATTAGATACAGGGCCACAACACCCAGTTTTTACTCAACAGCTTTTTTCTTATTATTACACTTATTATCTCTGCATACATGTACGTTTATTTTATGTCTGTATGTGGGTGTCATGTGGAGACCAGAGGACAACCTGTGAAGGTTGGTTCTTTCTTTCCACCCCGGGGGTGCAAGGAATAGATCTCAGGTCATCAGGCTTGGTTCACCAACAGGACCTTCTGACTCAAGAAACTAATCTAAGGCAGGAGTGAAGCCCCTATTACATGCTTAAAGATAACAGAACTGAAGTTTCTAAACGTCTTTTATCCTAATAACATATTCAAGTACAGAAAACAAAGCCAAAAACCAAATGAACAAGCAGTTTTCCACCATCAGCAGCTACCTCTTAACCCCCTTGACCTTCTATGCTTTCCTTCAATACCAAGAGGTAAACATCACCCTGAATATTTGTGGTACAGTTTTAACCTAGAAAATGGTGTTTTCTGTGTTTAAGCTTAGGAATAACTTATACAGTACACTATGACCATACAGTTTTGCATTCTTATCAAAAGCTGTTTCCCAGACTTATTTTCACCAATACACAAAGTTTTTATCCACTCATTTCCACTACTGTACAAAATCTACTGTGTAAATACATCACTACTGATTTACTCATTTTTCTATCATATCTATTAATAGACATCATTCTGTGTGTAAGTGCCAGCAGGAAATGGCTGTTGACACGGCCCTGCCACTTCTTTCATGTGGTCACCTTCCAATGAGGTGGTCTCATAGTCAACTTCACACTGGCTGTGGTTGAGGACTCCAGAAGACACTGTCTTTACACTCAGCATTTCCCACTTCTAATTTGATGACTCTGAAGTATTATTTAAATATTTGTTTCCAGCACTTAAGGAAATTGAACATTTTTTTCTTTCCTTCCCTTCCTTAATAATAGAAAGTTGCAAAGCATGGTGAAGCATACCTATAATCTGAGGCCAACTTGGGCAGTATAGTGACACTATCTTAAAACACCAAAAGCCAGACTAGTGAAGATCTCTGTAAGAATGGCTTCAGCAACAGAAGACTGCTGCAAACAGATAAAATGACGGTCTCTATAAACACCTTTTACACTAGAAAGCATTCCACAGACCATCTCTATTTGCTGAAATCAAGCTAAGATTGATCTGCTCTAAGTCACTCCATATTGTATAAGCAGTAGTTTTTCAGACTGTACACGGGCAGCTTTGACTCCATTTTGAGGGAGAAGGATGAGTACAGCTTCTGGGTGACCCAGATGCCAGGTATAAGCCATCCAGCACAGACTGATAAAACACCTGCTCCTGGGAACCAACAGGGGCCACTCTATATAAATTTAATGGGAGTAAATTGAGACTGTAGGGGTACATGGACATATTAAAATCATGTCATGCCAAGGCCAATTAAAGGGTCTAACTCCCTTACTTAGACCCATAAAGTAAAAGACAAAAGTAAAAGACATTGAATAGCACACCAACCTACCACCTGGGTGTGTGTGTGTGTGTGTGTGTGTGTGTGTGTGTGTGTGTGTGTGTGTGTGTGTGTGTGTGTGTGTGTGTGTGTGTGTGTGTGTGTGTGTGTGTGGTGTGTGTGTGTGTGTGTGTGTGTGTGTGTGTGTGTGTGTGTGACTCCCTCACTATTCCTTGAACCTCAGCTCACGTCCCTTGCTTTGATGTAGTCTGCAGCTATATGATTAGCCTGCCTGTTAACCGTTTGAACCTGGATCCGCCTGGCATACTGTTTTCTGTTCTTGATCCCCACTCTCAACCTTCCACCCAGCAGCTGAACTCTTCGGCTCTGCTCTCTCCTGTACTACTCTGGTTCACTGTCTTATCAATACTGCGCCTCGGCCAGCCTCTGAAACCTCATTCTCATTCTACAAACCGCACATATACATTACATATAGACATACAGACCTATTTAATGTCTACTGTATGGCATGAGGGTCAGTATTAGTAATGAAGACTGGAATAAAAGAACCCGCATTCACTTCAGCCAGACTGCCAAGATAGGCAGGCAGGATATATGACAGAAATCTGTCATTGAAACCACTAAACCTTGTGAATTTACTGTTACTGTACCAACTGTGACACAATGGAAAACACAAATATGTCTGTTTCGAGCACTTGTGCTCACTACACAATTGAAACAGGGTCTTCTCACACTCTAAGCAAAGGGGCATGTGCTTTTCCAGCAGGGATTGGGAAACTTTTTCTGAAAAGGCTAAAAGACATCTTTTATGGTTTGTGAATCAGAACAGTCTTGTCCCTGTAACGATGACATACTAACACGGGGACGGTGGTCTATAAGCCAAATGTAAACCATCAGTCTGTACCTGTAAAACTCGATTTGGGAATACAAAAACTTGAATTTCATGTAGCTTTTATGCCACAAATATTATTATTCTAACTTTTGAACCCAACTTTTAAAAATATAAAAACCATTCTTTATAGAATATGCAAAAAAAAAAAAAAGGGTTAGACAGATTTAGCCCTGGGCCATAAGGATACCAACGCCTACTTCATAACAGATGCTCTAGTTTGAACATGCTTATCCACCTACCCGTCCCTATGACTCTGCAAAATACTTCTTACTGTGTTCACACAATGAGTCTGAGTACTATCATGTCTTTTTATGTACGTATGTGTACGTGTATGTGCGTGTGTGTGCACACGCGTCATGTGCATTTGTGTACACCCATTGGTTCGGAGGCAATGGCTAAGTTAACAGAGAAAGCACAAGGGGACACAACTCCATTCTGCAGAGCGGCTGAGAAGGACCACAGATGCCATTCTTCTTAGAAGTCTCAGACTATAGGTGAAAGAACAAAAGCAGGAGGTTGGATAGAGAACTCACTGTTCCAATTGGCGTAGAGGGTTCGAAGGGAGAAGCCACTGAGTGTCAGCTCCCTCAGCTGGTTTCGCTCACAATGCAGCTGCTCCAAGCTACATAAGGCGCTAAGGTCCAAATCAGTCAACTGATTATCCCGCAAATCCATGTGAGTGATATGTTTATTTCCCTCCAGATTTTCAATAATCACGGTTTTCAAGTGGTTCATCCTTAATATTCAGAAACAGAAAAATAATTTCTATTATGTATACAAAAACACAGGAGAGGAGAGACTTCTTCATCTCTTTACTGAACTTGAGAATTTCACTGTTTTCTTCGTTTTTCAAGGTCCTACAGAAAACAACCACAGTTGACTTATAGAAAAAACCCCTCAAGAGCCATGTAAATTAGAACCAGTAAGTACATACACAAATTAGACAGGGGGAGAGGAACAGTAGATGAACACTTACATCCAGGTACCAACTAAGGTTGGGAGGAGACGGGCTCTCTGAGGAGTGTGTGAGAAGCTAAAGGGGCAGGATCAGCTTCCCTTTCCCCTGAAGCACTAAGACTCACAGGGCACCCTAGATGACTTCTCACACATCAGCCTGTTCTCCTTCTCCTGTATGTTACTAAGTCCCTGTCTGTGTCTTTACAGGACTCAGTATCAGCATCCTGGGATGACAGAACACACGGTATCTTTTATCACCTTCCTTTAGGGAAAGACTGTCACTATAAAACAAAACTTATAACAAAGTCTTCATAGTGAAGCTGTAAGTATTTCAATTATGATACAATGTTATCAAGAAAAAAAGTGATTCAACAGAAAAATGGTCAAATTTATAGAACACTAGAAACCATTTGCCTCCATACAAAAAGATGCTCATCACTCTTAAATAAACAAATGCTCATTGAAACAGTAAAATACGAAGCTCTACCTTCTACTGCCAATAAACAACAACAAAAGACTACTGAAACCAGTTTGGATAAAAATTCAAGGAAAAGGAAATTTTCATAAAATGTTGCTGAAGAGTTAGTCAAACAGTCCTGGGCAATTTAAGTCTTTGTCATTGGCAAACCCACCAGATCTTTAGTCTCCCTGATTCTGAGTAAATAATGAAGTTTGAAGTTTTACTACATATCTGAAAATGTCTGTTTTTACACTGCTCTAAGTTCCTAATGTTTTAAAGAAGTCTTTATGAGGAGCAGACATCAAGGTCCATCATAGCAAAGCTAAATTCTCACGCAGAGCAGCCTCACCTTAGATCCACGTGCTTAACATGGCTCATCCTGGTCAGCACCCCTAAGTGCAGGACTTCCAGGTGGTTTCCTGCCATAACCACTTTATCCAACATGATGAGTTTCTCCAAAACCTCAGGAATTTGACTAAAATTGTTGAAGGAAATTCCCAGAGAAGTAAGCTGCTGAAGGTTTCCCAGTTCATCCGGTAGAGCGGTGAGAAAATTGCCATCAAGGCAAAGGGTCTGAAGACTGGAAAATAAACAAGCCTGCTTTAGGGAACAGCTCACACAGACAGACAGAGACAACAATGGGAGGGGCTGTTGTTTAGTATTAACACTCCAAACCCGACAAAACTCCCCAACTCATGCCCCACGGATCGTTAAAAGAGGCTTAGGCATAACTTCTAAGGCTGGACCTTCAGATACTGAAGAGCCAGGGTCTCTGCTGCTGAAATGGAGGAAATGGATCACTGCCTGGCAGCATGATCAACTCTGACATCAAGAGCCACTGTTGAATAGAATCCCAGTAAGAATGTGACTTTTCTCACTGCCAAAGTTCAAAGTACTGTCTGTATCCTAAGGCCTGAGATGGCCCCCTGCAAAAGAAAAGAAAATCTAGAAAAGCCAACACTTACTTTAGCAGATTGCCAATCTGACTTGGCAAGTCATGAAATCCATTACAAGAAAGGTTGAGTTCAGTCAGGGTAGAAATCTCACACAGCAACACAGGAAACAGTCCAAGCTTATTATGGGACAAGTTCAGGCCCTTCAGTTGAGAAAATCTAAAGAACAAAAGGACAGATACAGACTGTATTTCCATCCATAAATCCACCGTGATCATCTGAATAACTAAGACATCCATTATACGTCTTTACAGGGCCCATCAAAGGACTTTGACGCTCTATGTTGTTTACTGACTATTTAGTTATTGTTGTTTGAGACAGCTCCTTCTATATAGCCCAGGCTGGCCTAGAACTTGTGATGTACAGGCCTCAAACTAAAAACCTTGACACCATTTGTAAAGTGATAGGAACAGGATTGCAGACACACACCACCACATCCAGCTAAACTATCTAATGAGATAAATTATCTAGCAAAATGTGCACCAAATAATTTGTTCTAAAAGCACCTTTTTATTTACATGCTATCAAATATTGTGTAGACAAGAAGGATAGTAAAGTGATTAAAATATAGTCCACAATGTCAATGAAACTGAAACAAGAGAGTTAGTCCCCTAACGAGGCAAAAAAATCTACACTGGAGTCCATGCCGCTGCACTTCCTTTCTATCAAGTCACGTGTGACACATTTAATCTCAGTTTATTAAATGTCACATGTAATGTACAAAAGTTAATCTATTCAGACATCACAACTGCTAACAAATACATAGCACGTTATAAGCAATTCTTTTTTATGCTGAAAATATATCGGCTCAAATGCCATTTTTGAAAAATGGACAAGATGAGCTTGAAAATATGTCTAACAGCCTTGTATGGTAAAGTGATTTGATCTACAAGAATCCTGTGTTGGTGCCATTTGCTCACAGAGTAAATATTTCTATATTATCTTGCCTTGACATAGTGTGGCTATAAAATGGGTTTATGGAACATCCTGTTTTGTGTCATACAAATTTAAGATGATAAGCCAAAGGCATCCTTCTGACTTGAAAATGGAGTCCATAAGACCTAACTCTAAAGCTCCTTTCTTCCAAATTTCAATGTCTGACTTCCAGGGGACCTGACTTTGATTACTTATTATTCCGTTGACTTCAAATCTCTGTCCAAATTCTCTTAACTGAATCCATTCTAACTTCAGGGCAACTCAGAAAAAAAATTCTAAAGACTGATTTCCTTAATGTTCAGCTTATCTTAATTTGCTCCACAAATATGAGTCAAATACCTGTATCACTACTGAATATGTACTTATATCTATAAAAGATTAGATTATAAATAACAATATTTTCTAAAGATTTTACTAGAATTCTAAAAAATTTATTATTAACAGAGTGTGTAAACCATGTCATTTTAATGTGGATTATTTTTCAGTCATGATGCAATGTAAAGCACTTTGCTTTGAGTTTTAATTTTCCCCTTCCCTAGTAGAAGCCGACAATCACATCCTGCCATTATTCACGGACATCTACTTTTTGTATCTTGTGTAGTTTCCTGAATACAGCCCAGGTTGGTCTCTCACGCTATTCATTTTAGGTGGAAACAGGAGGTGGGATGTGGGGAGAGTTGCAAAGTAAAATACATTCTAACAAAGACAGAAAAAGACACAGATCATAGTCCTGTAGGGATGAAATTGTCCTTTTATCAGAAGAGAAGTTTCATAGTTGATAAGGTTCAAGAGTTAGTAGGAGCAGGTACAAAGAAAAGATAAAGTCTGCTCCAGAATTCTTGAAATCAGGCCTCTCTGCCCAGAGCCATTTAACTTAGAAATATTTGAATCTTTCAATTTACCACAGCTGCAGATCATGCTTTATCACCAATAAAGATCATGCTTTTCCAACAATAAAAAGATTATCCCAAGCCTAGTAGAATGGCACAAACCTTTAACCTCAGCACTCAGAAAGCTAAGGCAGGTGATCTCTTTGAGTTCAAAGTCAGCTTGGTCTATATACTGAGTTCTGGGCCAGCCAGGACTATATACTGAGTTCTGGGCCAGCCAGGGCTATATACTGAGTTCTGGGCCAGCCAGGGCTATATACTGAGTTCTGGGCCAGCCAGGGCTATATACTGAAACACTGGCTCAAAACAAACCTCTGAAAAAAATGATCAAAACCAACGGTAACTCTCTGTAGTCCATCAACTTTCACTTTTATGGGGAAAATAGTAAGGGACACTTGTGTAAATAACAATTCTGCTTCTTCAAAAAGGAATGGAAGTTTATAAACTATAATATAATGGAAAGTGTCAATTTGTTTCATCCCTCAAAGGTTCATGTGCCGAAAGCTTGGTCTCAATGTGTCAGGACCAAGAAGTGGTAGGCCTGTAAGAAGTGAGGGCTAGGGTCTAACTCAGAACATTTGTCTAGCAAACAGAGTCCTGGATTCAATTTCCAACATCACTAAAATAAAAAAACAAAAACAAGTAATTAAGTAAAAAAGAAGAGGAAGAAAAATTAAGTGACTGAACTTTCTGCCCTGAAAAAGAATTACACAGTTGAGTTAGTTCCCAAGAAACCAGTTGTTATAGAAGTGCACTGACTACTGACTACCCCCCAGCTCCCTGTCTTGCTATCAGACCTCTCCCTCTCATGTGGGTCCTCACCTCCCGCCATGATATGCCGCAGCAAAGTGACCATCTGATCTTACATTTAAACTTCTCTTTAAACATTACCCAGCCTCTGCTTACTTTGTTATGGAAATGAGGAATGGATTAGTCCAGTTTATTTGGTCAACTTAAAAGTATGAACCACTAAGATACTGATTATAACTGATTTTTAACACCCTAATCTGGAAACCTAGTCTCTACATACTTGTAGAGGGTGTCGAGGCCCCCTGGTCTTTCTAGCTGCATGAAGTTGTGTCGCAGGTTGAGGTAGGTGATGTCTTGACTATAGAAGAGATGTTCAGGAACCTCCTCAAGGCTGTAACATGAGAGGTCCACAGTGCTGACCCTCTGGGACACCACCTAAAGAAGAGCAAAAAGAGAAGCTTCCTGAGCTACTGGGTGCTTTCACCCAGCACAGGCCAAAAGGGCATTTACACAAAAAGGTGCTAACTAGAAACCAGGAAGGGGGGAGGGGAGAGATTCTGTTATTCATTTATAAAAATTGGTTAATTTTTACTTTTCCCTAAAATCACAAGCTGCTTATAAAAACAAAGGTATAATCTTATAATTAATTCTAGCACTAGAGAGAGAGAAGAAAGATGATCAGCAAAGCAATGCCAGCCTTAGCTACACAGGGAGATGTAAAGCCAGCCTATCAAAGACAACAACAAAAAATCAACAAAATCCCAAGGTACAACTAAGTCAGGCATAGTGGTACATGCTTATAATTCTAGCACTTGGGAAGCTGAGGCAGGAGGATCACTAAATGTTTGGCCAACCTAAACTACAAGTAAATTTCAGGCCAACTAATACAAGTGAGACCCTGTCCTTTACAGAAAGAAGGAAGGAAGGGAGGGAGGAAGGAAGGGAGGGAGGAAGAAGGACAATAAAAAGCCAATGTCTCTATAAAGGATAAAATTTTAACATTTCATACCAGAAGCAATGTTAAGATGATGCAAAATAGACGAGCTTTAGTGAGAGATAGTGTGGGACCAAAGGACTTTTGTAGCCACACATCTCTGCTGCTTAATCAGAGTTTCCTCTTCTATTGAAAGCATAAAATAAACAGCACACTGCTGATATGCAAAAGATGCCCAAGAATGGAAATTACTCCTAAGTGAAACCATTTTATAGCAACAAAACCCACTGAATCCAAAGTCTTTAAAATCTGTACTACTACAGTAGCAAATATGGCTATGTGTGTTTTAAAATACCTGACAAAAACAAAAATCACTTGTGTCCTGAGACATGGCATCTCTTCTGAGAACTGCTGCACAGAACCCAAAGGGCATACGTCTGGATGATAGTATACTTCAGTGCTGCACCTTTAATGGCTAAGCAGAGCTATGCTGAAATGCTAATTATCCTCAACATGCCAGAAGAGGGATTTCTGACAGAATCACAGATCATGTCCCATAGATAAGTTCACCTTTTAAGTGGTTCATCAAGGCTGTTCTAAAATGTATAGAACAAGAAGCACTGAGCTACTAGCTAGGGATATATGTGCCAGTCAGAGACTACTATGACAAGTGGGAAGCAATGTAAATCTCATGCCTCAATCCTTTAAGGGTCAAATTTCATTGTTTTAATTCCACCTAAAGCCCAGCTCACAGCGATGGTATAGAGGGAAATGTACCTGAAAACACTCTGACACCATTTTCTACTATGAGATATAAGTAAGGAAAGACCCAGTAAAATTCCATTATTGTGTTCACTGTGCACTAAGAAAGAAAGGTGTGATGTTAAAGATGATCACTTGGGGCTATATCCTCCTCTCCTATCAAAGCTTCCAACCTTGGATGCCTGCCGTTGCCATCTCTGGTACTCAGCCAAAGTCTCAAAGCTGACATGATAGGTCTGAGCTTGGGCTCCAGCTGAGCTGAAGGCTAGGGAGTGCTGGCGGCGCTTCACTTCTTCTATCTGCAGAAGAGACCAGAAACGACAGTCAAAGGCAGTAACAAGACACACTTTAAAATGACGATCTGAGCAGACATTTCTCCAAAGAATATATGCAAATAACCAACAAGAACATGAAATGACAATCATATCAACTGCCATTATCGAGAGGTTAAATCAAATACAGCAAAGCTGGATGTGGGGACACCCTGGAATCCCAGGTCAGTCTGGGCTACACTTCCTTAAACTGCAGCAGCTCAACTTCCACATTCTAAAGATACATTCTTCCTAGCACCATGGAACCAACCGCTGCTGTCTTTGGCATCTCATTTTGGATGACATTGCTTCTAAATCTTGGCAGACCAGCTACAAATTTACAAGTTATACTTGCAAATCAATATTCTAGTGCTTACTAAAGATAGAACCAAGTGGCAGAAACACAAAATACTTTAAGCAAAAAAGAAGCACACTGCAAAGATTCACTAAAATTAAAAATTTTGTAACATTCAATTGTGGTACTCACAACATAATCATTGTTCATTGGTAAGAAATCAGTGCAGCTATAGAAGTTGGTGTCAAAACAAAGAATTTCATTGAAATGAACAGATAATATTCTAGAACAATCTTTTAAACATTTCACTGTGGGAAGTGGAGAGATGACTCAGGGATTATGAGCACTGCTGCTACTGTAGAGAGCAGTCACTCTGATCCTGACACACCTGCAACATCAGTCCCACAACATCTGACGCCTTCTCTGGCCTCAAAAGGCACCAAGTTCACATGTGGTGTATATACAAACAGAAAGATTAAAAACTTGTCCACATAAAGTAAAAATAAAAGGGAAAATAATGCAAGTGGATTTTAAATATCTTAAATTATGCCTTTGTACAAATTACCCTTCCTCCTCCCCCCAAAAAGACTTTGTCAGATATGGAGGCAAACCCCTCAGCACTGGGAGGCAGAGGAAGGTAGACCTCTGGGAGTTCCAAGCCTCGTCTTAAACAAAGAAGTTAATAGAAAAATGTAAAAAGGTTTGTAGCAATAAATCCTATTACAAAATGCTAAAAGGAATAACTCACCATTAATAGTTAGTAACTTCCAAAGGTGCACGTATGTAAGACTACAATGTCAATTTACATGATACTAAATTAACAATTATATAGAAATGTTGACTTTATTTCTATTCTTATGAGTAATTCACAAGGCTTTCTCAGTATTTGACTGTAATGTGAGTTGCCATGCAGGTACTTAGAATTGAACCTGGGTCCTAAGAGCAACCAACCAATGTATTTAACTGCTGGGCCACGTCCCCTGCCCATTATTTTTAAGTTCAGCAATCCTATTTCCATTCCAAAGGCTTTTACTAAATCCTTCACAGGACTCTGATTTCAGAATTGTTCTATTGTCCCGGAAGATCATAAGCATCTTTATTTTCAAAGCTTTTCCGTATATCCATTTATTTCCACCTTAATCTCAAAAGGTGCTGGTGTTTTAGTTGCTTGGGTTTTTGGTTTGTGTGTGTGTTTTTTTTAATACTGAGTTTTATTAACACAAGATTTCCTGGTGTTTTCTGGGACTTGGCAGCAAGCACTTCTGCCCTCTAAGGCATCTCTCCAGCCTGTGTTGTTATCTGTCTTTTTAATACAGTATTATATCTATATTGTCATTTATCTAGACCAATTATTTCACAGTATGACTGTCCAAGGTCTTTTTGTCAGTGAATTGTCTTCAATTAACACTGGTTATAGCATATATAGTCAAGTTTCAAAACAAAAGAAACAAAATTATATCTAGCTTCCTGTAAATACTACTTTATCTATGGTCACCCGTCATTCTGTCTAACTAGCAAATGAACTTTTGAGGACCCGTACAGATATGTCACGCTTCCCTGGCTGCTGAAGTGAGGCTAATGACCACCCAACATAAAAAGAAGAAACTTGAAAAAAATCTATCTTGGTAAAGGATGTTGGTAGTTAACTCTGATTCGCAAAGGCAGCTCCAATGTAGCATCCTGGTAACATCTTGGTGTTATCAGCAATAGCATCTAGTTCCTAGATATAGAAGCACACAGTTCTACATGTGGGATGATAAGCCCTGGAACCTCCCAAGAGTCTCTAATATAATCTTTCATGATGTTACTATTGGCTTCTATAAAAATCAGGCAGGATGTTTGTCTTTCTCTTCTTTCCTTTATTTCCCCAAATGCTGGGGACTAAACCCAAGGACTCCCAAGTGCTAGGCAAGCATTGTATCACTGAGCTATAGCCCTTGTTGTATATGTGTTTGTGTGTGTGCGCGCGCGTGCGTGTGTGTTCATATATGCATGCACATGTATGCATGTGGTGGCCAGAAAATGACCTGGGGAGTCATTCCTTGAGAGCAGTCCACCTTGTTTGTTGAAACAGGGTCTCTGATTTATCTGGAAATTTAACTGGGCTAGACTGGCAGGACACCAAGCCCCAGGAATCTGCCTGTCACACATTTTCTCAGAGTTGGTGGTGTATGTGTAAGCATACACCACCACAGTAGCGTTTCCTGTTATTGTCTGCTTGTCTGTTTATGGAAACAAGGGTTCTGAGGATCAAACTGAAGTATTCCAGTTCCTCCTTTATCAACTGGGCCTTAACATCCCACCCTTAACATTTCTTAGTGACCACATTAATATTCAAAATTTGTAAATGTTACCTTTCCCCCAACCAGAGGCAAAATGTGCATCTTTCCAGTTTGACAATCCTTCACTGAGGAAACAATAAGGCAGGTACCACAGAGAACAACTAAACGTTCAGCCCATTTATGCAGCTGGGTTTTTCCTTTGCGTACATTATAGATGCCAGACAGTAGGATTCGGTCCAGATGATCCATCTGGCACGGTTTTTCTGAAAAGAAAACAGTACTTCAGAATGTACCATTAAAGTAACATAATACTGGAAGAGAAAAGGAAAACGCATGTGCCAACACTCAGTAGCCCTATTTATAGACATGAGGAATGAAGCAATATGGGTTTTATAAAATAAGATCTCAGTCCTAAAATAACACCCACCACTAACTGCACTTATACAGTGGAAATGCTTGTGAATTTTGGTCCATACCCTAAGACTTTACCTCAGATGTCACTGTTAACCCTTCTCCACCTTTCAGCCACCTTTCACATGTCAAGTAGTCTAGATCATGGACTTTGAGTTCAGACACACTGGAGCCTGAATGCAAGTGATGCCACTCCCTTCAATTACCTGGCCACTGAGCTGACTTTCCTCACAAAGTTTAGATTCTATCATCCTGTACCTGTATTGTCTTAGATTTTATTAATCTACCTTCCAGGGTATTCTTGTAAAAAAAGTAAAATAACATAAAGTACTAAGCATAATGGGAGTACAAAAGATATATCTAATAAATTATAGTCGTTACTGATATCAATCTATTTTAGAATAAAGAAAGTAATATATAAAAAATTCTCTAGTTCTGTATGCAATCTTCCACCTTTCTGGCTCTTGCAGGGAAAAGTTTATGGGTGGCACTTCAATGACTGCTCCCATCATGGAGGCAGAAGCAAAGCATGTACCAGCTTCTTCTTGTTTAAGCACCTCCTTCCCATCATGTTCATATGACTGAGAAACAGTGAGTAAAACAGGACACTGAGGCAGAACTCTTTTTAAAGCACTGACAGAAACAAGTACCAAATACAAAAATGATGGGGTTTAGCGGCCTGAAAGATGGCTCCACTGGTAATTCACATTGGAAGGACAGAACCAACTCCCATAAGTTGTTCTCCAACCTCTAGATTTGCCCTATGGAAAACATTTTCCTGCACACACACACACACACACACACACACACACACACACACACACACACACACACACACACACACACGAGATCAATCAATCAATCAAAATAATAAAAATAAGTAACCGAGGGAAGCAGCAGAAATAAGAGGTGGTACATACAGTGGTGCTCTCCAAGGATTCCCACCTAATTAACCATGTGCCCTTAGGCACCATTTTGCCCACCTAGTCAAGGATTTATGCATATGTAATATGAAGAAATGGGTCAGTTACTCTAAAGACCCAAAATTGCATGACTTAAAGAAATTGTTAGCACTTGATTACTGAATGGCCGCTTCTACTGTAAGCCAACCCTCTGCTACATTCTAATCCCTCAGGGAGTCTGGTGCTATCAGACCTGCGCTTTCTAAGTTTTACTTACTGCTATACAGTCCCCACTAGGTGTTCACCAGCACTTAAGATGAACAGATACATACTAAACTGACAATACGACTATTGATAAAGCAATTAATGAGCTTGGGAAGTAAGTGTAAAAAATTAAATACAGATGACATTTGTATTTTATTTGTGTAATTAAACAATATTTTCTGAAAGGTAAAGTATGAACACAATGACTACAAATATACAAAATGAATATAAAATAAGAGTAAGAAAGCAGGGAATAGAAAAGTAATATATTTGTGCAGTGAGGTGTTTCCTGGAGAGTATTTCTACATTTTTAAGTTTATTAATTTTTAAATTGTGTGTGTGTGTGGCGCACACAACTCCAGAGGCTAGAGACATCAGTTCTTCCTGGAATCGGAGGAGAGGCAGCTGTGAGCCACCCTCGAATGGTACTGGAACTCAGGTTCTCCCTAAGAGCAGTATCCACTCTAAACTATGGAGCCAGCTCTCCAGCGCTTCAGCCCTAGCAAATCTACATTTTAACAAACAAGTTTTTGGATATGTGAATTAACCTGAAGCAGTATGTTTTTTGCAACTTGGGGAAAAGATTACTTTTTAAGAATGTTACTCGATATTAAAAGAGATGTAGAAAACGAGTACTCTCAATCTCTACTGAGCAAAGTGCTTACTTGTAACGCATACTTGTATAATTTAGGAACATTTAGTCAAACTTCAGAATGCGTGCCTGTAATGACTAAAGTTCTAGTCCTCCGACTAATGTCTTTCCTACACTCTAGAGGTCAGCCTCTCTCTTCCCGAGCAGTCATCTCCTGGGTCTCTTCATAGTTTGTCATTGACAATGTATATATCCTATATAAATACAGGTAAACAATAGTAACAAACAGGATATAATGACCCAAACGTAACATCTAACTCTGCTGGGCGGTGCTGGGTGGGCATTCTGGGTAGCCAGAGATCAATACTGTCAGAGTCACAATGACACTGAACCTGCCACTTTTGACATCTGACTATTGTCATCGAGCCCTCAGAAGAGGAAAACAGTACTGAAGGAACAGAACAAAACATAGAAATGGCACCCATGTTCCTCTTCCTATCATGAAAAAAAGGTGGTCACATACACACAGCTAACTGAGACAGGCGGGAATCATCATATGCAATCTACAACTCTTGTTACTCAAGATATACAAACTAGTGCCTCATACCTCCAAACAACATGGCTGAGATTTATGTGTTTGAACTTCTGGGTGTTTGGTTCTGTTGTTGTAGTAATTGTTTGTTTTCAAGAGAGGGTTAAATGTACTCAGGCTGCTCTTGAACTTGAAAGGTACCCAAGAATGCCCTTTAACTCCTGATCATTCTGCTTCTATAGAGCTATCTAGTGGTGAAAGTATAGGCATGTACCACCCTGCCCAGCTTGTTTTTGAACTTTTAATGAAAACATACTTTGTGATCTGTGATAGTGAACTGTCAATCTGGCTGGAATCACCATAGAAACATACCTCTGACTGTGTCTATGAAGGGATTTCCAGAAAGGGTTAGTGGAAGAGGTAGGCCTCACCCTGAAAACAGGTAGCGCTAGCCCATGGACTAGGGTCACAGAGAGCTGAGCGCCAGAACCTACCCCCCCTCCCAAACACACACACACTCTGCTCCCTGAGTCAGTGCAGTATAACCAGTCACCTCCTACCCACTCCAGCTGCCATGACCTCCCTCAAACCAAGAACCAAAAATAACTTCTCCTTCATTCAGTCAAAGGTTCCAAGTGGCAAGGTCACTGTCATCCCAATTTTCTTCTGACAGGTATCTTATCACAAGAATGATACCTTATCAGAATTCTTGTGTATGGTTTCTCATTTGCATTTATGTTCTTTACATGAAAGTATTTTAAACAATGTAGGCAGATACCATGGTGAAGAAAGAAGCATCCTGAGCTGTTCATCTACAACTATAATTTCTCTAGCAAATCACATCCTTGAGATTCCATTTCTTCCCATATAAAAAAAAAAAGGACAAATTAACGTACTTCAAATCCTCATGGCTGGTCATGCTAGTCACTCAACTTCAGTGATGAAAAGCATACATTTATTCCAAGGCTGCCAGCCCTTATCTCCCCGGTATAGTGAATAAAGCCCAGGGCTTCACACAAACTAGACAGGCACACTCTACCACTGAGCTGCATCCCTAGCTCTTTTCCACAGCCGTGGTACTAACTATCTCTTGTAGCTAGGGAACACAAGAAGGCTAACTGGTTTGAATTTAGACCCTCATGACCTTGGCCTCAATGACTGTATTCTATGTAAGCTGACTCAGCCAACAACTTTATACATGAAATACTTAAAAGCTGATCGCTTAGCACTTTGCTCACGGATAATACTTAAAGCATTTCCCTTTCTTCTGTTAACTGTGAATGTCTCTGGATTCAGGAACTAAGAAAAGAAGAAAACATTCTTATATTGATAGTCTTAAGATACATCTCACATTCTCTGATACTCTTTCCTTAAAGGTGGTACCTAATTCCCTTCCCCTTTTGTAATGCAGGCTGTGGTCAGATTTTGGTTGTTTTTCTTTCTTTTTTAAAATGTCTTTTTAAAGGACTTTTTAATTGTTATTTTATGTGAATTGGTGCTTTGTCTACATGTGTGTCTGTGTGAGAGTGTCAAATCCCCTAGAGCTAGAGTTACAGACAACTGTGAACTGCTATGTAGGTGCTAGGAACTGAACCTGGGTCCTTTGGAAGAAGAGCCAGTGCTCTTAACCACTGAGCCATCTCTCTAGCCCTCATTTCTCTCTTTTTTAAATTATGTGTATGTGTCTATGTGTACGTGCAAGAGAGTTTAGATACCCAAAGGCCAGAGAAGACTGCCTGACACCCTGTAGTTGAAGTTACAGGCACTAGGAACCCAACTGTGTCCTCTAGAAGAGCAGCATGTACTCTTAACAGATGGGTCATCTCTCCAGCCTCAATGAACAGAAAATGGTAAGAGTGATGTTAATTTGTCAAAAAAAGATCCTGAGGCCTGGATGTCTGTGTACATATGTAGGTAGGAGTCAGGTTTCCTCCTTGGGTAAAACTAGCTGCCATATTGTAAGCACAATTAAGCAGTTCATGAGAAGTCTAAAGAAGAAGGAACAAAAGTGTCCTATCAATGGTCAGTAAGGACCCAAGGCTCTAACCAATAGCCTTTAAGACACAGGAAAAAGTGAATCCTCAAGGCTGGGGAGGCAGCTGGGAGGGTAGAGCTGTCTGCTTCCAAGCCTGGCAACTTGAGTTAAATCCCAAGACCCACATGGTGAAAGGAGAGAACTGACTTCCACAAGTTGCCCTTTGACCTCCCTATGAACACCATGCACAAACATTCAAACATACATAAACGTAATACAAGAAACCTAAGTGGATTGGGTTGGAGAGATGACTCAACTTGCAGTTCAGATAACTCATGATCATCTCTAACTCCGTTTCCGGGAGCTCCTACTCCATCTAATGGACACTAAGGGTACCAGAAATGCACACAGTACATGTACATACATGTAAAATAAACTGCTCCTATATTTCCAACCCAGAGAAACTACAAAAAAAATGCACATGACTTTACTATGTTTTGGCATTACTATGTTACATAGACAATAGATAATTCACCTACCTACCTACCTCTACCTTACGTTCCCCCTCCCTATCTGCTTGTTACCGTTTGATATAGGCATCAGATACATATACTGTATTTTATAAAATAATTCATTTTAAAGTTCCTTCTAACGGACATAGTTTTCTCAGTCAGACTTTACCAGCTTATCCAAACGGGTTGAGTTCACTTTTTAAGGTTTCCCACCTAGCACCTGACACAAGCACCACCAAAAGCATCAAACACAAACTGACTCTATTCTCTTAAAAGAATACTTCATATGGTAATACTATAATTTATCAAGTGGTGGTAGAAAATTGGTGGCCTCAGAGTCAACAACTGTGCTATATCCTTGTATGTAAAAGAAATTCTGGTGGTGGTGGAACTCAATGGATAGCAACTTGGGCTTTCTAGCCCAGGCTCATGAAAGGACTCCAGCAACACCCTGCCCCAAGCCATGCAGCTGGAGCTGGCAGAACTCAACAGATCACAGCCTAGACTTTCTAGCCCAGGCTTGCATTAAGGCTCTAGCAACACCTCTGCACCAACCAGAAGCCCGAACAGCACCAGACTTGAGGCAGTTAGGCACTATTATGGTCTCTTTGTGATGAGGAAGCATGGTCCTGCTCAGGGCTATGACACACAGGACAAGGAGACTAACACACGGACCTGGGGTGATCTGCACCAGACTCCACAAAGAGTCACTGGTCCGCCCAGCACCTTGTATACGGACAGGCACTACTATGGTGAGCAAATTTATGGAGTGATAAAACAGAATCATAAAAATGATTCATGTCCTGTAGGCAGAGATATATCTAAAGAGGCAAACGAGAAAAGGAGAGGACTAAGGTGGGTGACTTAATTGCTACCCAGGGCCATGGTGACATCTAAGCCTGGGCCTCTTTTAAGGACCATGTCTCGGTTTAGGTTATGATGCAGCTACAATTTCTGTTGATGTCTCCTGGTCCCACCAGAGAGGAGAGAGGCAGAGAAGATAAGGGTATACAGAGTTCACCTTGCCCCTCACTGACTAGAGAGAGAACCGGTCCTCACTGGCTGAAATACTCAGAAGAAAAGATCCCACATCTCTCCCGGGCTGCTCAAAAGCTGACCCTGTAGGAAGAGGTGTGGTCAGGCTGGCCCGGAGAGCATAAAAATGGGAGAGCAGGTCACACCCCTCTTATCTGCCATGCCGTGGTGTGGGTGAGTGAAAACACTCCTTTCCTTGGCCCCCGCCACCTGCAGCACTCAGGAGAGCAGGCCCTCACCTGCAGCACAGCAGAGCTGACCCTGTGTGTGGGTGAACCAGCCCCAAAGTTGTGAGCATGAGAGAGCTGTCCTCATTACTCACCTGTCCTGAGATAGCATTGGGTGGGGGAAAGTGCCCCTTCCCATCAATACATGAGGCAGGTGGGAGAGCTGTCCCTGTCCCTCATCAGCTGCGGCATTCCAGAGAGTGGCCCCTACACCTCATCTGGGCAACAGAGTAGAGCTGGCCCTGAAGGTGTAGGTATCGGAGAACTGACCCTGAGGATCTGAAAGCTGGAAAACTGGATCCACTCCTTGCTCATCACCACATGGGGTGAACTAGCCAGGGCAATGCTGAAGAGCTCACCCTGGGGAAGCCAGGGGAGAGCTGGAGGACTGACCAGTCCTGCAATTACTCATCCCAGGGTTACATGTTGGCCCATCCCAACATCCACCCTTTCTGTGACCTGCTGGAGCACAGGGGTTGAGGGTGTTAGTCCTAAGGACTGAGGGCTGCGTGTGACTCACTGTGGCACACTGCAGCTTCTATAAGGAGATTTTCCCCTTCTTTCCTTTTCTCTTTCCCTCCTTTTTTCTTTAATTGTATTTTGTCTTTTGTTGAGGTGGGACAGGAGAGGGAGAGGATTGGAAGGCATTATGTGAAATAGACAAAGAATAAATAAGAAAAGAAAGAAATCTCAAGGCATTTTAAGGCTCAGCTTTCATTCTGGAATAAAAACCCTGGCTGCATAAACAGCCCAGTTCAATCGCAGTCAAATAAGGGGCATGCTGTCATTTCAACCTGGGGCTCTTGTACTTATTTTACTAACTTCATCATATGTATCTGGGTAAGTGCATTTGAGTATCATGCCAGAAGAGACCAGAAGACGTAAGATTCCCTGGAGACGGAGTTACCCAGGGCTGGCTGTGACGTACTGTCACACATGTGCTGCAAACCAAGGTAAGGTCCTCTGTGAAAGCAGCACACACTCTCAACCTCTTTGCCATTGCTCTAGCTCTCAGTGTGGGTTTTTAAAAGTGAGTTTTATAGCAATAAATGGTTCAATTTCTCAAACTGGTCCTAATTTTTCTCATATTTGACTTCAAACTATCAACCATTCTCTCCACAAACCACCAAAGAATTTTATTTGCATTTCTCCTTTCCGGCACCTAATCACTCCCTCTCTCCCTCTCATATCTCTCAAGATCATGCACCTAGGTATTTCCACTCTGTGAATGCTTTTCAATTAACTAAAAGGAATCTACACCACTTCAGTTTATAAAAAGCAAAACTGCTTAACCAACATCTTTCCTGATCTCTAAGGGTACCACAGACATGTACGTGTACGCACGCACACCCACACACACAAGTAAATCTTTTTAAACGTAAATAAAGCATAACCTGGCAATAGTATAAAAATAGCTGCAGTAAGTCTGAAAAAATAAACATTTAAAGGGAAGATATTTTTACAAATATTTTTTGTTATTGACTTTTTTAGTTGGTTTTGGGGGAGGGTTATTGTTGTTTGGAGACAGGGTTTCTCTGCGTAACAACCTTGGCCGTACTGGAACTTGCTCTGTAGATTAGGTGGCCACAAACTCACAGAGATCCACCTGCCTCCACCTCCCAAGTGCTAAGATTAAAGGCGTTAAAGACTAAGGCACTAAGATTAAAAACATGTTTTGCTAAAATCTTTCTTTACTCCCTGACTTTTTATTGTACTGTTTCTAGACACACTTAACTGACTTAAGAAAATACCTTTTGATATCAAATACTTCTAGCAAGCATAAGGAAAAGATACAAATAATCAATTTAAAGTAGTTAATATACTCACAAAGCTACTGATAAGTCCTTACCACCATAAAATCGAATCATGCAGCTGAGGTCAGGATTCGTTGCCTCCTCCTGTATGCGCACGGGATCTTCAAATCCCAGCCTGGATAAGTAATCGTAAACAATCTGGAGAGGCCGTTCAGTAGGCTCCAGTCTCCTGCTTACACAATTCAAAATATAACACATGGTAAGTAATAAAAATGTGATTACTTTCCTCAGCTTGATTTTTTGATTTTTACTCCTAACTCAGGCAAGACTGAGTGTGTGTGTGCGCGTGTGCGTGTGCATGCGTGTGCGTGCGTGTGTAAACATGAGTGTGCAAGAGCACAGACGGCAGTGGAGAATATCAAGTGTCTTCCTCTAGTGATCTCCATGTATTCCCTGGAGACAGCCTTTCCCTGGCTTGCCTTTGGGCTAGGCTGGGGTTAAGCAAGCTCTTTAGACCCACCTGCTTCTAACTTTCAATGCTGGGGCTACAGGAAGTAGCTACATACCCAGCTTTTCATGTGGGTGGGGAAATTCAAGTTCAGATTTTCAAGCCTGTAGAGAAAGCACTCTTGCCTACTGAGCCATCTACTAGCCCAAGATCTGTTTTAATATCATACACCTAATCTAAGCAAGTGCTTTTCATCATAGTAAGTCTTAAGACTCCTTTTCATAGTGTGAGAACTAAAAGAAAAAAAAAACCAAAGCTCTGTTACAGATACTGTATCCACCGATATTACCAAATTAGGAATTAAAATTAAGAATTTCCAAATTCCAAAGATTTATCATAAAACAATTTATTATACCCATATATAATAACATACATTAATTAAAATGTTTTCAAAATCAAAGTTTAGTAAAAAGAATAACAATTATTGGTTTTCATTTTAGTAATTTTTTTTCAGTTTTTTGAGAAAGAGTCTCATGTAGGCCAGGCTGGCCTAAATCTCAGAAGGCAGCTGAAGATGGTTTTAAATTCCTGATTCTCCTGCCCCTGCCTTCCAAGTGTTGGAATTATAGACATCTAGCACCATACCTGGTGATAGACGGCTTATCAAGAACAAAAACAAACCAGCTGAAATTTCCTATCTTTCCTTCTACGGTCGGTTGCCATGCAGGCTCTGGAAAGCAGCCCGCGTCCCCAAAACACGCTGTAAACGAAAAGAAAGATAAATACTAGCTACAGAGTGACGTCAGCCATACAAACCTCTTTAAGGAGTCTCAGAGATGAGTCTGCTGGTGCATGCCTCAAAATCCCAGCACCATGACGAGGCAGGGTGAGCAGGGTTATTTGAGGCCAGCTGTGCTACGAGACCCTGACTCTCACAAACTGGGGGTGGAGGAAACTCTCAGAGGGCTCCTGGGGTCCTCTGAACATTTCTCACCTAAGCTTACAGAAACAACAGCAACAAAAAGGTGTCTATAAAAGTTATACTCGACCATAACTAATTTTAAATAAGCTACACACACACACACAAACCAAGGGGTTGACTATGATGCCTACTCTGCTCTAGGTACCACATGTCTTCATTGGCTTTACAGAAGATATTTTCAAAACAACTAGGAATAAATGGTGTAATAACAACCCCCCAAAACCATTCTACTACAAATGCCCAGATGAAAAAAGGTAAGGCTCCTAGTGATTTTACATTTTAAATCAGATTTAAGATACTTTAAAAATATGGAAGAAAAAAATGGTCACTGTGTATGTTGACTTTTCAACAGTCTCAATAGCAGACAGATCTGATAGGTTTTTTTTTCTTTATCAAAAAGCAAATAGTAATAGATGTAGTAGCTAAAGATACAGGCTGAGAAAGTCAGAACGCCTGTGCTGGAGACTCAGTCCCGCTTGCCCTGCTTACTTACTCTTCCTGTACTAAATTCCTTACTGCTATAATCAAAATGAAATCAATTCACAGGGTACTTACCAAGGCTACCTCTCTTACAACAAGAACTATATAACATGTAAGGTGCTTAGCAAAGTATCTTGAGTGTAATGCAACCCCTGAAATGCTGACAACTGAGGTTCAAAAGCAACCAAGGACTAAGATCAGTGAGATAGCTCAATAAGTAAAGACAAGGTCCATGCCACCAAGCCTGACACCTGAGTGTGATCCCTGAGACCACAGGGGGAAGGGGAGAATCAACTCCAACTGTCCTCTGACCTCCACATCCAACAATGACATCCAGGTGTCCACAACACACACACACACACACACACACACACACACACACGTAAAAAAAGTTAAGATTGGCATTACATTTTAATTAAAAACAGAGCATCCCTTCTACTTGAAACAACAAATAAACAAGTTCTACACCAAAGTCCATATATCTTCAAAAAGTCTCTCAGGGCAATTAGAAATCACAGTGATTAGAAAAAAAATTAAGAAAGCCAGTGTGGTGGTCTGAAAGAAAATGGCCCCATAGGCTCGTAAGGAGTGGCACTATTAGGAGGTGTGGTCTTATTAAAAGTAGATGTGGCCTAGTTGGAGTAGATGTGGCCTTGGTGGAGTAGATGTGGCCTTGGTGGAGTAGATGTGGCCTTGGTGGAGTAGATGTGGCCTTGGTGGAGGACGTGTCTGAGAGATGGGGGCAGCTTTGAGGTTTCAGAAGTTATAGTCAGGCCCTGCAGCTCACTTATTCTTCCTGCTGCCTATGGACTCAGATGTAGAACTCCCAGCTACTACTCCAGAACCATGTCTGCCTGCATGCCAATATCCTCTTCACCATGATGGCAATGGATTAACCCCTCTACTGAAGGCCAGCCCCAATTAAATGCTTTCCTTTATAAGAGTTAATGTGGTCATGGTGTCTCCTCACAGCAATAGAAACCCTAAGCTGGCCAAGTATAGTGGTACACACCTTTAGTTCCAACAGAGGAGGCAGAGGCAGGATGTCTGATTTCAGGCCAGCCTGGTCTATATAATGGGTTCCAAGACAGCCAGGGCTACAAAGTAAGACCTTAACTCAAAAAAAAAAAAAAAAAAAAAAAAAAGCAAAATAGACAACTCTCTTATGCTGCTCCTGTTATCCAGCTGCTCAGGGTTTGTGGACTGTAGCCTGGTTATCCTTCACTTTATGTCTAAAATCCACTTCTGAGTGAGTACATACCGTGTCTATCTTTCTGGGTCTGAGTGAGTACATACCGTGTCTATCTTTCTGGGTCTATTTTCCTCCCTCGGGATGGTATTTTCTATTTCCATCCATTTGCCTGCAAATTTCAGGATGTCATTGTTTTTTTTTTAAATGCTGAGTAGTACTCCTTTGTGTAAATGTATCAAAAACGTTTTAATCCATTCTTCAGTTGAGGGGCATCTAGGCTGTTTCCAGGTTCTGGCTATTGTCAACAATGCTCTGTGAACACAGTTAAACCAACGTCCTTATGGTAAGAACATGCCTCCTTCAGGTATACGCCCAAGAGTGGTACTGCTGGATCATTACGTAGACTGATTCCCAGTTTTCTGAGAAACCTCCATACTGATTTCCAAAAGGAGGAACCTAAGAGAGACATCCATTAATACCCCTGGGAAGGGGAAACTGAGACGATCTCCTGAGTAAACTGAGACCATAGGGATAAGGGGGAAGGAGAGGTGGGAAGAGAATATGAGAGAATAAAATGGTTGAGTTGGGAGAAAAACCGAGAGGGAGAACAAAGACATAGTTACCTTGATAGAGGAGCCGTTGTGGGGTTAGACAGAAACCTGGTGCTAGGGTAACACCCAAGAACTCACAAACATGACCCTGGCTAAGACTTCAAGCAATAGTGGAGAGGCCTAAACTGGCCTTTCCCTATAATCAAATGGATGACCACACTAATTGTCATCATAGAACCTTCATCCAGCGACTGTTGGAAGCAGATGCAGAGATCACAGCTAAGCAGTTGGGCAAGCTCCCGATCTAACTGAACAGAGGGAGGTGGGACTATATGAGCAAAGAGGTTAAGATCATGAGGAGGAGACCCACAGAGGTGGCTGACCTGAGCTATTTGGGAGCTCACTGTCCCTGAAGTAACAACTGGGGAACCTGCGTGGGATTCAACTGAATACAGATGACAGTCAAAAGGTGAGAGCAGTTTGTGGGCCTCTGGCAGTGGGACCAGAATGTATTCCTGGTGCATGAACTGACTTCTTAGAGCCCATTCCCTAAAGAGGAACGTCTAAGCCAGCCTTGATACTGGGGAGAGGGCTTGGTCCTCCCTCAACTGGATATGCCAGACTGTATATCTGGGAGTCCTTACCCTCTCTAAGGAATGGATGGGGGATGGGGTGGGGGAAGCTGGGGGAAGAGTGGAAAGAGGAGCTGTGCTGAGTATGTTTTTAAAAAAATAAATTGTAAAAAAAAAAAAAAGATGAAAGGAAGAAATAATAAAATAAAATAAAAACAACAAATAAGAAAGAAACCTACATTTCTCTGTGGGATAAAAGATGTGAAGATCAGTCTTTCATATCTGAATAAATACAAAACGCTGAAGCAACAAATTTAAATAAAAACTCTAATAAAACAGTAATTGCTACAATAGTTGCATACAAACACCTGCATCACAATAAGAAGCAAAGGAAAGTATCTAAACTGCTGTACAAAGCACAGCAAAAATAAACCAGCAGCACCTGGCTTGCCTTCCTCCCCTGCTCAGCTTAGCTTCTGCTGTGTCTGCTGTTGTAACCCATGCTAGCCTAGATCTCCCCACAGCTCTGCCTCAGCCTCCAAAGTACTGAAATTCTAAACATGTGCTGCCATGTCCAGCCCAACAGGAGATAAACTCAGAATAAACAACATCTTCTACCACTTCTACTGCTGAGAAAGGAGAAGGGGATACAGCCATAGAAACACACAGATACTGAGCTTCCACGTTATTAGTTAGATAGTTTTGTGCAGGCCTGGTACTCACAAATTCACCTCAGACTTGCAGCGGTCCTGTTGGCTACATCTCCCAACTGCAGGGATTTTAAGTGTAGGCTCTCATGTCTTACTAATTTAATAGGATAAAGTTGATACTTTCAGAGTAAAAGCATCAACTAATCCTTAACCAAAGAAAATCAAAACTCACCAAGGCCTGTGACAATAGTAGGTATTTTTTCCAACATAACACAGGATTTTTCTTTTTTTAAAAAAAAGGATTTTTGCTGGGCATAGTGGCAACATGCCTTTAATCCCAGCACTCTGGAGGTAGAGTCAGGTAGATCTCTGAGTTCCAGGGCTAAACAGAAAACCCTATCTAAAAAAAAAAAAGTGTGTGTGTACATGTGTATGTACATGTGTGTGCATGCGTGTGTACATGTGTGTATGTATATGTGTGTGTACATGTGTATATGCATGTGTGTGTATGTGTGTGTGCGTGTGTGTACATGTGCAGACCAAACATTGGGTGCTGTTTATTTCCCTACACATTTCCCCCCTTATTTTCAATGTACCCTGTTTTTGTCTTGTTTCTTTCTTTGCTGTGAGATATTGCTCTTGTACACTGTAAAGACTTATTCATATTGGTTTAATGAAATGCGGATTGGCCAGTAGAAAGTATGGGCGGGGCCAGGCAGACTATGTAATGAAATGCTGATTGGCCAGTAGAAAGTATGGGCGGGGCCAGGCAGACTATGTAATGAAATGCTGATTGGCCAGTAGAAAGTATGGGCGGGGCTAGGCAGACTAGGAGAAATCTGGGAAGTCGAAGAGCAGAACACAGACATCAGCAGACTCAGAGGAAAGGAGACAAGAATGCTGCTCTAAGAAAAGGTAGCAAGCCATGTGGCTAAACAAGATAAGGATCATGGGTTAGTTTAAGAGTAAGAGTTAGTAAGTTATATATATGCCAGAGCCATAGGACAAACAGCCTGTGATTATTTGGGACTGAAAGACTGTTAGACCAGCCAAGCAGGACACAGAAACGTTCTACGTTTCTTTCTTCTTTCTATTTTTTTTTTTTTTTTTAGACACTATCTTTCATCTCTCAGTGAGCCTAGAGCTCACTGATTTAGTTAAGACTGGCTAGACAACTAATTCCAGAGACCAGGAAAATAAAGACAAGTTTAAATTTTTATAGGGTCGACATCATGGCTCAAGAGCTAAAGGCACTTGCCAGGACCCAAAGATGGAGAAAATTTACTCAAGTTGTCCTCTAGGGTATAAGAAAAGGTGAACACACAGTACACATGAGGAATAAACATAATGTAAAGTGTTTAAGGAACTTATAACATCCAGTCAAAAGATTCAGACTTGCTCTACATTGCCCCTCTGAATGAGACCAGGCACAGTGAGAATTCACATTGGCAGATCTGGTCCAAATACGATGAAGAGTCTTAATACATCAAGACGTTCAATAATGAGAGCATCACTTGTCACAGGCATAAGTGGCACCTGTAGAAATCAATTTGGGCCACATGACCAGTATCATTCTCTTACAACTTAAATTGAATTATGTAAGCTAAGACATCTTCTAAATACAATGCAAATTCCTCCTTGACTCTACTCTCTCCAGAATTTAGAGCTCATTGTATTTCAATAGCAAAATTCCACAGGATGATCTCATATTCATAATTAGCTCATTTCGTTTTTTTAGAGGGGCACATATGTAGGTCAGAGGACAGTTTCAAGAATCTGGTCTACCCTGGACCCAGGAATCAAATGCACATTGAGCCTCTTGCTGACTCCTATACTTTAAAGCTAACTCTCTCACTTGCTCAATTTCCCTATTTTTCTCTCGAAAAGAGAATGAAATGGAAACATCCTAATTCTGATGCTTTTCTCATGATCAAATTATGAGCTGAAATAAAACCCTTGGAGATTAGAAAACCCTCTTTATGTATTATTCCCACCTAACAAAAGTATTTTCCCAGGTTGTATGAAAACATTGTGAGAACCTCCACATCTGCTCTCATTAATGTAATATCAATTAGTAAATAAGTAATATCTCAGAAGTACAAGAATGAGCAAAGTGAAAGACTAATTCACTTACTCACTAGCTTCATTTGCTCTGAAGAGCAGAAAATATGAGGGAAGGAAAGGAGGCAATATGCTTACAGCTCAATTTTTTGTTCTAAAGTTTGAAAAGTTTAACAGACTGGTAACTAGCTATTTGTTAAATCTTTCACAAAGAGAAATTATATGCTGCAAAAGAGATGTGGTGAGTTGTCACAAGAAGTTATAATCAACTTCTGAACCTCTTCTGTCACCTCTCTGAAGTGACAGGGAAACAGCTGATCCCTGTAACCCTGAATGTGCACGAATCTTCAGTTCTCAGCACACCAACTAGCGAGACAAGCAGCCATCCATGACAGCAGATCATATCCCTTAACCAACAGTGTTTCTGTATTTAGTCATTCTACACAGTGCTCCAGTTAAGACTTTTGTAGGAGAAGAGCACATTTCAGTAAGTATATTTCCTGAGAGTTCTAGTTAGGGTTGAAATGTGGCTCTGTGGCAGGGCATTTGCTTAGTAGGAGTAAGGCCCTAGGTTCAATCCCAGCACCACACCCTTCGGTGAGTTCTGCCCAGACAGGTTGTTAGAAACTGTAATCTCATCTACAATCCCAACAAGCCAACTAGAAGCATGGATCATGGGTTCCAATCAAGCCTGAAACACATGGTGAGAACCTGTTTCTCACAGCAAATACAGAGTTCTAACTGTGAGAAGTTCTCAATTACTAGTTCTAGCTAGTAGTGGGAAACAAAAACACGCACTATGAAAATCCTATATAAAGAGTAACAAATCCACTAAAGACCTTGGCAAAGCACAGTACTGTTCTCTACACTGAATTCAGATTACAACTCAATCCCCAGTCACTTTTGCAAATACCAATAAACAATACAGAGAAGAATTCCAATTGCAATAAATAAGAGAAATGAGGTTCAAAGTGTCACAACTAGAACACGACAACTTGTTTGTCTGTTTCATTACAAAACCAATCTTTTTTTTTAAAGAAAAACTATATGTTCTTTGCTATTTGCTGATAATTTGCTAAAATAATTTTTGCAGAAAATAACTCAAAGCACTTCATATGCCAATTCACTCAATGGTCTCTAGAAGGTTATTTTAAATGCCCATATTTATAGCATCTACTATACCACCCTTTGAAAGATGCACTATTTTTTAATGCACCACAGCTATGTAACGCTGCCCTCGTCCCTGGTTCCTAGAAGGCAGATTCCAAGGAGGGTCTTTTTTATTTACAGGCCCTTTATGTAATCCCTGAGTTTATGCTAAGAAAGTGATTCAGTATGGGACCTGTTCATCAGAACAACCAAACCAACCATGTGATTAAAGAGTTGGGATTTGGGGCTGGAGAGATGGCTCAGAGGTTAAGAGCATTAGCCTTTCTAACAAAGCAGCTCACAACTGTCTGTAACTCCAATTCTAGGGAAACCGAAACCTTCACACAGACATTTATGCAGGTGAAACACCAATGCACATAAAATAAAAATAAACTGGAAGAAAGGAAAGAAAAGAAGGAGGGAGGGAGGGAGGGAGGGAGGGAGGGAGGGAGGGAGGGAGGAAGGAAGGAAGGAAGGAAGGAAGGAAGGAAGGAAGGAAGGAAGGAAGGAAGGAAGGAAGGAAGGAAGGAAAAGTTGGGATTCTAGGCCAATCTGATTTGGATTGGTGAACCAAGGGGGCTGGAGATTGGGTTAGTCATGTGGACAGTGACTCAGGCAATCAACCCTTTTGTACGAAGCCCCAATAAGGTTCTGTAGAAACAAGGTAAAGCTTCCTAGTTGGTAAAACCCTTCAATGTGGTTGGAGGAAAGAGGCTTGATAGTCCGAAGACACAAAGCACAGAAGCCTGGGATGGGTCCTCCCAGGCCTACCCTGCTTCCTTCTCTTCAGTTGCAGTTCTGACTTGCGTCCTTTATACCAGACTATAACCCTGCCCACAGTACTTTGCCCACTTCCACTGAGTCTTCCAAAGAACTACTGAACTGGAGCAGCTCCAATTTATATCTAGTTATTCAGAAGTGCAGGAGGACTGGGGACCCCAGGAGAGCTGCTCCATTACGAAATAAGAAATATAAAATAAGAACATTTCTTTTGCATGTATTTTACAATTCAATACATGTATAATATGTATCTTGATCCTCTATACATGTCCCAAATAAGGGCACTCTTGATCCACTGAGCATCTCCCCAGCTCTCCTCCTCTTCTTTTTAAATATAATTTTTATTCCCTCCACAGGAAAAAAAAAAAAAAAATAGAGATACTCTGAGCCAAAATACATGCTGACTAACTGTAAAAAAAAAAAAAGGAAAAAGTTTCTTTAAATGTAAAATTGAGCAAAATGTTTTAATGTCAGTAAATTTTAGTTTAAGGAATTTCACATATGTGACTACTTCACTGCCCACCAAACAAGGACCACGCCCCTAATTTCTGAAGTCAACATTAACCCTGCTGAGTCTAGTGTCAGAACACTGCAGTTAACCAGACAGTGTCAGAACAAATATTAAGGGAAAAGAAAAATCATTGCTAATTAATCAAACTATCAAACTATTACCTGCCATCAACTGTAGGATGCATGCTGATTTTCTTAAGTATTAAAATGCAAAGAAAGTTTTTATTTTAAAAGAAAGTTTTAAAATAAAATGATTTATATTGATTTTATAATATAACAGTGCCTATTCGTGTGTGCAGGTGTATGTATGTGGCTATATATTCACATTCATCATGTATGTGGTAGCCAGGGAACAGAACTGACTACTGTTCTTCCAGTACTATCCTCCAGTGCCTTTTTATTGAGACAGAGTATCTCATAAGCCAAGACTCACCAAGTAGACTAGAATGGCTGGCTAGTGAGCTCCAGAGATCTACCTGTTTCCACATCTCTAGCACTCAGCATACAAGCTGGCATCACCATGCCCAGCTGTTTCAAGGGTTGGGGAAACTAATTCAGGGCCTCCTGCTGATATTTATTTGTTTACTTGGTTACTATTTACAGGACAGGAATGACTGAGCTAGCTCTACAGCCTAACACATTTTCTCTTTTAGAGTCTTAAAATAGTACCGAGAGCCAGGCGTGGTGACACACACCTGTAATCAACACATGGGAGGTAACAGCAGGAGGTAGTTGTTAGTGGGTGACACTCCTGGTCAAAGTCATTCTTGACTACATGGCAAATTCAAGGCCATCCTAACTACTTGAGGCACGATCTCAGAAAGAGAGACCTGACATGTGAAATACAAAGACAAATATGTTTCACTATCCTATTAATAGTCTGGTACATACCCAGAAACAGAATCTCACTCTACTTCAAAATAAGGTAAAGAGGGGTGAGAATTAGCTCAGTAGTAGATGATGCACATCTACAAAGCCTAAGTCTGATCCTCATCACTGCACTGAGGCAGAGGGAGGGGGAGGAAATTCATGTGTACAGATGTAGGTAGGTGTGTCTAACAGGTGTGTATCCATCTATATAAAACAACTTTTGATGACTTATAAGAAGTCACTCAGCAGTGACAGAAAGATTAGAACTCAAGAACCCAAAATGTGCTTGCATTATCTTCTGCTACAAACATCTTATTAGCTCTGAGAGCTTACCTTAAAAAGACTGGCTATCAAACACTTGACATCTTAGTCATTTTGATCACTAAGAACAAAAGCAGATATAAGACAGAGAGTCAAAGGGCAATCTGTTTTTATTATGTATGATTTTATTACAACTTTTCAGATGGAAGGGAACGATTACACTAAGCTTCACTGATGAGTCATCTGCCGCTTAAAACAGCTTAGCAGAAAACGGCCGATCAGCACCAGGTAAAGATGAGACCGAGAAGGAAACACTTTTGTCCCAAATGCAGCTTTGCCATCAGCCAACTACAGGACACATACAACAGCACACATCCAATCCTAACTCTCCGGGTCTCTTCCACATTTATAAAACAGAAGGAAATAAACGCACTCAGTGACTTCCACGGGGGAGTTCCTGGCTTTAGGGATAGGATAATTTGCTGTGCCTCACATTTGCGATATCAAGCTTTTCTTCTCCCCAAAGGTTGGTTTAACTTCCCAGCAGTTGAGACCACAAGAGCAAACCCTGCCCCAACACACATGGCTATGAGAGTGCTAGTGGGTTAGGCACACTTATTCTTCCCTTAGCAGAAGACCTCTTAAATGATCCATCAAATGCTACAGTTCCATACATTTGTAACCCTTCTGGTTGACTGAGTTACAAGCTGCCTTAGCCTGCTCTATTACTGTGAAGAGGCACAGTTTCAGAGGTTTAGTCCATTATCATCATGATGAGGTGCATGATTACATGCAGGCAGGTGTTTAAGCAATAGCTGATAGCTACACTCTGATCCATAGGCAGAAACCCCAAAGCCCACCCCCAGTGACACACTTCCTCCACAAGACCACACCTCCTAATCCTCCTAATCCTTTCAAATGGTACCACTCCCTGGTAACTAAGTTTCACATATATGAGCCTGTGAGGGCCATTCTTATTCAAACTACCACACAAGCCCACTATTAGAAGAAGAAAACAGTAGTAAACAAATACGCAAACAAACTGAGAGGGACACACTGTTTCCAGATTTACAAGCAGTGGTTTAGCAAACTAGGAGTTGAAGGATTTGAAACAACCCACATACATAGTATTTACTAAGCACAGGCTAAGGAAATTGCTCAAATGGGTGGGTGGGATGTATGAGTACTTATTAGGTGGTACCAGATAACATTCTGAGGATTTTATTTGATTCATACATTAAGTTCTGTGAATCTCTTAAGAGCTTAGTAGAGCTACTCTCTCAAAAGTCAAGGATGGTGATGAATGCCTGTGACCCCAGCACTTAGAAGGCAAGGCTGAGGCAGGAGGGCTGCTGTGAGTTCAAAGCCACAATGAGCAACATAGAATATACCTGGCCAACTAAGACTACATAGGAAAACCCAATCGGAGAGGCCTGCGGCATTGGCAGCAGAGCACAGCTTGAGTGGCAGAGCAAGGCACCAAGCCATGGCGAACCAAGGTACCTTAGGTGAGTGTGGGGGCAGAGCTAGGTGCTGACCTGGCTGGCTGCTCCAGCTTGCCTCAATCCCTGTCTTTGGAATGGCCTCAGTTTTTTCCGTTAAGGCCTGAACAGAGGCCTCTTCCTTGACAGCTCCCAAGCTCCTTCCTCCCCCAACATGCTAGATCCTGGCAGGCTAGAGCTGGCCAATCAGAACACAGCAGATCCTGAATTTCTGATACATGTCCAGGCTTGCCCTGACATGTCCAAAGGTACCACAGCCAATCAAATTTAAACTAGTGTGAACATTGCTTGTTTGCTGGAGATGACCTAACTGTCCCTGGAATTTCCCTAACAGTATATAAAAAGAGCCAGGGAGCTTCTCTCAGGGTTGCTCCCATTTTGTTGTGTGGCTGACCCTGCTTGCTGAATTTGCTCTGGAGAAATACGTGCTCTTGCAGATTGCATGTGTGAGTAGGGATCTTTGTGAAGTGATGTGTAGATCCTAGCACTAACAAAAACCAGCCAACCAAACAAATTAGAAGTATGATTTCAGACTATCCTGGATCTTCTAAATCAGAATCTGTGTTTTTAACAAGGTTCCTTGGTGGGTAGTTTAATAAATGTTACAAGTAATTCATCACTTTTCATATCAGGTATAATAGATTTAATCCTCATGGTAAACAATGAAAATATGCTCCATTCTACAAATCCAAGACAGGGACAAGATTTGAACTATACTTTGCATTTCATAATCTAACCTAAGATACTATTGTATATTAAATTTCAATTTTTTTTTTTTCAGTTTGGGAGATAAGGTCTCAGGTAGTCCAGACTGGCCTCCAACTTCATATGTAGCTGAGGGATGACCAGGCACTCTTATCTTCCTGCCTTTACCTCCCAAGTACTGGTATCACAGGTATGTGCCAACATACCCAGCTTTAATCTCAAAAAATAAAAAGTAATCCCAGCTCTTATGAGGCAGAAGCAGGCAGATCTCTGAGTTTGAGGCCAGCTAGGTATACATAATGAGTTCCAGGATAGCCAAGGCTACACAAAGAAAGCCTGTCTCAAAAAAAAAACCAAAAAAAAACCCAAACAAACAAACAAAAAGCTTATATTTAGTGTATATCTGGGCATGCAAGTCTACTATGTGAGTACCAAATATCTAACATGTCAGGAGACATCTCCCTGGCCCCCTGCACTCAATTTTTAAACAACTTACAACATAACTGTAAGATAGAGCAGCCTGAAACTATTGAAACTGGTATCTAAAGTCAAATTCCTAATAACAATAGAATTAAGATGATCTTAAACTAAGAGAATTATAAGGCTATAAAACTGAGTATATGATATGAGCTCAAATATGTAACTATTTTTAAAGTGTGTAACTGTAAATTATCTGGTGAAAAGAGTTACCAATACAGGTTGTGAGGATGGGATCTGGTGTTAGAAGCCAGAGTTCAGACTCCCGTTCAACCGATTTCTTGCTGATTACTTCCAAATAATCCCTCAAATATCATCTACTATGCTATACAATGGAAACTGTTCCCTTTCCAAGTCTGGACTGAGAGGTAATCTACATAAAGCATACACAGTGAACATTATTATTTATCTTTATGCTTTTTCGTTTTCCAAAATTTCTTCTCTAAGCACACAGAACACCTCAGTAATCAGCAAGAAAGGTTCTCAAAACAATGCGGCCTCTGAAATTATCAGCTACTTTTGCAAAGGGCTCTTCTGAGGAAAGGACCTACTCCTCTGAATAAAAACAAGACCAACTCAAGTAATTAACAACAAAGTAAGACATCTAAAGATCTGGAAGCAGACCTGATTAGGCAGTAAGACCCTGCCAGCTCCCCTCCTCCAAGACCTTTTTTACTCAGAAAGAAGCCCATCAGACACCTGGAATATCAATCATTTCAACTGCAGAATGTATCTGCCTGACTTTGGGCCCATTACTGGACCTTCTCAGAGCACCATCTTCCTCGTTTGAAAGGACTAGGACTACATCAAAATTCTTGTGAAGACGCGATGAGAAAATGGGTAGGTACGTCAGCAGCACCGACTTGCACAAAAAGCACTCTGAGTTAGTGGAGGCCAGGCAGCCTCTTCCTCCTCCTTAGATGTCTAGGGTCTTGAGCTCTTACTCCAGTAATTAAAGCACAACCATCCTATCAATCCAAAATTCAAGTGTTTTCAATATTTTCTAATAAACTATATCTTCAAAAATACTTCACTATTAATTATCAAAGCTACAGGGCTAACAAGAGACAAACATTCCACCTTAATTACAATTTCCATTCTCATATATAAATAGAATATATCACATCTGAACTCTTAACTAATTACACAACTGGTCGGAACAAAGTAATGGAGGGTATTTCTTCCCATTAGTAAACGAGGAAGTCACCTGCCTTGGTAAGTGAGCACATCCACCACTACCTGCTATAATCTAGGTCAAGGCTTTCTACCTGATAAAATTAGATCAGAACCAGGGTTAAGATTTAGAAGAGCCTAAGGATCACCCAGTCTGATCCTTTTGTGTAACGAAAGGATTTAGGAAATGTAGTTAATTTGGGAACAAGGAAAACATTCAAATGCTAATCTACTTTTTCAGGATTTTGTCCAGATCCTAAAAGGCATACACAGTAAACCTCAGCTCACACTTTTAAAGAGGCATCCGCTTTTGGCTCAGCTAAAGGCGTTACTATTATAGCCACACCTCTAGTGTGTGAGTAGCTTCACTTCTCAATTGCACTTCACTAATGCTTAATCCACAGCGTGGAATTTTGTTTCTAGAGGAGTCTGCACTACTGGGAAGGACAGAAAACTATAGTGAAACATTTAAAGGACCAATGCTTTTTATTTTTAAGTTGAATTAATGAGTACAGATGCACAGTATAAAATTACAAGATTTTTTTCTTCATATTTATATAAAAATATATAACACAAATTACTTTTAAGCTTATGCAAATATACTCAACTTGTTAAGAGAAATAAATACTAAGACAACAGAATAACCAAATTCCTGTTTGAGCCTGTTATGGTGTGCCCACCTCTGACCCCAGCATTTGGTAGAAGGTAGAAGGATCAGGAACTCAAGGCCAGTCTCAGCTATATGACACCCTGTCTCAAAAACAAACAAGAAACTTCCACTTAGCTTCAAGTAGGCTTGGAAAATGACTGTCTTTGGAAAGCTGACTTCCTGATTCTCTAATTTTAAAACTGTCAGCAAAGGCTAGAGGCATATAGCTGAGTGTACAGTGCTTGTGTGATATGGTGGAAGTCTTGGGTTTCATGCCGAACCTTAATAAATGAATAAACAAACAAAAACTGATAACTATTATTCTTTATGAACAGGTTCAGCTTATGCAAGAGTATCTGTCTACACTTACGTATCTCAATGCTGCTGGGCTGTGGTGGTGCCCACCTCTGATCCCAGCTCTCGGGAGGCAAAGGCAGGCAGATTTGTGATTTCTAAGCCATCCTGCTCTACAGAGTGAGCTCCAGGACCACTGGGATGGTTACACAGAGAAACCCAGTCTTGAGAAACTAAAATAAAATAAAATAAAATAAAAACTTAATGCTAACATAGTTTGGAGAAAGTAAGGAAGAAATGGGTATACTTTCATATACTATTTCAGGGATCTTTTTTAATTTAAAAAAATTAAGAATTTATTTTATATGTATGTGTTTTGTCTACATGTATGTCTGTGCACCATGTACATGCCTAATGATCAAGGAGACCAAAAGAGGGAGAGTGTTGGTTTCCCTAAAACTGGAGTTACAGGCAGTTGAAAACCACTACCTAGGTACTAGGAAAAGAACCTAGATTCTCGGGGAGAATAGCCAAGTGCTCTTAACTGCTAAGCAATTTCACCAGCCCCATTTTTTTTTTTTTTTTTGTACTTTAGTTAGAAATATAATCTCTATGAAAAAGTTGAAAATACTTATCAAAATTACAAATGGTCATATCCTTTTAACAAGAATATTATACTTCTATGGGCTTGCCCTCCAGAGAGACTCCTCTGTGAGACAGCAGGTATAGAGAACTCGGCTGTGGCACTGTCTACAGCTGCAGACTAATATCCATGAGAAATTAGGGAGATTAGCTAAAAACAGTGGAATAGTCATGTATCATTAAATAAATCATATTTTATGTAAATAGAAATACAGAAATATTTCAGGTATTAAGTCAACAATGTGTTGTATACAGCATCATTGTTTTTAAAATGTGGATGTAGAGGCACAAGTATATGCATGTGTGGAGATATGAAAAAGCTGATAATAACAATAAAAAGGCCTGGATGGCAGACAGAGAGGGACTTCTCACTTTGTACTCTTTTGTACACTTAATTTTGTTCTCTTTACACTTCCCCAAAAGGTAACTTTTAAAATGTTTAAATTTATATATAGGACCTCCAGTGTATTTCAAATAGAAGAACTATCAAGTTTTCCGCTATAGTGTTAAATGCAAGAATTATGAAATAAGAGACTAGAGACGCTCTGTCAGTAAAGTATCTGCCATGTAAGCATGAGGACCTGAATTTCAAGCTCGGGCAGCCACATACAGGCCAGGTGTGAAGACTAATGTTTGCCTGTAACACCAGCACTAGGGGCACAGACTGGCTGACATCGGGGCTCATTGACCAGTCAGTCTGGCAGTCGATGAGTTCCAGGTTGAGCACCTATCTCAAGAAACAGCGACTGGAGAGATGGCTCAGCAGTTAAGTTGTGTACTTGCTACTCTTCAAGAGTACCTGAGTTAGGTTCCCAGAACCCAGTCAGGCACCTCATGTAAACATGCACACATGCAAACACACACACACCCCTAAACATAATTAAAAATAAAAACACATCTTTAAAAATAGAGGAAGACACTTGGCATAAACCTCTGGCCCTCTATATGGACATACAAAAACATATGGATACACTACATACAAAATGGTAATTTTAAAAATCATAAAGTATTCCAAGAACAAATCTTTTTCATGTCCATTAATTCCAAAATCACCAGTTACAGAGTCCAATTATAATCCTAAAGTCCACTTCCGATCAGAAACACGTTACTAATATTACAGAAGAATAAGAGTTTAAGACCCAGAGCTCAGCTCCGTGATAGTGCATGCCTACAATCCTAACACCTAAGAGGCTGAAGCAGAAGAATTGTGAGTTTGAGACCACCATGAGGCACACTCCTGACGCAGGACAACAGCAACAGCAAACCCCTCAGACCTCACCTGACCAGGTCTCCATGAAGCTGTAGATAGAGATTCTCTCTTCCCTCTCCAGCACATATTTCTGACGCTGGTGTCTCTACTGTGCAAAGGACAAGATGTACCTCAGAGGAGGAGCAGGGGGTGGAGGAGGAGGAGGTGGCTGTAGAGGCAGTGGGCGTGTCTGCTCCATAAAGGTAAACACAGCCTCTCTTCACATCTTCTCTCAGCCAGTCTCTTTCTCGAGAACCAAACCTACTTCTTCTATTCAAACAATTTCTGCTCCCATTGTGTTTCATGTTTCTCTAAAAAAAAGAAAGAAGAAGAACATTTGTCTGATATACATGTGTTTAGTCCTTACACTCATAAGTAAAACCAAGACCCAGGAGACTCCACTGCGGGATCTTCTTACACAGATTAGTGAAGCAGCAAGACCGAGCCTGGATCCGGGCCACACCTGGGCCAACGCTCATGAAAAGACATGGGAGAAAGAAGCTTTGCTTTTGCCTGCTTGTCTTCACTTTGCTGGCAAGTTTGTCTACCCATAATTGTGGCTGGTATTAAATACAACTTCTTCAGGATTCCCACAGACTGAAAACCAGCAGCTCTCCAGAAATCTTCCCCACTGAGACATCAACCTCCTGCACTCCACAACTACCAGATTCTCAGCCTCTGAGAGACAGCTATTGTTGAATTATGTGTACTATATAACATCAATATATAATAACGAGTCTAACAAAGCCCCTTTATTATCAGTTTTATCAGTTCTGCTCCTTTAGAGAACACTCTTATCTATCTATCATCTCATTTGGCCTCTTCTTTTTGTTTCCAGGAAGTGCTAACAGAATATGGGTATTCTACCTGTCTTGGGCAAATTTTTAACATTCTGACTTATCTAGTTCAAATCTGTTCTGGGCTGAATCTGAACTAACCCAAGACTCACTTTCAAAGGCTTGTTCTTGGCTACACACCATTATTACTAACATTCAAAGGGAGATATTGACAGATCTTCGTGAGTTCAAGGCCAGCCTGGTCTACAAATTTCCAAGTAAACCAGCACTACATAATGAGACCCTGTTTCAACTATTTCAAACAGACAGACACACACACAAACACGCTCACACACACAGTGAGAGAGAGAAAAAGAGAGAGAGGGAGAGGGAGGAAGGGAGGGAGGGAGGGAGAGAGGGGGAGGAGAGATTGCTCCTTAATATGCTATTCAGGGAAGCTGGGGATTAGAGGGTAGGGACCAGGCTGGTAGAAACATCTCTCTTGAGAGGGTCTTTTAAGGTTATAGGCTAGTCCTTCCTTCTAAGGTGCTTTCTATTTCCTGATGTGAACTCCAATGAGCATAAAGTCTGCTTTCCCATCCTTGTAGCTTGAGAACCTCGAAAACCATGAGCCAAGATAAACCTTGCTTCCACTTATGTTTGATAGGCTACTCTGTCTCAGCAATGCAAACCTAACTCACACATCATTATTCTAAAGAAGGAACAACAGTCAACCATGTACATGTACATATTACAGGGAAACATGAAGAAAAAGGACCAGGAAAGGCTGCATATAAAGAACCAATAATGCTGGTAATGACATAAGCAACATAGTCCAAATAAACATAGACAACACTAAGCAGTGTATAACAGAAATGCCTTTCCCATTCCCGGCATGCTTCAAAACAATGACTGCTGTCATTTTACAATCACACTATGTGAAAGTCACATACCCAATGTGAAGTCAAGCTTCCTTAAAGCAAAACAACTGTTAGGAACCAACATAAACTTTTCCGGCCAGGCAGGGGGAAGCCTGCCTGTAAAGGACGTCCTTCTAGAGGCAAGGACAGCTTGGCCTGTGCAAATGAGGTCCAGCGCAGCCTGGACTGCATATTGAGACTGTTTCAAAACACAAAGATGAAACAACAAAGTCTCTAAAAGTCACCATTTGCTTGTTGTTTTCATGACAACCATTTCTATTAAACAAAACCCCCTCTGACTCCCACTGCCCTTTCTAAGCATCTGTGCCTGAGCGCACTAGCCATCCACCACGGCATATGTAAAGCATCTTCTCACCTGATATACAGGTTCCTTACTCTCCAAACCTCTAGTCAGATGTCGGCTTCTCTCTGGAGCCTTCCACAGCTCTCAGCTCTGTCTAGCATCAATGATTCTCCTCTCAATAGAACAGCTAAATCTGCCCCTTGAACAGACTCCTACTATACGCATATGACCATGGATTGTAAGTGTTTCTTTGGTGTCTCATTCTGTTCACCACCAAGACCCATGAGAGTGTTTTTAGTGCAGAATGTCACCGACACAGGTGCAAAGCCCAGGTGACAACACAGGAACTGATACTCAATCTGCACTTTAGTTTCATCAATTAGCTATAATGAAGAATTGAATAAACTTAAAAACAAAGTCTCAGTTTTGTAGCAAACCATAACATCTTTACCTACAAAGTCAAAATAAATAAAAACACTTTCACTAGTATTCCTAATTAGAACACAGAAACGCATATAAAGAAAATATTAGTTGGAGAGTAAATACTTGAGAATAACTATAAACTAAGTTATGCATGGAGCTGTATGCCTGTAATCCAGATGCTGGATGGAGCCTGGAGAGTCAGAGACAGGAGGATCAAGTTCAGTACCAATGAGGGTTTCGGCAGTAAACGGTAAAAACAAAGGTAAGTCAACAGGCATTCCTACACGTGATGAATTTAAAACAAAGGGAAGAATGTCTTTACTGTTTAAATTTAGAATAACGCAGGTATATGGGCTTTTATAAATCAATTCTAGGGACTGAACACAAGCTCTGACACACCACATAAGCTTTCTACAACTGGGTAGCACTTTCAGCTCTAATCTGATCTGTAGCAATTCAAGATCTTAGAAGCATTCAAAATCATACAGAATAAAGCCCCACAGGTGGAAATAAGGCTTCTTTTCCCTCCATGTGAACCTCAGCTTGAATGTCTCAGGACCAATGAAGGGCTTTATGTGCTCATTAGCACACAAGAGCCACCATGATTGTACCACCAAGAATTACAATCACTGAGTAAATTAACTGCCAGCTAAGTCTGATAAGCCATACTTTCTAATTTTTTAATGAAGACTAGCGGGTTCTATATGACTTTTACATAAAGAGGTTCTGCACCCTACACCAGAGGTCAAGTAAGCAGACAAATATACACACCACTGAAAGGCTTTTTAAAAGTCCAGCATAATGCACATACCTGTAATCCCAAAATTTAGGAGACCAAGTCAGGAGGACCACTGCAAGTCTGAGACCAATCAGATCTAAAAAGTGAGACCCTGATGCAAAAGTAACAATGAAAACATAAATAATGACTCACTGCCCTTCATGGTCTTAAAAGTCCAGAAGGATCAGAAGTGTTAGGAATTTTCTTCCAAGAATTGTTTGTTTGAGATGGGGGCTCGTGTAGCCCATTTTGGCCTCAAATCACTGTAGGTAAGGCCTGCCTCAACTTTTTATCTTGCTCACTCTATCTCCCAAATGCAGGGATTACAGTATATGCCAACACACCCAGCACCTTCCAAGGGTTTTAGCAATCACTTGTAAATGTACACATGTATTTCTTTAAGACCATAAATTTCTTAAAGAACTTTATGTTATCAAAACACATGTGTTTGTTGGTCATTTCAAGATCTATCTCCTGTCTATAATCTGCACTGTACATATCTCCACACTGCACCTTGCTGTAAAGTAAAACGGCTGAGGAGTCAGAGAACCCCAGTTCTCCACCTCACCAACAGTCTTTTAAAAGGCCTTGAGAACAAACCCAGACAAACAGCAGCAATAACAAAGACAGACCTTTGGGCTATTATTAGCCACTGCTAAATTACCTAGTGCTTCCTTCTCAGGAATGTCTTGCTCTACTGCTTAACATGAGGAACTGATGGAAAGAACTTCTTAATGTTGCAGGTGACACAGTCCTCAGAGCAGCCTTCAACTTCTAAAAACAACTAGCTTGAAATTACTCATTTAAGAACACTTTACTTTCTCCTTTACTCTTATAAAAGCTGTTATTACAAATTTATCCAAAAGGAAACACAATTATAATCACACATCAGATCAAACACCTGTACAAAGACTTACAATTTAAAAGTCAGGGTTGGAGAGATAACTCAGCAGTTTTAAAAACGTTGCTCTTTTCAAAGGGCCCAAGTTCAGTTCTCTGAACACCTACATGGTAGTTCATAATCCTTCATAAACCAGAGGACCTAAAGCCCTCTTCTGACTACCACGGACACCAGCACGCATCACATAAAATCAGATATATCTAAAAGAAGTTTTTTTAATATTAAAGTCTGTCTACAAAGCTCAACATTTTAGTGTAGGCAATGAACTGAGTAGCCAGTATTTGAGTTTAACATTTCTAATTCTAAAAATAAATATATGAGAGTTGTGATAAGCTCAAAGATGGTAAACCATACAAAGAAATCTCACATGATCAAAACAGGCCTGGCCACCTTCACCCTTAGTCAGTTCCATCAGAATGTAGAATGCCTTAAGGTAGGAGATGTTTGTGCATTCAAGCTTTAAAAAAAGGACTTTAAAACAGTATCACGTTGTAGAGTATTTTTCAGGGACCAGGAAGAATGTGACAATAGGGAGAGGAAGAGCATTTCAGTTCATTAAAAATGTTTTGTCATTAATTGTTTAGAACCACATATAGCACTCAGGTAGCAAAGGCAGGGGATTGCTTAAAGTCCTAGATCAACCGGAAATGCATAACAAGTTCCAGACCAGCCAGGGTTACACAGTAGGACCCTGTCTCAAGAAAATAATACCTAAAAAACAAAAACTTAGGGTTGAGCAGTTAGCTCAGTTGGTACTGTGTCTGGCATGCAAGCATGGAAATCCGAATTCAATTCCCTGCACATAAGTGGCAGCAAACAGGAAACTCTAGCTTTGGAAGGTGAAGACCCAGAGGCGTGTTGGTTAGCCAATCTAGTAGGACTGATTGAGTAAGAAACTGTCTCAAAAATCAGGTGAACAACAACAGAGAAAGGTACCTGACATCCACCTCTTGTGTCCACACACAGGCACACAAGCATGCACGTACATGCAATTTAAAAAATATAAAACTATTCTTAAAGAAAAACCTAATCATAATATTCACAAACTAGACTGGCTGTAACTTCCTATCATCTCCTGCTTATCAAAATCATAATCTCAAAATCATAAGAAACATCTGAAAACCTTCTGAGCCTGGTTCAGTAATCTGATACATTTTAGAACTTTGAGATACATCCTTACTACGTTGCTCAGGCTGTCCTTGAACTCCTAGGCTTAAATATCTTCTCATGTCAGCCTTCTGAATAGATGAAACTACAGGTTTGAACCCAGAGCCCTGGTTTATGAACATTATTTTGAATAAAATGTTCCAATGCTCTGGGCAGACAGATAGATGGTCCTTGATGTAGTTAAAACAAGTTACGTTGGCTTAGTTATACCGCTTTTTAAGACTTGAGAATAATGTTCATGATTTGGTATTGGGTGTAAGTATAAAAGGAACAAAAGTCTTTCTTTTTCCTTCCTGTTTAATCAGTGCTAGTATTTTGAGTTTTGAATAAAGCCAGAGCCTTGTACATTCAAAGCACACCGTCTACCATCAATCCTCTCCTAACCCAGAGCTATACCCCTAGGCTAGAAGTCTTTAGAAGCATCTTCAGAGAAAAACATGTGGGCAATTATGACATTCTTCAAGGTTCAGGAAGTTTTCTGCTTACCTATGTATTCTTTACAGGCTTACTTGGGAAAGTGAGCCACCCGGCAACGTATGTGGAACACAAAAGACCTATTTTCTATGGTCTTATTGACAAGGATTCAAGTGTTAGCACTTGAAGGAAAACAAGGGTTAAAAAGGCCTGGGGGGGGGGGGGGCTCTCACATCTCAAGAATTCAGTCTTAACCAAGAATCAAAGCTAACCAATCAATGGAATCTTTTCAATGATCCCAAAATGGGAACTGAAGATTTTCATTTCTTTTTCACACAATTTACCACATCAACAAACCAAAAGAGGTTACAAGGTTTAAAAAAACTTGCTCAACTTTTACATACCAAAAGACATTACACGCCTCTCAAAACTGTTTCCTGCTAAGTTAGGCCTGCAGAACCTTTGTTTTTACTAAATTTACTCATAATTTATAGCCTTCTATTCACTATCATTTTAAATATCCAGAAGACTTTCAGTAATTACACTCCTTTGTACTTGAGTGTGGGTAACAATTATGAAGTGGTGTAAGGGAAATTACTAGAAGTTTTTTAAGTCTATGCATTAAGACCAGGAGGGGAGAGAAAACATGATTTACATTTTACCGTGATGGTTTCATTAATACATTAAGAGTGTCAAATCTACTTTTCTGATGTTCCCATGTTGGTGCTTTTACTAAATCTCAATTACTTAATGTTTGCTTTTAACAATATGTATTTTCGATGTTTGGCAAACTGTTTTTGAAACACATTAAATCTCAATTTTCTTCCCCCTCTTCTTTGGCAAGTTTTAAATCCTGGTGATTCCTCTTCTAGAACACTAGAGGAATTCCATTCCACTTGATTTATATAGTGAACCTACAGCAAAATTCCTCTGCACTATTTCAGAGGTCAGTGGAGAACTCCACCCAGTTAGCCACCCTTTAACCATCTCTGCTGACCTCACCTCACCTTCTGCATTCTTCCTGCATAGAAACTTGTCATCACTCACCTTCAAGGCTCCACTCCCCCTTTGCCTGCATTTGTTTTCCTATCCTCCTGTTCTCCTGATTCTACCAAAAAGCCCCACTTAGCTGCCTGTTGCATAACGGCACCTCCACTGCCTTCTCCCCGGATAGTCAGCCAAGCAGGAGTACCCCTTCGGGCACCGTTCCTCCTTCCCCCTACCCCCGCAACACGCCCAACGAGTCCTCAGGCAGCAGATCATCCCAGACCGTCCCTGAGCGGGGAACACGGGGTGTCGCGCCTAGGAACCAGGCACCGGTTCGGAACTCGGGGAGCCAGTCCCGAGGGCAGTGTGGCCGCTCCAGCCGGCTCAGCTCGCGCACACCGCGGCGCCTGGCCAATCGCCGCCGCCATCCTCTGGCTGGGGTGATGTCTTCAGGTGTCTGCCTAGCCCTGCGTACTCGCTTGGCTCTTGCCAGGAGCGGGCCCGCCCTCCGAGCCCCCCATCAGCGGTCCCACGGCCCCGGGCTAGGCCCAGAGAGGCGATGGCGGCCCCAGGGATGCGGGGGCGGGAGGGGCGGCAGCAGCCCGAAGTCGTGGGCCTGCGGGGCGGCGGTCAGGGATGGGCAGCGCCGGGGACTCGGGCGGCCCAGGCCCGGGCGGGGGCGCGGCACAGAGGCCACAGCAGGCCCTCGGCGTCCCGGCCCGGTGCAGGAGGGACGCAGGGCGGGGGGCGCCCGCCGCCTCCGGCAGCTTGGTAAAGGTGGGCACGGCCCTCCCGCTCCCTCCGGCCCGTGCCATCTCACCTTTAGGACCCGGATCCCTCCAGGCCGGCGTGCCGCGGCCGCTTCGGGTGGCTCCGGGGGCTCCAGCGGGCCCGCGGGCCCGGGCTCCACCTCCCCCATTGGCGGCCAAGGATTCAGAGACGCCCAGCCGGCTCTACAGCGCGCGAGCCTGGGAGGCGCGCGCGAGCAGCGGGAGGGTTCACCCCTCCGCCTAGGCCCCGCCCCTCGCCCGACGCCCCGCCCCTGAGGCCCCGCCCCTCTCCCCGCTGGACCTGCGTAGCAGCGGGCCAGGCGAGGCCGAAACACAATGGTGAAAGCCGGCGCCTCTGCGGAGTGAGTGGCCTCCGCCGCGCTCCACTCCGGGCTTAGAGGACTTAGGCGCAGGGAGGGCTACTCACTGTTTTCCCGGTGCTCCAAGAAGAGGCCACAGGAAGAAGCAGGTGAGGCCTGCACCTGTTCAGACAGCTAAGATGCTGTCCTCCACCGAGGACGGCGCTGGAACTCTCCCAGACGTTTCATGCTTTCAAATGTGCCTGTCACCTAGCAAGCAATGATAGTCAAAGAGCTTTTGCATTTGCTCTGATCTCTTAGGGACTTCTTCAGCAAACAATCTCAAGGACACAGACATCACTTTCCAGCCACATTTCAATATCCCTGTAGTCAAAGTATCAAAATTCTTTTTTTTGGCCTCAGACAGTAATATGCTGTTATTATTGTTGTTGCAAGGCTTAACTCAGCAAAGAATATTTTAAAGGTTCACTGCTCTTTTATTAAAGTGATAGTAGTGTTGAGGTCAGTGGTACAAATTATAAGTCTGCCCAATTCCAAATCTTAGTTGTACTCATTATTCTATACTTGTGCAAATTATTTGATCTAATATTTTTTAAGAGAGCCACACATAGTCCTGAGCTAAACTGGACTTGAACTTTTTATTCTTCTGCCCCACATCCCAAATGACTGACTGCATTTGTGTACCACTGTGCCCAATACAATACGTGCCTGGTGGTAGAGGCCAGATGAGAGTGTCAGATCCTCTGGACCTGTATTACAGGTGGTTGTAAATTGCCACCTGGGTGCTGGGAGTTGAGCATAGACCTCTGGAAGAGTAGCACCCAGTGCTCTCAACCACCAAGCCATTTCTCCAGCCCCTTCCAGTGGTTCTTAAAGAGCCAACTAAAAATCTGCCTGGCAGTTATTAAGGTGTGGTGAACAAAACACACAAAGAGCCTAACTCAGAGATTCATAGTAATCATAATTCCGAAATTCTAGATTTCCCAAAAGTTACTAGCATTAACTGCTCCTAAATTTTGTAAGGAGCCTCCTAGACCTCTTCGTTTTGGAGATTTCATGTTGAATCTCTAAGTCAACTTGTAAAGAGTTAAAAAACAAAACTTGTTGAACAATTGGCAAAGGTGCTGCCTATCGTCCACTGCTTCAGTTTGGCTAGTACAGCTATTTTTCTGGAGTACTTTTAATATGAGCTTAAAGGAAGGGCATTTGAGACCTAATATAACCTGTCTTGAGCTGTTTAATTTGGAGTTAATTTACACATCAAGATAAAATTTTGCTTCAAAGGCTCTGCCTCATACTATTTCTATACAAGATAGTTTCTGCCTTCATGAGTTAACTTTGCATCTATCACAGTCCCAATCTTCATTTCTTGGTTTGGTTTCTTTATGCCAAATCTAATATAAGGTTAAAAATAAGCTATTTCCCAAGGTTTTCCTTCCGCTTTGAAATTATTTCAAGAAACTTACCTGATTTCGTTGGATTTCTATTTCATAGCTACCTGGATAATTTTTCAGCAAACACACTGGTATATATGGGACAGGCCACTAATTTGAAGCCAGAAGTAGACAGCCACGGGGAAAAAAAAGTAGTTGGGAATGTTTCCAAAAGCCTGTGGCTTGAGATACTACAGGTTACCGTTTCCAGATCTCATGAAACTTATCACATTTGACCCTGTCCCAAGTCCAGCAGTGAGTTCATACTACAGAACAGCAATCTTTTCTGTTATCTGAATAGTAGTTTACACCATCAATTCAGAATAAATCTATATACTAAAAAGTATTTACTACTTCAAACTGGCAATACCTCTTATAAAATACCCCAAAAGCACTGGCCCAAATAAAGCTACATTTAAAGATCCCCATTACTTCAAATCCAAGTTCATCATCAGTAATATGCTGATGTTTCTTTTTCGAATTGTGACTGATGTTAACATAGCATACTGTTACAAAGGTCAAATTTGGTGCTCACCCCCCAGTGCAATGCAATGTGTACTATGTATGCCAAATGTTATGTAATCACGCTTTCTGGAAATGGTGAACAGCTGAGACTAACCCTAAAAATAAATTCTTGAGATGTGTGTGTGTGTGTGTGTGTGTGTGTGTGTGCAAAAAAAAACCCATCTGCCTTCCCTGCAGGCTCCTACTAGGAATTATGCCTACACAGTGTCACTAGGACCCCTTCTCTCCATGTCATTCCTATTGGCTCTACACACACATAGTACACTATGGAGGAAGAAAGCTAATGTCAGACTTTGAAAGGAGCCACAAACTACTCACTGATATCCAGTTCCCATTCTTTTCATGATCACAAAGTCATCTTTAGGCCCAAATCCAGCATTATGCTACCACAGGATAAGCAGATTTAGGTGTTCTGTATTCTGGTTCCAAATGTTGTTTAGCTGACTTCAAAGTTTGAAGAAATTTTTTCTTTGAACATTTCTCTTTCTTCCTTTATAGTGAGCCTAGAGCAAGCGATCCACCACTGAGCTGCATCTCCAGCCCATTAAACATTCTTAATTTTTACATACAAAGACAGTTGAACTGGAGATCACGGAATTAAAAACTGTTCAAGTGATTAAAACTAATTTTTTAATTCTGGATTGAAGTTCAAACTTGTGAACAATTCATTGCACTGTTGAAGTGAATGTCTGGTTTCTATTTACTGGCTAAATTGGAGCTTTTATATTTTCACATAATTATACCTAGATGTATATCAGCTAAATTTACTTACAGAAACAACGATGAATGCTAAGCAAGCCTTGGAGACAAGCTTATAGAAATGTTATCAAATGGGCCCAAAGGGCAATGCTGCGTAAAGCAGATAGCCTGCCAAGGTCTACACCCTTCCTCTCTTCAATCTACAAGCTGTCACGTCTTCTCCTTTCTCATCTAAGGGAACGCTGGGGATCATGAGAGTTGACAGAAAACCAAAAGCTCCCAACCTCCAGCAGAAAAATGTTTATGAAGTTTAGGAAGATGACTTGGCAGTCAAGCAGAGGATCTGAATTCCCACCAGGTAACAATCATGTAAGCCCAGCATTAGGGATGTGGAGGCAGATGACCTTGTTAGCTAACCAACCTTGCCTAATGAACCCAGATCCCAGTGAGTGACCCTGTCTCAAATAACAAGATGAATGACTCCTAAGCAACACCTGAGGCTGACTTTGGTGTGCGCGCGCAGACACACACACAAATAGAATTCATGAGTTATGCAAAATAAGCCATGAAATGTAATTCATTTGGATTGATCTGGCTTTTCTCTATCAAGTCACCGAGAAACAACTCACCAAAAATCAACCAAACCAGCAAACAAAACACAAAACCTAACATTAAACATGAGTGTCCCTTAATACATATCATCTTATTGGCTTCACAGACTTCACAGACCTGCGGAGTAAACAAATGTGTCTGTAATAGCATTACAGTTAAATGTCCACTTGCTCTTCAGACTTTTCAATGTAAGATTTTTTTAAAATGTTGTTTCTTCTCTTGGTAAGATTTCTGCACAAAGGAAAAAGTTCAGTCTAGCTCAAAGCTTTAGAGTAAGGATTCATCCAAGGTCTCTAATTCACATGTAAGAAGCAAGGCAGCAAATTTTAAATCATTGAGTATTGACTTTTTATTATTAGTCACTGTTCATAATTTGATTCAACCAAAAGACAATACACACAGCAGAATTCAAATGCATCCCATGTAAATGTTTACATCCATTTTATTCCTCACTCATCTCTAAGACTTATCATTTCATTTTAAACTTTTTTACATCTCAAAAATATGTCTGCAATAATTAGAACTTCATTAGCTGTCCCACTTGGAAACAGCCTTTTAATAATTTTACAATAAAGAAGATGTGATGGGGCTTAATGAAAATGTAACTTACAACATCGTGAAAGAAAAAGGACTTTACAGGAACACAGTGGGAGTTCACAAAGGAAAGAATTCAGCTCTTTCCCATGAGGTCCCCAAATAAAAATAAAAACAAAACACACAAAGCGCAAATGCAGGTTTTAGGGGAGGAAAAGTCTCCAATGCTCCATCTTGAAGCCAGAATCAGGAAGCAACTGCTCCAGCTGCTTCAGCATTTTCTTCTGGTTAAGTGGTCCAGGTTCTGGGAATGGAACCATGTTCTCGGGACCCAGTCACTGCTATTGCTTGAGAAAGGTACTCACTTTGGGGTCCACAAACAGCCCCACCTCCCGAGCCAAAGCTGGCCACAAGTATTTTAAACTTCAGAACTCCCTGTGCGGTTCTCTTCAGGGATCTTTCCCCACGCCCAGAATGACAAACAGACAGGCATACACAGTCCTCCCAACCATGAAGTTTGTGAATATGCATTGGGGGGGGGGGGTTGTTGTTCTCTCTCAGTTCAGGACACCGTAGTTAAAATACATTCACTAGGAAAAAAAAAAAATACACATTCAAACTCCTTCTTCCCCTAGTTCCCATGGGCAAATATATTCCAATGTAGAAGATAATGGAATCAAACCACAAAAGCAGTATTTCCTAACTTCCAACTTTTAAAAGAACACAGAAATGGAAAGCATGTTATATAGGTGCTGGGAAATGTCAAACTATTCTTGCGGGACAGTTTTTAAAAGTCTATTTTCATATATGAGGGAGACAAACAAAGGATAAGAGCCACACCTTTAACCAAGAAAGGGGTATCTGCAATGTTACAGAGGAATGTTGCTTTAAAAGAAAAAAAGACCTTGAAGTTGACAGATGATTACTATACACAGCAGAAAGCCTCCATGACTCCCTAAACCATCTCAAGGTAACAGCACCAAAGCATTGTGGGAGAAGCTTCTTGGAAGAACAACTTCCTACAGTTTTCTGAGATTCCTTAGAGGAATTCTCCCTTAGGATGACTCTTGGGGTGGGAAAGAAAGATGATGTAAAAACTAGTCCTCAGAGAAGGCGATAATGAGGTACAAGTGCATGTGAAATTGTCACTAAGTGGGGCTCACTGCTTATCACCCTGGGCTTATTCAAAAGTCACAGAAACCACTTTCTTCACAATGGCTCTGAGGTTGTCAAATCCATTCAAATCTGTTTCCTCTTGAAGGGTTACATGTGGGAAAGGAATGACTGAAATATGCAAGAATTCACAGAAACGAAGAGATTTCTCCTTTAAGCTGCAAGGCCAAGTCACAAGAGAACTAATGCTGATCCTAGAAACTCAGAAGGCACGCTGAAGCTTTCAGAGATCCAGTCACTGGGAACAGGCTTCACAACCATCAGTATCCTAGGCAGTCATTTGGCTGCTAGTCCGTCGCATGGTCAAGTCATTTCGGAAATAAATTCATGTCTACACAGCACCCTTTGTGTTAAGGCCGTGATATTTTTATTCCTTCTCGGTAACGCATGGATGATCATACATGCTACCTCAAAACTCTGATCACCCAGGCAGATCCTTTGTCAGCTCCATTGGCTAGCACTGTCTTTCAGCTTGGTCTTGAGCAGATTTCTTCAGATTCAACTCAGTTCAACAACAGTGACAACAAAAGCAACCAAAAACCTGAGCTGGTTAGCTACGGATGTAAAGGAGAGAAGAGCCTCCACACAAAGGAATGTTAGGACACACTCTATTCAAGAAATCCACCAATAACATTATCCTATTTCACAGCATTAAATCTCCATCCAATGAAATCTGTCTGCAGGAAACCTTGAAGGCTTTCACTGCACAGGCAGAGCAGTTGTCTAAAGTGTACCTATGTCCACACGTGCTTGACTGAACACAGGAGAGATAGATAGCCAGTTGGTAACTCAGCTGTCCATTTACCCAGTTGAGTAAGTTCCAGTAAGTCTTGCTCTATTAAGACCAGAACCTTTCCTTTTAGGAGCCTTTGGTTCAACTCCAGTTTGTCAATGTTAGGAATAGTCTAGCATCTGATACAGAGCTAGGTTTGACAAGACACTCAGGATTTTAGGTAAAGGCTTGGTGAAATGGAACAGGAAAAAAAGGAGATTTGTATCAAGGTTTAAAACAGAAGCCAAAGTGTTATTCTACTGTACAATATGGTAACAACCACAAATGCTTTACAAGCCTGGTGGGCCCCACTTTTCCTTTTTCCTGCAGCATATTATACATGGTGCCTGAATACCTGAACATATGTAGTATATTCAACATGTATCGCAGGACAGTCACCCAGCAAATGAGCATAAAGGTTTGGTGACATTAGGGTCTTTTCTAAAAAGCACTCGACACTCTTACTGCTTAAAAAGTGCAAATCTTTAGTGCAGAAAGAAAGCATGAGGTTGGTTTCTTTCAAGAGACCAATTTCTTAGACTCGGGAATAGATATTTCTATGCTGTGGTGACCCTAAGACTTGCTCTAATAGGGAAGGGAGCTACAAGGCTTCACTCAACACCATAAAGCACAATATAGGAAGGTTTCTTTAACCGCATGGTCTTTATTTCAGTACCAGGGTTACAGATACAACAATGCTCCAGTTAGAAGAAGGAATTCAAACGGAATGCCAAGGTCCAAGCCAGGCTTGGGAAATTAAAAGGAGGTTTGGAGCAATGGATAAGCTGACTCTGCTGGGCTCCAGATTAAGTCTGCTACTGTTCTGGCTATGGGCTCTGGTGTTTTGTGACGGAGTCTGCTCCTTGAGACTCAACTCCTCTTTTGACCCATTTACCACAACAGGCAAGTGACAGGCTTGGGATAAACACTGGGATGGGAATACGGCCATTAGTAATTATTCATGAGTCTCTTAGAAAGTGTTCACTTTGCATTTTAAGGGGAATTAATTTTGAAAATCATGGAGAGAGAACTCATGACTACAGCTAAAGAATGGAGAGAATGGGAAGCTGGAAGAGCCTTGGAAGTTTCTATTACAAATAGAGCACCATATCCTTCATGCCAAATCTCAACAGAAGCTCTTTGAACTGCACCTGTCCAGTGTTTACAAACAACCTCTCAAGGTCTAACCAGTTTTGTTTTTTTTATAACAAACATACATACATACATGTGTGTCTGTGTATACAGCAATGCACAGAAAAGGCTACCAGGAGCCTAATGCCTCTTTTAAACATTGGGAGAACCAGCAAAAAGGGGCAGGGCTCCCTTATGTCCACTGTTACAATTCCATTCCAAACGCCGGGTGTAAAAAGCGACTTATGATGGTAACCAGCTAGTGAGGAACAAACACCCCACCTTGCCCAGTCCACAGAGATACAACAGTAGAAAGAAAGGGCCACTCTTGGCCGCAGAGACAGAGTGAGTGTTTTCTTGCCATGAATTCCAGTCCTCTCCACCAGACCAGCTGTGACTGCCTCCGTGGCCCAGAGAATGTTGATTCTGGCTGCAGATGTGGAGGGGTGAAGTGTGAAAAGGAGAAGAGGAGGGAGTGCAAAGTAGCCTCCAGAAGCAGCCAGCCTCAACAGCGGAGGAGAGGACATTAGTCTTTACCGATGCTTCACAGTCAGCAGTAACTTGAGGAAAACTGTTCTCCACAGGTCTCTCAGCTCCTCATGCCCATGGTACAGTTGGGGGACTTGGCAGCAATCACAACCTCCTTCCCAGAATTCCTTTGATTGAGTGGGTAAGAATGAGAACGGTGCTGAACCCTCACTGCCAGGACTGAGGGGGAAAATTGTTCACTTCTGCTAGATCCTGCATGGCTGAGCCCTTGTGATTATATGTGAGCTTGATCCGCATTCGCAGCTGTTGCTATGAAAGGGAAAGAGAACCATACATTAATTCACTGAAATAAAATCTCCCCATCTCTTCAGTCTACAAATAGACTGTTTCTTGGAAATAGGGTTCCACTACATTGACCAGGCTAACCTCGAACCCTTAGCTTCAAGTGGTCCTCTGATTTCAATCTCCCAGGTATCAAAGATTATAGGCACAGGCCACTATACCTGGCTCCACAAATATATTTAATTCTAAAGGCAAACAAAGTACATCAAAGTAAAGCTGTCTCAGATAGGAATAGGCAAACATCCAATGCCAAAATATTTATCACTCTAGACTGGAGCCCGGGAGTCTACAACATCAAGGCCATAAAATAGAGAGCATACATTTGCAGAATTCCAGATAGGAAGGCCTCTTAGCATTGCAGACAGGGACAGGAAGAGGGATGGGGAAAGAGGCACAAAAAACTTTAACGGGGAACGAACACCACTTGCATGTTTTGCATGTTCTACATTTCAGTCAACTGCTTCTTGGTTTACAAAGCCCATGGTTAACATTAACATCAATATTTCTATTTCCTAAGAGTTAAAGGGAGAGGGGGTGTGCTCAGATAACAGCAGTAGTTTTAACTGTAATTAGTTAATGTGGCAAATAGCAAATATAAATAATTAAGAAAAAATTTGTTGCATGTATGAGATAATGAAAATAATGTGTGTTTGTTTGTACTGATGACATGATCAAACCACAGGAAAAGAAGAGAGACGGGGCAAAGTAATGCAGGAGAAGAAAACATGGTAATTACGGCAGGAAATATGTACTTCTGACTCGATGAATGATTTTACTTCACATTTAAACTTCTGTTAAATTCCTCAAATCTATACCTATAAACCTCAAGACAGAGAATTTTTAGAATTTTTAGTTGCATTTTAAGAAGATGTCATTAATCCATTTGTGGAAGTTAGACCAGGCATCTTCCTAAATCTCTCCTCTAACCGTGAGTGAGGAAAAAAGAAAGCAAAACCCAGAAGAAGCAAAGCAAAAGTTTATATGGGAAACGAGGTCACCTCTGTGTAGAGCTGCTGCAAGCATGACACTCACCTTTTGTGGGTTCAGAACCTTAATGACTTGAGTGATGGTCCCCGTGTTAAAAGCTGGGACAACGCTGCTGCTAGGAGACAGGAGCTGCAGCTGGAATGTCTGCAGAGGAACAGAGGGCACTCTTCAGAAAATGAGCACTTAGGTCAGAGGTCAACAAATAACAAACACAAGGCAGGTGGGTCAGGTCCCAGGTTCCCCTACGTTTCTGTCCAATGTTTGTTTTCCAGATAGCAAGCCTTAGACTGCAGATGGAAGTCACTCCCCGGATGTATAACCCCTCAGTGAGGCAGTGAGGCTGCTTTCCATTTCTATCAGAAAGGAGTTCTAGACTATCACTTTTCAAAAAGTGACCAACTCCTGTTCTGGAAACTGCTTAACAGTAACTGATCGACTATGCAAGTAAAGACTGTGCGCCTGTGGCCTGAAACAAAGCCAAAAGAGCCTAAAAGAAAAGCTTTCCAAACACAACAAACCAACACACTAGTCACTAACTACAGGCCTTTAAACTTCTGTGTAATCTGATGAGTAGGCTTCTTTACTAAAGCCTTCATAATGTGGATTATGCCAAGGTCTACCCTACAAGAAAAGGCTCAGAAAAGCCAGTTGTTAATAAATACATTAGAGGGACATTCAGGATTGCACCAGCAGGGACACAAGGCCCTAACAAAAAGAGTACATGCAGAATCAGCCCAAACAGCAAAATACCAAGATAAGCCAAGCATCTTTTTTTAAAGTGTGGATACGTTATTGTTTGCAGAGATGGAACAGGAAAGTGCTTTTAAGCAAGCTAGGTAAGCTACACTGTACTAAGCAGCTACAAAAAGCCTTTCCTGAGAGGCAGAGTAGTTTTTCTTTATAAGCTATCTGAGAAAAGAGTTAAATTCAAAGCACAGGCTTATTATCTTGGTTCTCATTTATAATTCTAATATCAAAATGAATTATGTAAACCTGAAATGCTGTTACTAATATATTTTACTACATTTAAGATACTATCAACTATGACCCAAATAGTTATTTTACATAGCACTGAGAAAGAAATAAAGCTGCCCATTAAACTATGAGAAGATATCAAGTTTATTTTCTTATGGCTATGGGAGGAGGTAATCAAACTTAGGGCCTTGTACATATAGGTAAGTGTTCCATCACTGAGCTACAACCTTAGGTTAAGATATCACTCTAAATGGTACTTCAATTTCAGAGTCATTAAGAAATGAAAACTACATAGTAGAATCTATAAAATGTGGCATTTTTAAAGCTCAAGACACATTTACAAAATGTAGTGCCCTATTAACACCTAAAACAAGGTCATGCAGAGGTAATGCTGCTAAGCCAGTGTAACATAACTACTATAACTCTAGGTTGTAACAGCCGACACTTCCTGAGCACTGAACAAAGGAAGAGTGCTTCTAGTTGTGTCCAACATGAGAAGTTCATTCATTCTTCAAAACAACACTAGAAAGTAACTCTCATTATTAATTATTATATTAATTAAATATTATTAATGAGGTGGCTAGCTGAGATGAACAGCTTCACAGACTACTCTAACCAGGACTTGAGACCGTGCACTTTCCTATTACACAGAGACTGGACAACAAATGATACAGATACTTATTTCACCACTTGACAATTAACACAACTTTTCTTTTCAGGATCCATAAAGATGCTATCGCCCCCAGACAGCAGGAAGTAAATTTAAGTAAATTTTATTGGATTTGCAAATGAAGAAACAGACTGAGAGACTGACCTGCTTCATGTAACACAGCTGGTACTAAGATTAAAACAGAGCAGCTCTAAAATTTAAGTGACTATAACTATGTCACATTACTTTAAATATATATTATTCTGTTTTAAAAAATTATGAGCAAAGGTTAAAAAAAAAAAAAAAGCAGTAAAAAAGCATTGTCAGCCCCCAAATGCATATTGTATGAATGGCACATAAAGATTAAATTAGTTTAGGGTAAGCCATGCTTGGCAAACTATGGTCTAATACCTGTTTTTAACATCCTATTAGAACAGAGCCATGCACATTAACTTGTGTATTTTCTAGAGTTTGAAACACTGTCTTTCAGAGAAAACCTTTGTACTCTGCTCATTCTAAAGGTCATTAATTTTTTTCCAATATTAAAAAACAAACATTCCTTAAATTACAATTTGTTATTTTAAAATGCCTCAATTCACAAAACAGTCATTGTATCAATAGTAAATGGGAGGTTAATAAGACAGTAATATTTCACCCAGGTAGCAAGACATGAAATTTTTTCTGAGGCTAGAGGGATACCTCAGTGGATTAAAAGCACTTGGTACCAACTCTGACCACTGAGTTCAATCCCCAAAACCCACAGAGAAAGAGGGACCTACTTCCTGAAAGTTGTCCTCCAACATAACTATGACATGTATATCCACCTACATACCCAAATGCACGTGAAGATACATACAAATTAAATAAATGTAATTTTAAAGGTTTAAAACATCTATATGTAAACAGTTAATTTTTTAAATTCTAATCTAGTGAATAGCTACCAAACAGTCCCTTATCTTAATTAACATTTTAATTCTATATTATTTTTTGATATTTTAGATCTTTAGTACTTACTAACCATATATCAATACTCTAATCATTAACTTCCCACCTCGGAAAATTCAGTTCTCACTATTCCTAGTTTTTAGTTTACATTTAAAAAAAAAAAAAAAAAGGTCTTACTATATATAGAGAACACTGGCTGGTCTAAAATTCACTTAGATAAGGCTGTCATTGAACTTATGGAAATCCTCTTGCCTCTTCCTCTAAAGTGCTGTGATTACAAGCATTTGTCACCATATCCAGCTGCCTTTTTCTTTATTATCCTAGCCGACAGAATATCTGTCACTGGGGCTGGAGAGATGGCTCAGCAGTTAAAAGCAATTGCTGCTCTTTCAGAGGCTCCAAGATCAATTCCCAGCACCCAATTCAGACAGTTCATACCCACCCATAACTCCAGCTCCAGGGGATCAGATACCCTTTTTTGGCCTCTCTGGAGGACACAAACACACTCACACACAGCATACGTTTACAAAGGCCCATCCAAATACATATAAATAAAACTTTAAAAGAGCATAGCAAGGTAAAAGTATTCACTAAACCGCCATGCTTCAATGAACTACAATGATTTTGTAACACTGCTGAGTTAAATCTGAAAATTTAATCTCTAAACATTAAATACATTCTTCACCAAATGCACAAAACAAAGTTAGCTAATTTTTAATCAAAAGAAAAAGGCAGAGAAGACATTGTAGTACCTTTGGTACTGCAGCCTGGAAAACAAAGTCCGTCATGTCTAGCTCTGTGCTGTTAGAGGCCTGTATCGTTATCACTGTTACACTGGGGTTGGTGTTTGACCGTTCAAAGGTGAATTCTATCTTCAAGCCATTCTTACTGTATGCTGTGATGGAGGGGATGCCTGGGAAAATACAGGAACATCAGTCATACTGGAGTCAACTAAAGATCTAAGAGTTAGTACTCCCTTTGCTTGGGAACCACGTTTGGTGCTCAAGTAAGGGTAGGAATGGTAACTGTACCTGGGGCGATGTCATTGAAGAGAGGCTGTGAGGAAAGGCCATCCAACAAGAATGGGGGCTGGGATATCTGTGGCACTGAGGCAGGCGTAGGAGCAGCAGCTGGAGCACCTAAAACAGATTTCAAATGAATGTAAATCTCAGGGAAACACTGCAGTTATTGTGAACCCAGGTTCCAGAAAGGACACCCAATCAGTATACAAAAAGGACAAACCCAACACAAAGAACCAAAAATTAAAATGCTTTAACTTCTGTTCATCAAAAATTACCATAAAAGAGAGAGAGAGAGAGACCACAAGCAAGGGAAAATGTCTATCATATAACAAAAAATGGGTAAGTATTCAAGTTATAAATATCTCAATGAAAAAGATACCCTGAATAAAGAGTGATAAAAATATTAACAATCAATTTATAGGAAAGAACTTGAATGACAAGGGTGTTCTTTTTCTTTTTTTCTAAAAAAAGAATTTTAAAGGGGACTCAATCCCCTCTTTAATAAGGCTGAAGCTACCTGTTTGCTTGCCTAGGTTGGTCTTGAACTCAATATCTAAATACTGGGATTATAGGCATGTACCACAATGCTAACCTAATACTGTGTATTTCTTGAAAAAATATTAGACAAACATTGAAAAATATAGTCATTCAAGTACAGTGGCATGGAACTATAATTATTTACTCAGAAAGCTGCAGCTGGGAGAGTTAAGTTAAAAGTTGGATTGGGCTACATATCAAGATCATGTCTCCAAATCACTCAAAAAGAAACAAAAGTAACATTTTAAATTTGAGTTAAAAGCATGAAGACCTTGAGCTAATGTTGGTTTTCAGTTATCTAGTATAGTTTTGACATCTGTGAATCTAAAATTGTCTATTTAATACCTGCTCCCCCCACCTCCCCATAGGCCCAAGATGGCCTCAAACTCACTATGTCACCAAAACTAACCCCTGAACTTCTGATTCTCCTGTCTTCACCTGCTATATGCTGGGATTACTGGTGTTTGCTGACACACCGATCTTAATCAGTGATAGTGATAAAACCCAGAGCTTCATAAAGCTAGGCAGTCACTATATTCAGTAATTACATCTCTAACCCTGAATCTGACTAATTGTAAATGACTCTAACCTAAAATAAGTTGCTTTTTAAAGCTGTGTTAAGATATGAAAGCTCTGGGAGCCTGCTGTGTTTAGGGAAATCAGATCAGGACAGGGAGCAGAGCTGTGGAACCTCTGGCTGTTTTCTTCTCAGGATAGCAAGGCTGCCAGTTCCTTTGTACTTTTAAAAGCACCAACTTTTCCATGACAATCAGGATAAAGTTACACATCTCAATGATACTCCTGGATGCACTACTTGCAAATGAATAGTGCACATAAACTAAGAAATGCCGTGCTAGTGGTGGGTGCATTCTCTTTTGGGTGCTTTAATAAGGAGAGGGAAGAAGGGAGGATGGTGGATATAAGTTAACCCATCACCACAAATGTCCACAGCTGCTGAAAACTAACTGCCAACAGAAAGACATCTAGAGAAGCTTCATTTTTGAGACACCAACTAAAAGCAGAATTGTCTGGAAATACATACTTTTCTATTCTAAAAAAGAAAGTCCTTTCTATCTTAAAATACTAGAAACAATCCATTCTTCCCAAACTAAGTTACTGAATTATCCTCAGAACATTAACATAGCAGTTTAGAACCCAGATGCTGCCTATTGTGCCCTTGCTTCTCAGATAATCTTCTAGCCTCTGCTGGCTCCTCTGAAAGTGCTTTCAGTATCATTTTCCCCAAAATCTCTATCACTATCCAAACAGTAAACAGCCTGGCCTCACCTGTTAGGGTGATGTCTCCCAGCAAGTCAAGAAGTTCTCCACCAGCAGAAGCTGGTTTGCTGGTAGGTGCAGTTGGAATAACAGGCGTTATGTCATTTCCTCCCAACAAATCCAATAAGTCATTGGCCTAAATAAGGAAATAAAACCTTCATTCATAAGTTATTTGTCTAAAGTCTATTGAAGAAAGGTAACCAAATAGCACTTAAGAATGTCAGCTAAGAAATAAGCTAGAGGAACTGAAATATCACCAGGAGCCCCAGACAAGCAAGGAAAGGCTACCTGGTTGGTGGGCTGTGGCCCAGAGGGTGGTGGTTTAGTCTCTAGTGGAGCTGGTTCTGTCTCTCCATTTGTCTGTACAATCTCAGAAGGGCCATTTGTGGTCACTTTTTCCATGACAGGCATTCTTTCAAGTAGGGCAGACCTAGAAGAATCTGAAGTGGTTACGTTCTAGGCAGTTAACCCAGACTCCCTGCACAAAATAATTACCATTAATGATTAATTTTGAAGCCCAACAGGGAAAAGCACCTCCCCTCCCCACCCAACACAAACTAAAGTAGAAGGTGGATTACAAGAATATATGCATGACCTAAATTCTTAACTGGATTAAGAACAGGCAAGAAACCTTGAATAAACAAAATGTCCCAAATCCCCAAACCTGCTATTCAGTAGCAGAGACTAGAGTGAAGGACAGCAAACTGAAGGATATTAGCAGACGTCAGTCGTGAGTTGGACATTATATAACAGAAGGAGGAGGGGAAACAGACACACCAAGTGCTTGAAGTAATAGAATCTGAATACAACTATTTCTCTTGTAAAAAGACAACTGTCGTTTAACCAAATAGAGTGTAAAATTATGCAAACTTCATAGGGGGGCAGAGTGGAATGAAAAACAATATTTTGTACGTATATGTTTTGAGACAGTGTCCTACCATGTAAAGCTGGCCTAGAGCTTACTGTGTAGACTACTAGGCTGTCCTTGAACTCACAGAAGCCCCATGTGCCTCTGCCTCCCAGGTGCTGGGATTGAAGGCAGGCCACACCACACCCAGCTCAATTATTATTTCTTTAGAGGCTAAGCAGAAGAGAAAAATGGGCAGGAGAAGCAGCCAAGCAAGGATAACTAAGGAGGGTTACAAACTCAGGGAATGCCGCACAAGCAATGCGACTGCTTCACAGACAACAAGGACAAGTTACTCAGGATGCTACAGGTCGCATACTGTTGGTTTATTTTGCTCACCTCATATGATCATATTTCTTAAAAAGTGCATTGTACTCTACTGCCCTCTGTTGGAGCTCTACATCAATGCTGCTTCCATAGATAGAAACCACTTTCTTAATTCGGCTGGAGGATAAAATAATAAATGAAATCAAACATTCAAAACACAAAATTCATAATGAAGCAATGAGAATGTTAAAAACAGAGTTTTCTGGTTAAATTGTTGAATCATCTATGTTTCTTTAATTCACATAATGTTTCCAGAACAGTATACCATTGCCTTATCTCTATTCATTCACCATAATACTATTCTAATTGTAACAACAGATTTCTAAGTGTTAACTCCACCTCCTTAACCTTGCTACAAGTTTGGGGACACAGCTTAGTGGTACAGCGCTTGCATAGCCATAAAGAAGAAAGAGACCTTGCAAGACAATTTTGCCACAAAAGGAATTTGTACTATCCAATATTCTTCCTTAACTTTAAAACTTAAAAAATAAAGTTTGAGCATCAGAATGCTCACCCCAAATCCTTCCAATTAGCAATTTAAGTACTGAGAAATTTACGCTTCTTATGAAGCCTTACATTAAAAATGGGAGTCCAGGAAAACAAACTCGGTCTGGAAAACTGACTCTTTGGCCAACTTATCAAACAAGTGAGCTTCAGGCAAAGGAACAGGTCCTATCTCCTAAATGAAGGTGGCAGATTGTAGAGGACACTCTACATCACCTCTGGTCTCCACAGGTGCTCACGTTAAGTGAAGCTACAGAACAACCCTGCAGTCTACTCACTACTCAAAGTCCTCAATACTCACTTCACAGTACAGGTGAATCGGGTAGAAAGCTTCATAATGGCAGTGAGGGCGTAGCCCCGGGTCACAGAAGTGGACATGTTAGAGATCAGGACACTCTCTAAAATGTCCAGCACTTCATCCTCGGTCACCTGGGAAGAAAAAGGAGGTGCAGCATGTACAGCATGTAGCCAGTGGGGCTCAGAGGAGCAGGGCGCTGCCTCTTTCCGCCTGTGCTGAGCAATTACAACAGGCTATACTTTAAGTGGCAGACGAAGACAAAATATACAAGACACGAAAAGTTCAAAGCTGCTGTCAAAATGTTCTCAAAAGGCAACCTCTCAATGAGCGAATGGCAACACAAACACATGCCTCATAACTGCCCACAGAGAAAGAGAAACCACCACTCCATTTGTGGTCACACTTTTGTGTTGAGTACTGGGGACTGAATCCAGACCTGATCTAGCATTCAATAATTCAACCACACCCCAGTTCAACTGAAGTGGATTTAAATGTACACAATAATAGTAATTAAAAAATGCATCTTCTAAGTGCCACATGTATAAACAGTCTTGTACTGCTGTAAAAAGCTTTCAAGAAATCAATTCCAACTCCCCATTAAACATTACTCCATTATCAAAAGCACGACAAGAGATACCTGAATAGGCTCTTCCTCTTCACACTGGCCAGACACAAGAAGATCGCCATATTCACCTATACACCATGCAGCCACTTGTACCAAGGGTTGCTGCCAAAACAAAGTCAAAGCCTTCAGTCTTCCCAAAAATGCTTTATTATCTGTGTATCTCTGTATGTGTAAACATTTATATATGTACAGACATACATGTATGTGTTTTTGTGTATATAGTGGCCTAAGTATATGCACATACACCTGTATGAAAGTGTATGTGGAGGCCAAAAGAAAATCTGTTGTTTCTCAGATGCTGTCTACCTTTTTTCTAATGAGTGTATGCATGTGAACACATGTGTGGACCTATGTGCATATGTATATATGAGTGAATAGAGGCCTAAAGTAGATATCTGAAGTCTTCCTCCATCTACACTTTATTCATTCAGTCAGGGTCTCTCTCCTGACAGAGTTCACAGATATGGTTACCAGGCTTGTTTTAGTCTGTTCTGAGGGTCTTGGGAACTTTGAGAACCAGAATCACAGGTGAACAAGCACACCAACCATCTTCATGCCTCTTCTGTTGGTTCTGGAGATCCTGTCTACACCACTTTCATATCAGTTCTGGTGATGCTAACTAATTCCAGAATTTCTGCTTGTACAACCAGAATCAGCTAGTTTTTATCTCATTTATCTCATTTGTTTTTGAGACAGGAGCTCTCACTGGCTTGGGCCTTACCAAGCAGGCTAAACTGGCAAGCCAGTAAGCCCCAAGGGTCCTCCTGCCTCCTCCTTACCAGTACTAGGATTATACAAGTCTGTGCCACCACACCGGTCTTAAAAGGGTTGGGGTGTGGACACAGAGGTGGGGAGTGGTGGCACATGCAGAGGCAGGAAAAGCTCTATAAATTTGGGCATAAACTGGTCTCACAGTGAGTTCCACAGTGAGTTCCAAGTTAGCAGGGATAACTTGAGATCTTATTTAAAAAATAAATAAAAAATAAAAAATAATAATAATAATAAACAAGGGATAAAACTCAGGACATCATGCTTGCAAAATCAAGAAACTTGATTTGACTCAGCTACTGGCCAAGCCCCCAAAGTATTTAATGTAAGTTATATATCATCTAGTTCTAAGGTTCAAAACGATATATGTGAAGTGACAGAGAGAGGAAGAAAAAGCATTTTTCCAGGAAGTGAAAGAAAATGGAGCACTTACTTGGGAATAATCACCAAGAACTGCCTTGTACAAGCGCTGGACAGTGTATGCATGCATCTCCACACTATTGGTTATTAGCTGAATCAAGTTGGGGACTGCATCATCCCGAACATAACTTCCTGCCTAAAAAGAAACAGGAACAGTTATCCTACAACACATGAGCAGTGTTGGCAATTACAGGTAAACAGTTCTGCCAATTTGGAAAAGACCATCCCCCCCCCCCCCCACACACACACACAAAAGAAAAGAAAGATAAACATGATTATTACTGTCAGAACCATCAACTCCTCAAAGTTAAATGTCTGGCTAAATATTTTAAGCTTTTAATTCGATCGAAGTCTTAACAAAAAACTGCCAATCAAAATCAAAATACAAATTTTAAAATTCCTAAGGATGACTTTCTTGTTTCCTACTTATGTAAAGTCCTAAAATTTCAAAACTTAAAAGATGCATTCTCTGGGAACATAGTCACATTTGTCTTCCACAGCTCCACAGCTGTTAACCCTATGGGCAAGGAGAGCGCTCAGTCTGAGAAGCACAAGGAAGGGTGGCTGCGCACAGCACCAAAGGTCAAATCAACCTCGTTCTGCTTTGTTGTTTTCAGTGTTTGGGGCAAGTGTAGGGTTTTCACAAAGGCTAGGCAAACATTACCACTAAACCACACTCTAGCATAGCATATGAACTTTTCACTAGTACTTACTAATATGATCAATAGTATATAGTCCTAGGGATGGGAAATAGTTTGCCTTTAATCATTCCATGAACTGGTGGACTGACTGACTTTGGCATGGCACGTGGAACTGATCAGAGTACTGTATATAATAGACAAGCACTCTACCACTGAATAGCTCCAGTTACCTCCCTTTTTAAATTGTGTATGTATGTTGTAGTTGAATGTATTTGGCCCACATAAGCTCATAGGGAGAGGTACTATTAGGAGGTGTGGCTTTGATGGAGGGGATATGGCCTTATTGGAGAAAGTGTGTCACTGTGGGGGAAGGCCCTGAGAGTTCCCATACTCAGGATACCACCCAGTGAGTCAGCTGACGTCCTGTTGCCTCTGAGGTCAAGAAGTAGGACTCACAGCACCAGCACCACGTCTGCCTGCATGCTGTCATACTCCCCATCATGATGATAATGAGTTGAACCTCTGAAAGTATAAGATGCCCCAATAAAATGTTTTCTTAAACTTAAAAGAGTTGCCATGGTCATGGAGTCTCTTCACAGCAATAAAAACCTAACTAAGAAATATAGAAGTATTTTGCCTGAGTATGCCTGTTGCCCATTCAGTCAAAAGAGGGCACTGTATCTCCTGTTACTAGAGTTACAGATGGTGTTAAGCCAGTGGGTGTTGGGAACCAAATCTGGATCCTCTATAAGAGCAACATGTGCTCTGAATCACTGAGTCATCTCTCCAGCTCCAATGCCACCACCCCCACCCTTTTTGTACTTGTGTGTTTGTGTCTATGCATGTATGTTTGTATATAAATATTGAGCAAGAGACAGCATCGGGCATCTTCCTCGGTAACTCTCCAACTTATTTTTTGTTAGGCAGGGTCTTTGGCTGACCCAGGGGCTTTCAATTCAGCCAGGCTGGTAGGCCAGCAAGTTCCAGGAATCTTTCTGCCTTTGTCTCCCCAACGCTGGAACTACAGGAGTGTTCCATTACACCCATCCTTTTCTTTACATGGGCTAGGAATTAAACTCAGGTTCACAATTTACTCAGCAAGCATTTTACTAGATGAACCATCTCTGCAGCCCTACTTTTTATTTTGACGCACAGTTTAACTACCCCGACAAGCCTTCAACTTTCTTCCTCCAGCAGTTAGGATTACAGGCTTGTAGCAGCATTTTGTTTGTTTTTGATTTTTTTAATTTTTATTAACTTGATATGTTTAATATTCTCCCAAATGCTAAAGTCTGAGGAATTATATGCAGCCATAACAAATCAAAGCCACCTAACCTTAGGGGAAGCTAAGTCTAAGGCAGTTAAGAGTGCTGTAAGTAGCCTGCTAACATGTGCCACACTGGTTACTCTCCACCGCACAACACAACAGCAGAGATGACTTACAAAACACAGGCCAGGCCTAACCTGGGTATTTTGGAAGGAGTGAGGGTCACAAGTAACCAGAATGCTCATTCAACACAAAGAAAACGGTCAAAAAGAAAGTGGAAATCTAAAGGTATGGCTTACTTATATTTTTGTAGAGTACTTTCAAAAAAGAAGAGGCATCACCACAATCTGAGAGTTAGAAACTACTGTACCCAACAAAAACATATCTTTTTAAAATCACACTAAACCAAAAAGTCATACTTTGACCATTAAAAAAAAACAGCTTAATGAATTTTCAAGAATAATCATTTGCATGAGCTGGATAGAAGGACAACAGCTTAGTCAGGGCTTCAAGGTTTAGGCCCTAACACAGGAAACAGACAGCATAATGGGGTCTCTACAGAGAATCAAAACTATGTGGCAGAAGTAGGGTCTGTTCTTGTGGTAGTTTCAAAGAAAATGGCCCTCAAAGGGAGTGGCACTAATGGGCGGTGTGGCCTTGTAAAGAAAATGTGGCCTTGTTGAAAGTGTGGAGGCCAGCTCTGAGGTCTTATACACACTCAAGATACCACCCAGTGTCTACATGCAAGATGTAGGATTCTCAACTACTCCTACAGAACCATGTCTGCCTGCATGCCACCATGTCAATAATGGACTAAATCTTTGAAAATGTAAGCGAGTCCCATCAAGTAAATGTTTTCCATTATAAGAGTTGCTGTGGTCATGGCATCTCTTCACAACAATAGAAGTCCCAACAAAGACAGTTCTTAAACCTTTTTTTGATGGGGGAAATTCACAGAAGAGCCTGGGACCAAGCTCTGTTTCCTAGGCAGAAGACAGGAAAGTAGTGGGGAGCCTCCTAAGTGCTAAGAATTCAGCCATAAGCCAACAATATCCAGTAGCAAATGCATCTGAATCATCATAATTTGCTGAACTAATCCTCATTTATGGGCTGGCAGTTGCCTCTAGCTGCCTCTCTGGTAAACAAGATTGGATGGAACAGTTTTGTGCACTTGTCTTTTTTATTTTTCTAAGCTAAAGTCTAAAACTTTGTGTCAAACAGCAAAAAGTACCACATAAGACTAAGACTTTTGTTGCATTTTTAGGAACTGCACTCTAAAAAGATACCAGCATTTTATTACACTATCAGTGTGAAGAGTGTGGTCTGCTTCTCTACTGTTTTAAATTGCTAATTACATTATTATGCATTTTATGTATGTGCGTGGGGGCCTATGTCTATGGCATGCACATGGAGGTAGGGGACAATTTTTGAGAGTGAGTCCTCTTCTGCCAGCATGAGTACTTCAGGGATTGAACTCAGGTGCCAGGATCGATGGCAGGCACTTTTACCTGTTTCTTTTTTCTAACCAATACTAGAAATTGGGTTTAGAAAGTATAACAGAAGCTAAGTGGGTTGGCTTCTGTCCTTCCACTTAACTGTAAAGCTAGCCTGGCCAACACAGTGAGACCTTGTCTCAAAAACAAAAAGTATAGTGTAAAGAAGGCTTACAAGCAAGCGAGGCCAGGTATGGTGGCACATCCTTATGATCACCACACTCAGGAGGTAGAGAACAGAGGATCAAGAGTTCAAAGTCAGCTTTGGCTGCATAGCCAGTTAAACTCCAGCCTGAACTACATGAGGACCTGTCTCAAAAAGAGAAAATACCATAAATTAAAAATGATAGTTTGTGGGCTACAGAGGTGGCTCAGAGGTTAAGAGCACTGGCTGTTTTTCGAGAGGTCCTGAGTTCAACTCCCAGCACCCACATGGTGGCTCACAAGCATCTATAATGAGATCTGGTGCCTTCTTCTGGCGGGCAGGTAGAACACTGTATACATAATAAATAAATCTTTGTTTTTAGTCTTATTATTTTTTTACAGTGCACCTATTTTCACTTGTTAAATATTTCCTTCTCTTTTTGTGATCTTTCCAAATACCAATGACTGTGAACTGGATTTTTCCCATTTTTATTTACATATTAAAGATATTAATGTACTGTCATGTTGCAATGTTTCCCCTTAGTTCCTAGATCTGTCAGTTTTTTTCCCTTTTGCTTTATGAGTCTCTAATTTTAATGTAGTCACTATGTTAGAATAGTTTCCTTTATGATATCCATTTCTAGTAACATCATGATATACAGTATATTTTCTTACCAGGCCATCACACTCTACTTACTAGTTTAAAAAGGAGAGAAAAACAAAACAAAACAAAACAAAAAACAAAACAAGGATTCAAAAAGAAAGTCATAGACAAGACATCTGAAACTAGAATAGTAAAATAAGCACAGACATTTCAAACCCTGCAATAAGTGACTAGAAGATAAAACTCAATCAAAGTTTAAGTATTTGCCTAGTATGTGCAAGGCACCTGGGTTTGATCCCCAGCACTACAAGGAAAAAATAATCTGTAACACCTTCCTATCATATTCAAAATAAATTCAAACACTTAACAAAGCTCTATATAATAGTTCTTATGTCTTTGATTCAATCTGTCCACTACATCTCTCCATTTACTGGCTTCTGTTGCCTTCCCAGCACGCCAAGGTTCCGGCCCCAGGTCTTTGAACTTACCATTCCCTCTGATTAGGGCACACTTCCGAGATATATGAATGACCTGCTTCTCCTTCCACAAAGCCCATTTCTCTAAAGCAGCTTCTGATCCAACTAAATATAATATGTGGCTAGTTGCCTTATACACACCAGCATCTATCCCTACTTCATATGTTACATATTGGAAACAGCCTTGCCAACAAAATGAAACTCATATTTTATCAATTTGACAAAAACTAGTAACTTAGGAAGAGGGAACCTCAACTGAGGAACTGCTTTCATCAGATCAGCCTGTGGGCAAGTCTGTGGGGGGTGGCTGACTGGGCGTGATAACCACCCACCCACCAACCCCCGCGTTCTCCCCCCCCTTTGGGTGGTTCTAGGTTTTATAAGAAAGTAGTCTGAGCAAGCCATAGAGAAAAAAGCAGGTAAGCAACACACCTCTGTACCCTCTGTTTCAATTTCTGCCTCCAGGTTCCTACCTCAGCTTCCTTTTATGATGGATTATAAGTGCTAAGCTCCAAACTCTTTCCTCTCAAGCTGGTTTAGGTTAGTGTTTTATCAAACCAAACTAGAACAATTTAATTTCCAATCTCTTCCAGTTGAATACAACCTCCATGACAACAGTGGCTTCATCTGCCTCATTTCTATGTATATTCAGTATATGGTCTGACTTAGAAAGCTACATACCGTCGTCAGGACACGCATAATTGTATCTATATGCCACCGCTTGGAAGGTGCATACCTGAGAAAATAAGGTGAAAAACACTGAAATTAATAAAGTGCATTATGCCCAGTGTCTTTTAAAACCTCTATTCTATAAATTTTCCCAAGTCTTCTAGTTAAATGATTCTATTTGGAGATGTTTCATCATTAAACCTAGCAGAAACCATCATTTACTTCAATGAACAAACATAACCAAACTCACATTTCCCATATTACAAATAGAAGTAGCTAAACCAAAAAGATGGAACTTTGCCCCAGTTTTTCAGAAGACAAACATATTGTCAAGAAAAAAGAGAGCAAACAGAGAGGACTGAGGAGACAACTCGGTGGTTAAAAAACTTGTTTCAGAAATCCAAATCCAGAGTTAGAACACACATAAATACAATGCGGTGGGTTTGGCAACCTCAGGAGGCAGAGTCAGGGGAAAGCCAAAGCAAGCCGGCTTGGGAGACTGAGCCAAAGAGAGACTGTCCATCAGTGAACAAGTTGGAAGAGCAACTGAGGATGACCCTGGACATCAACCTTGGACCTCCACGTGTACATGCTTACACACATGTAGACTGCGTGCATACCACAAATGGGGAAAGGGGTTTCTGTAGACACAGGAAAGACCAAAACTGAGACCTAGTTCCTTTAAATTCAGAGTGAGATATTCAGGAATGAGATAAAGATTACTACATTACTACAACTGAGAAATACTCTGTACTCAGGTTTAACACATAAATAACTTCTTCTGCTTCTTCATAATAGATACAGGATTAAAGAATGGATATAGAAGCAAGTTCACAAAAGTGGAATTTTGTTTGGTCTTAATATATCTCAATATTGGCTACAATCACTTCTAATTCAGAGCTAGAAATAAACGCTACATGCCTATAACATGTCTATAACATATATTGGCTCCATGTTTTAAAGATGCTTTCAGGAAGTTCTAAACACCTTCTACCAATGAAAATAAAAAAAAAATTAAATCTTACTTTTCTGCAGCAAGGAAGATTCCAGATGCACAATCTGCTTTAAATTCTGGTTCACATGAATCCAAAAAATAAAGTAGTTCCTTCATCATGCCTCGGATATTATTTCCATTTACCAGAGCAAAACTCAATTCCATTGCACGTCTTGTAGAGGGGGGGAAAACATATTTATGTAGCAAATACTCAAGTTTGTTCACTATACATCAAAAGCACTAGCAGATGCATATGTACACAATCTTGTGATTTCAAACTTTACAAGCCAGATAAGCATAAAAACGTAATCATATGCTAGTTCTGATACTGTGAGTGTTAACCCAACACTCTTCTCCTGAAATCCTGGAAAGAATCTAGGTGCAGTAACACATCCCTACAAGTCTAGCTCTTGGGAGCTTGAGACAGAAGCATCAGTAGGTCAATGGCATTCTCAGCTACAGAGCTACGAAAAGGTCAGCCTAGCTACTGATGGTTGCTCATGCCTTTAATCCTAGCACTTGGGAAGCAGAGGCAGACAGATCTCTGTGAGTTCAAGACCAGCCTGGTCCCCAGAGCTAGTTCTAGGACAGCTGGAGCTACACAAAGAAACCCTGCCTGGGGGAGAAAAAAGGGTCAGCAAGAGCTCTGTGAGACCCACCCTCATAAATAAATAAACGAATGAATGAGCAGATGGGGAGATGGACAACAGACCATAGGGTCTATAAACAGTAATAAAGAACATGAATAAAAACTTAGGAAAATTCTAATAACTATAGTTCATCAGTTTATTCTATGGGGCTGAAATATATTTTCCAAATATATTTGAAATTCTAAGACTTAAGACTTTCAAAAGGATAGGCAAAAAAACTGTTAATCAATTATAATGCTTCTTGGGATTGTTTCTTTAAAAACATGACATTTATTTACGATATTTTATTTGCACTCCACCTCTGTGTAAATAACTGTGCTTACATGAAACAGCACCATAGGACTGGGAACACAGCCTAGTTATTGGAGTGCCTGCCCATCATGTTCAAAGCTCCAGGTTCTATCCTCTGCACTTCGGAAACTGAATAAAGTGGGTCATGTCTACACTCCCATCATTAAGAAGGTAGAAAGAGGAGGATAAAAAATTCAAGATCATCTCACCTACATAGTAAGGTTCAATACCTTGGCTGGGCTATATCAGACCCTGCCTCCCAAAAAACAACAACAACAACAAAAAAAAAAAAAAAAAAAAAGCAAAGAGGGAGGCCCACATCGTAAATAAATCTTAAAATATACCAGTTATGGGGCTAGAGAGATGATTCCATCACTAGGAACTCAGGTCCTTGGATAGCTCACAACTACTTCTAATGCTAACTCCAGGAAAATCCAATGCCTCTAGCCTCTGAGGGCACTTGTACTCACATGCACATGTCCCCACACAGACACACATGATTATATCTAGTTTAAACAAATATAAATAACCTGGCAGTGTGGCATATGCATTTAATCACAGCACTCAGGACACAGAGGCAGGAGGATCTCTACATTTGAGGGTAGCTGGTCTACAAAGTGAGTTTCAGGACATCAAGGGACAAAGAGACACTGTCTTTGACCCCCTCCACCAAAAGAAAGAAATGCATGCCTTTGATTCCAACACTCAGAAGGCAGGAAGAGGCACATCTCTGTGAGTTCAAGACAGCCTGGTCTATATACTGAGTTCTAGAAAGTCAAGGCTATACAGTAAGGCCCTATCTCAAAAGAATTTTTTAATTAAAAAAAATTTTAATGGGAGAATACAGAAGCTAGGCATGGTGGTTCATGCCTATAATTTCAGTATTTGAGAGGTGGGAGCAGGAAAGGCATCCAGGTTAGAGGCCAACCTGTTCTACATAATGAGTTTCATACCAGCCAAGACTACATAGAAATCCAGTTCCCAATACACAAATAGACATGCTAATGTGGTAGAGAACATAGAAGGCCTAAACCCTAAACAAAAACTAAGGAATACTGAAAGCAGGGAAAAATAATCTTCCCCAGGGCAGAACACACCAATTGGTTCTCCAATACCAAATGGTCAGCCCTGAAAACACACATACAAATAACATTCACTATACAGACTGGCAGATTACACTTATATATTTAGGAAAGTATATAGACACATACAAACACGTAACAAATTAAAAAGAAAGAGGTCATAAATTTGAGTGAGAACATATATATACAAGTAACATTATACAGACTGTGCAGGTTTTATATTTAGAAATGTACACATATATATGTGACAATAATTAAAGAGAAAGAAGCCACAAATTTAAATGAAAACAAGGGGTACATGGGAGAGGTTGAAGGAAGAAAAGGGAAGGGGAAAACGAGGCAATTGTAATATTAAAAAATAAAAAATTACTTTTAAAAAGGTATGAAAAATTATATTTAAAACAAACCGGCTAGGCAGTGGTGATGAATGCCTTTAATCCCAGCACTCAGGAAGCAGAGGCAGGCCGCTAGTGGCCACCCTGATCTATAAAACTAGCTCCAGAACAGCCAGAGCTGTTACACAGAAACTTTGTCTCAAAAAACAAAGAACAAACAAACAAAAAACCCAAACTGAACAGGAAACTTACCCTAAAAAACGAAAAATATCTGTAAGACAAATAAAAATTCCTATAGGTACTTATCAAGCTTGTTAATGTAGACAAAATTAAAAAAGCTTAAAATACAAAAAAAAATCTTCATATTTGGTTAAAAAAAAAAATGAACTATTGTTCATATGCTTGCAATCTTAGCACCTAAGGACTGGAGCCAGTAGAATCGGGAGTTAAAGGTCAACCTCAGCTATCTGAGACCTGTCTCTGGGGAAAAAATACCAGACATATGATGTCTTTCAAAACTAACAATTAGGTTAAGTATCTGATTCCACATTAACTAATACACAGTAGTAGCAATTCAATTCTCAAAGATATAATCATTCCCATAAAATGTTAAGGTAGTTTTTACATATGAATTCAGTCAGTCTTGTATGAGCCTCTGAATACACAGTAGTAGCAATTCAATTCTCAAAGATATAATCATTCCCATAAAATGTTAAGGTAGTTTTTACATATGAATTCAGTCAGTCTTGTATGAGCCTCTGAAGTGGGTGGCCCTCTACTGGCATTTTACACAGTAAGCAAGCTAGGTACTGAAAGGGTAGGGAAAATGATCTAGTCTGTTAAGCATAGAGCTGTGATAAGAAAGAAATCTGGCTGAGCCTCAGCTCTTACTGCTATATCCTGTCAACACAGGTTTCGGTTTTAATCAAAACACTAAGTTATAGAAAAACAACAAAAAATTGGAGTCAGAAAGCCGACTTCTATTTCCAGAATTGTCCCTTTCAAGAGCTAAAGTTTAGGGCTAGGTTATCTGATGATAACTTGGTGAGTATACTTTAACAAGTCTATTAATCAGACACAGGAAGCATTGTCTCTCATTGGCTTAATGAGCCCAACAAACAAGTGTACGAAAAGTTCTACTAAAAGCTGGGGTTACCAACGCTGGGTCTTATCTATAAACTGTTCATGCACTTTGCATTTGTTCTGAGTAAAATTTGTCCACTGAATAACTTCAGCGATCACTCTAAATCTTTGTTTTTAGATTTGAACTCATACCAAAAGTTCATTAAAGCTAACAACTATAAATCCCACAGTTTTTCGAAACCCACCAGACTCCTTTGTCTTTTGAAGTGTTGACTGCCTAATGGAAGCTTCCAGATGTACTACTCTAAGAAACTCACTTGCCTTCAGGACTCTGGGAGACTAAGTACTGTGAAAGTGCGCTGTCAGCACTTTGAGTTTCAGCATAGTGGTGAGACACTTAGCCGATGGATCACTCCTTGTTCTCATCCTCCAGCACACAGAACACAGCACAATGTATTCCCCGGAGCAATTATTTTACCTAAGAACTGAGAGCACTTTCAGTGCACACTTCAGTGTCTCCCATGGGTCTCAAATCGAAGGAGACCACTAACTTACAAGAAAATCTGTTCCACCTAACAACACTGGAAAGGTCTCTTACCTCTTTATTGAGACATCTAGATCTTTTAGACAGTCTACAATTGTGCTTCTGTGCCTCTGCACAGCATTATGATCTGTCTGCACAGTCTTCAACAAAGATGTCAGAGCAACATATCTGTAGGGAATAAAGTATAAAAATATCAAATGCAAAATTCAAGATTAAGTTTTCCCTCTGCCTAAATAATAACAAAGATGTCTAATAGGTAAGAAAATGCATGCACCTTCAAATGTTTCGGGATAAACACATAACTAGTGAATATGAAGTAACATCTTTAAAGGAATAAGAGCAGAATCTATAGTAGTGACAAATTGGAGAGGCTTAAGAATTGGCCTTTTTTTCACAACTTACATTGTTTTCTAACTCCAAAAAATCAATTTCCAGCCTCTGGGAAGAAGCTGCTTAAAGATGGCAGCTGTTTTTCTATAGACTATTAGCAAAAGTAAAAATTACATAAAGGCAAATTCTTAAAATTATATCCATTTAAAATTCTAAAAGCAACTGACTCAGCGCTTTCTAAATCTTCCAAAGATTTTTAGTTAAGTACATATGCTTTTTCACACTGCCTTACCTACAAAGTACAAGAGGAAGTTATTTTTATTTGAAACATTCTTTTGAATGTTTTCTGTTCTTTTTTATAGCAGTACCAAAATTGGTTCTATAAAAATTTCAGTTTAAAGCTGGGCATGGTAGTATGCACCTTTAATCTCGGCACTAGGAAGGCAGTGGCAGGTGGATTTCTAAGTTTAGGCCAGTCTGCTCTACAAACGAAGTTCCAGTACAGCCAAGGCTACACAGAGAAGCCCTGTGTCAAACCACCCTCACACACCCAAAAATTAATTTGAATTTAAGATTCAAAGCCATGGAATTGAGTAGTTGCTACAAAGACCCTGTGGTCCAGAAAGCCTAAAATGTTCACCACTTGGCCCTTTGTAAGATGTTTGTTCTTGACTCATAAGTTAAACTAAAAATTAAACAGTAAAGGAAACTTTAAATTCTTTACAAAACAGCAATTTAAAAAATTCTGACTCCAAACTCTAAATTATATAATATACAGTATACATAAAACGCTGAGCAAAGCCACTTTGCAAAATACTAATTTTTATAATGTAGAAGACATGGGAAGTTTTTCAGCTGACTTACCTAATATTTTTGTCATTGTTCAATAAGAATCGACCGAGAATATTTATGGCTAGAACCTAAAGAGAAATAGCATAGGTTTTTTGTTTTGTTTTTTAATCTAGAAAACTTGCATATTTATATTGCTTTCTAACTCTGCTGAATCAATTTCCAGCCTCTGGGTAGAAGCTGCTTAAAGATGGCAGCTGGTTATCTACAGACTATAAGCAAAAGTAAAAATTTCCTAAGAGCAAATTCTTAAAACCATGTTTTATTTCAGGGACCAGAAAGACGGCTCAACAGATAAAGTTGCTTGTCACCTAGCCTAATGATCTGATTTCAAGTTCCAGATTTCATATGTTGGAAGGACAGAACCCATCCCCTCAAGTTGTCCTCTGACCTCTATGTATGCATAATAGTGAACATGTATAGATGCACATGTCCAAAATAAATTCTTTTTAAAAATAACATACAATTTCAGCAGTACTTACTGAAATTAATGGAAGACATAATGAAAATTTAATCTATTTACAGAATGCTACCCAATTCTGGAATGATAGTACGTCATCTAAGATCTTGAAAATGAAAGACAAATACATAGTCCATTTCAGTAGTTTAACCCTATAAATTTTTTCTGACAAATATAACTGCATAAACATACACACAAAGTCTCCTGGAGAAATACCAACAAGGAACAAATGACAGGAGACATCTTAGCTATTCATCAATAACAAACCTGCTGGATATACTACTGATGTGTATAATAGAGTCCTATGCATGCATTTCAAGAACAGCATATCTAACACATGACAAAACCCAAGTGAACCTTAACATTATACTAAATAAAGATACAAGCAAGGGTATAAATATATGATCGCATTCATATGAGATAATTATATTGTGAAATAATCTGTTGTTGTCCCCATTTCTTGGCATATAGCTCTTAAATCTCATTTAGATTTTATTTTTTCCAAAAGATTTGTTTTAAGGTGTGTGTGTGTGTGTGTGTGTGTGTGTGTGTGTGTGTGTGTCCCTGACCTCACAGACCAAAAGAGGTAAAGTTACACTGAACTGCCCAACGTGGGTGCTAGGAACTGAATCCCAGTCTTCTGGAAGAATAGCAATCATTAATAACCAGCAAGCCATCTCCATTCCCACATTTAGATGCTATAAGCTATAAACTCTTGATGGAGCCCTGAACAGTCTCAGGATAAGACTAGTTTGTCAGAAGAAGCAACCATGTTACTGGAGGGTTGGAGCTTGCAGCCCATTCCCAAGATCCTAGAAAAGGAAAAGTGCAGAGAGCTATAATCATCACTGATGGCCAATGATTTAATCATTCATGCCTATATAATGAGGTCTCCATAAAAACTAAAAGAACAGGGTTCCTAGGAGCTTCTAGGTAGCTAAAACACATGGGAGTTTTCTGAAGGATGGTATATGCAGGGAGAATGTTCCTTAGCCCTCCTCATATGTTCTGCCCATTATGTTTCGCCAATATAGATACTCATCTGTATCTTTTGAGTATCCTTTACCATAAACAATACAGGTAAGTATCCCTCTTAATTCTGTAAGCCGCTCTAGCAAACTAATTAAGCTTGTAGAGAGGGATATAGGAACCTAGAATTACAGCTGGCTGGTTAAAAATATCAGTCATATAAGTAGCATTTGATGTGAGAGATAGTACACTGGAACTAAGCCTTCAATCTGACACTACTCCAGGTACGAAATATTTGAAGGGAATTACATTAGAGAATACCAACTGGTGATCACTGAAAATATCTCCCCCATGTCTGATGCTGGAAGTAAAATATAAAGTAATAGTACAGATCAGAAGGGGAAAAAATAGCCCATTTCTTCTTTCCCTTGGCTGAAGTAATGGGGCCCAAGGCCTTGAGCATACTAAGCAAACACTCTACCACTGAGCTGCCTCCCCAACACATTTTGTTGTTTGAAATTTTTTCTGTATCTCTGCAGAGGTATTGAGGGGAATCCAAAGACAGAACAAAATAGTGGTTTTTAAGGACTAATTTCCCAAAATAAACCCTCTTTTCTTCAAAATAAATAATGAATAAATAAATAAGGTGGAGAAAACAGGAGCTGGAAAAATGGTGCAGTGGTTAAAAGCACTGGCTGCTCTTCCAGAGGACTTGGGTTCAATTCCCAGAACCCAGTGGTAGTTCACAACCATCTGCTAATCAAGTTCCAGGCATCTAATACCCTCTTCTGGCCTCCATAGGCACCAGATACACATGCGGTACACCAACATACTTGCAGTAGAACCAACCATACACATAAAATCAATTTAATTTAAAAAGTTAGAGGATAATAAACAGAAAAATTTGGAAAGACAAGAAAAGCACTGGACAAAGATGGTAATATTAGCTATTAAGTTATATAAATGCACTAAATCCATTAATAACCATCTTTAAATAATACAAGTGGTAACTTTTGTTATATATATTCTACCACAACACACCTGGTCTTAATGTATAAATAGGAAAGTAGCTTTAAGATAACGTTTTCATCTGACAGAGTAGCGAACAATATATATGCTGCTGTTTTTGCTTTAAGAGAGAAAAATAGAACTTGATCCAAGTTGATTTGGTACATATAAATATCGTGATACTATACTTTAGCTGGTAAGTATGTTTTTTAAAGGCTTTGGACTAGCGATTCTACTATTAACAAATGACCAGACTGATGAACAAATTTATGGGGGAGAATTCCATAGAACTCATCATTTAATGAGAGGAAACAATGAAAAAAATAGGAAACTAACATTAGAATATCATCCTAGCAATTATTGTAGACAAGAACATCTGATGGATACCAAAAATCATGGGCAAAAGCTTTTAAGTATATTTGCACAGGTTCAAAGTGTCTCCTCCAATAAAATTTAATTAGAAAGGGTAAGATAGTAATTTTATAATTCTAAAGAAACCCAGAATATGGAGCTAGAGAAACGGCTTAGCACTTACTAGCTTGGTGCTCTTGTAGAGGACCTGGGTTCAATCCTTAACACCCATATAAGGACTCACAATCACTAATAGCTAAATTTACAGGTGACGCCCTCTTCCAAACTCTGTAGGAAGCAGACATGGACATGGGGCATATATACACATGCAGGCAAAACTCATCCACATAAAAAATAAAATATAGATAGAGGGGTAGAAGAGTCACGCCGAGTTGGTATCACAATGGTAAGAAAACTAGTAGGTGACACTTTGTATGCTAAACTACAAAGGACATGTCAAGTCTGTGGAAGTTGGCCAAGAAAAGCATAACTTTAATTAAAATATCAGACTAAATTGAGTTACATTCTACAAAACAATAGGTCAATACTTCTAAAGTGTCAAAATCACAAAAGATAAAGAGAGACTAAGAACTAACAGACCAGGACACTAAAGAAGTGACAAATATAATATGGGCACATGGACTCGATCCTGTAACAAAAATCAAATGCCATGTGAAAACCTGGCAAAATCTGAATAAATTCTACAATTTACTTAATAGTAGAGTGCCAATGATAACTGCTTGGTTTTCATAAGATGTATAAATTTGCAAGGTTTTATATTAGAAACAGATGAATAAAGGACATAGTATATATAGGCACTCTAGGGCTTCAGGGACTAGAGATAGCTAAGCAGTTGTAAGCAAACACTTGCTATTCTTTCAGAGGATCCAGATCTGGTTCCCAGCACCCACATTAGGCTGCTCACAACCACTTGTAACTCCAGCTCCAGAGAAGCCAGCATTCTCTTCTGGCTTCCATTGGCACTGCTCTCACCACAAGCACAATCACATACATATACACAACTAGTAAAAAAATACTTTTGAAAAATCTAAAATTCTGTCAAAGTTAAGTTGAGCACACCTATAACTCCAGCACTGGGAGGCAAAGGCAGAAGAATTAAGAAATTGAGGACAACCTACACTACAGAGGAGTTCCAGGCCAGCTCAGTCTAACCATAGACAAAGCATCACAAGAAAGTGTCTTCCTCTGCAAGGAAATCTGATAGCTACATGCAAAAGCTACAGAGCTAACATTTCCCTTTTTCTATACTGCTGGGACTGCCTGAGCTTCTTGCTCTAAAAGTTTATTCCTCAAATAAATTTCCTCAAATGCTGTATCTCTAACTTGTTTAAATAATGTCTAATTTAGGTTGTGGCTCTAATAAAAGCTTAGTTTGAAAGGTGTCCTTAAAAAATAGCAAGAGCTAACACTACTTTAGTTTTCCAAGCTTTATTATTTTCATCAAGATTAAAGCATAGAAAACACAGCATTATGCATTAGTACACCAGTCCTACCTAAAGTTCCAAATAGGATCCAAATAGAATGTTTCCAAAATTCTGAAGCCCAATTCAATCACTCTAATTAAAATGCTTAGAAGGAAAAGAAGATTCAAAAAGACTTACTCGCAATCCACTCTCTGATTTAATATCCATGATAGTCAAAACCGTTTCATAAAGAATAGCATTTCCTACATTTTTACTAGTCTCTGTATTAGTGGCAACCTGAAAAGAAAGAGGAGCGCATGAGTGATAAGATATGCCAACAAGACATATTGAGATTAGAAACAGAAACTACTGGCCCTAATTAGATTCTACTTTCTGCTGGATGAAAATGAAAATAATATACTCCAAGTTAGATCAACTCACCTGTGCTAATATATCATTCATAGCTTCACTTGAATCATCATCATTTCGTCCTAAAATTCTTAATAACCGCAAAATTCGTACCTAGCATGTAAAATACAAAAAATGCCAAAAAAATTATGTCTAACACAAACAAATCTCACTCGGTATGAAACTCAAATAATTCAAATGAAGTTTTAGAACCCATTAGAAATAAGTGAAAAGAATTTTAACACTTTTTAAAAGAATCCATGCACACTTATACATTTAATTAAGTTAAAAGTTAACCCATCTTTCATGGCCCCATATCCTTTAGCTACTTAGCTGATAATCAAGAACCCAAGTATCAGATAAATTTTATATTTATACAGTAATTTTATTAATTAAATACAATACCCATTTGTTCCTGGTGTACTTATTAATTATTTAGTGATTAATGAATTACTAAAATTTGTAGCCTATATAAACTTAAAATTAAAAAAAAAAAAACATTTCTTCAAAAGTATTGAGTTCAAATGACATTCATCCAAAATACTTTTAAACCTCACCTGCAAAAAGGGGTCACTGATACCAGAAACATCATGTTCTGGGGAATATCCGGACATGATGAGGTTCTTTAGAATACGAACTAATTGGGGCACAAGCTGCGGAAAGGAAAGATGCATCAAACCACCACCAACAACAAAGTGAATATTTAAGACTATATTTTCAATAAGCAGATTCTTCAGTTTAGAAAAATGATGCAAGGAGTCTGAGTCCAAGAAATACTGCTACAATACAGTACTGGAGATTGTTGGAAAGTATAACTCGGAAATATTACTTTATCAGGATAAAAACAAGCCACATCTTTTTCTTTCAGAGTTCTATTTATAAAGACACTAGAAATCTCAGTGGGCCAAGAGCCTATGGGAACCAAATAAAACAGGCCTGTGGGGTATACTGCAGCTCTACTTTTGTAGAACTCGAAACTTGGGTAGCAACAAAGTCCCTTTTTATCCATTCTAACAAATTCACATAAACCAATTATAAATTCATATAAACCATGATCTTATTAAAACATAAAGCATACCATACTCAAATATAAGAAAGAAAGAAAAAGTCTCTCCCATGAAGATAGGTTAGTCAAGTATCCTTTCCCGACAAGCAACAGGAAATACCAAAGCGATCAACATGAGCCAAATAGAAAAGATAAGTGAAGAGAGCACACCTAGGACATCAAAGTCCTACTCCTTACTCATAGGATAGAATTCTGTCACAATTGAGTATGAGCACTCAATTAGGTTTTCTTGTCTTAGCAAAGACTATACATTCATTACAGTCAAGAATTCCTCTGTCCTTCCTTTACCAGGTCTGTTCAGAGAAACATTTATTACTGTCAATCTAAAGTTACAGGGCTTTCAAGGAAGTAAGCACTCGTTTCCTTTTTGCTGATCAATCACTTCATGTTAAACGCCTATTCCAAAATGTCTGCCACAACTGAATTTTCCCAGCCTCCAAATGAAAACTTCAATTAACTAACTGGATGAACAGCTCTTATTTCTTAAAACTAAACAAGGAGGGGTACAAACACTGCAACTTTCTAAGGAAATCTGAACAGGGTCAACTCTAGAGCAACTCATTATGTCTCCTTCTTTGTGTTTATGCTGTTCCCTCTCTACTCCCACACCTAGAAAGGTCGAGAGTAAAACATGCCAAGCTACACTCAAGACATGCACCCAAAACATTCAAAACATTAAGGCCATTTACAAATGCAAGAGAACATAATGTGAACTTGAGTTAGCCATAATCCTTCAGAATTTAGTGACTCATTCAAATCATCAAACAAAACATGAATGTGGACAACTCCAAGAATAAGACAAGTCTAAGCTATGGAGATCTGTAAACTGCAAATAAAATCTCAGTAAGTCTGTGAAGACAAGCAGTTCACACAGTCATCATTTGTGTACTACACACAACTCTGATCACTTTTTAATATCCAGTTTAGTTCTTGGAGAAGTCCTTTTTCCTTGGGCTACTAAATTCAGAAACTGTTTTATTTGCTGCCAAGACCAGCACATTGCATAAGACTGTCCTGGGACAGAAAGCACACAATTAAGTATTCAGCAGACAAGTTCTTGGAACCCAGCTTTATTTTTCAGACAAAAATGCAAGTTACTAAAACCGATGACAGGACAAATAACATAAGGTGACAGAGGGAACGCTGCAGCCAGGAACGTCAGTTGGTGCCGGGTACTCCACCTCTAAATCCTTTCAACACCCCAAAGATTCTCAGATTAAGTCCCAGTAAGAGGGAAATAAAAGCTCTTAGAAGTATGAGGAGCTTTTTCAGGTATTAGTTACCCACAGATGGCTCTAAACTGTCTACTTCAAGAAGAGCAAGTTTTGTGTAAGGGCTCCAGACAGAACTGGAATGGCCATGAGCAAAGCTGCCAGGCAGCTGCTCCTAGTCTCTCCCATGAAGATGAAGGGAAGATATAGGAGGAGGATTACAACAAGGGAAGGCTGCAACTGAAATCCAAGGCTGACTTTGGAGTCAGGAGTTTAAGAGACAAGACAGAAACTGGACCAGAAAGTTAGCCAAAAATGCTAGAACAAATAGCTCAGGGTATTAGGCACAGCTTCAGCATTAGTATAGTTTAATGGATGGATACACAAAAGCTACAAAAGACCTAAAGCCAGCATGCACCATCTAAAAAGAGGGTTAATTCTTACCTTTTCATTCTAACATACAGCAGGATTCCAAACAGACAACAGGAACAAAACATACAAAGCAAGCATTAGGGACAGATACGGGTCTCAAACTATTTTACATTAATTTAATCAAGACATGAACATCTAAGGGAGAATAAGGCAAAAGAAAGAACGAAAGAAAGTGAAAGGAGGGAGGGAGGGAAGGGGGGAGGGAGGGACGGGGGGAGGGAGGGAAGGAGGGAGGGAGGGAGGGAGGGAGGGAGGGAGGGAGGGAGGGAGGGAGGGAGGGAGGGAGGGAGGAAGGAAGGAAGGAAGGAAGGAAGGAAGGAAGGAAGGAAGGAAGGAAGGAAGGAAGGAAGGAAGGACCCAAAAAACAAAAAACTGTCGTTAGATCTAAAATTTTAAAAATGAGCTCTTTCAGGAGTGTTTAGCAACCTCTCTAAAGGGATCAATACATGTAAACTATACAAAGAACAAGAACCCTCTCAGTAAGCAAAGGGAAAAATGAAACTGCCTACTTTAAAATACTATGAAAAATAGGGAAAGGAGGCTGGGCAGTGGCGTAAGCCTTTAGTCCCAACCCTTGGGAGACAGAAGCAGGCAAATCTCTGAGTTTGAGCCAGCCTGTCCTATAAAGCAAGTTCTACAGGACAACCTAGGCCACACACAGAAACCCTTCGGGGGAGGGGGGGGCTTTAAAAAGGTGGAAATATCACAGGAACCAATGACCTCAATTGAACACTGTAACAAAGTAATAAAAGTAAAAATTCTGTTTGCTGTTCTCACATTAAGAAAGAAATATAACCTATCTTTAAAAAATTTTTTTATTTGTAATTTGACCTCAGGTTACATTTTCTGGCTTGCTATGAAAGCAGTAGATGAAACACATGAGCAATTTGCCAACAACAAGGAAAGACTTCTATTCTGAAGGGGGAAACACTACACTAGTGCCAGCTCTTATTTACCTAAATCTGGCTTCCAGCCCTACCACACAACAAGGCTAGTCAAATCCTTTATTCAGCTTCATAGCTTGCTTTCAAAAGAAAATCCTAAATGAAAAACAAAACAAAACAAAAACAATCCAAAAAAAAAAAGACAGGTACTTTTCAGGAAAACCATCTTTCAATCAACAAAGGAGAAAGCACACATAAGGCACCTACCTTTCTGAAATGTGCAAGCATGTCTGGGCTCCGCTCACACATCTCTGTGAGGAGGACTACAGATGTGTGAAGGACACCTGAGGAAAGGCCAAAGGGAAGCAAAAATGAGGGCTTACTCAGCTTCAGAGAGCAGGGCTACATTTCAAAAGGAGACCTACTACTCCTGCTTTTCAATCCCCAAGAATCAAAGCACTGTGAAGAATACTTAGCAGAAGCAAGTCTGTCCATTTAGAACATCCACGTTCAGTTGGTATAAACTATATCTCTCCTGCCCCATTCTTAAACAAATTATTATTAGCTACACCCTGACAAAAACCTTAGTAACATACTAAACTTTCAGATAAAATTTATCAAAAAAAAAAAAAGACAAGTAGATTTGCTTGTCCCAAAGTCAGAAAAAGGAATCTCTGAAGACTTTTCACTAAGTAATAAATGACAGACCTACCTAAACTTTCATTTGTTCAACACTTGTGAGCATTCCAGCAGATTTAAATTAACTTCAATTAAGTCTGGTTTAAATTAATCAAATTAAATATATTGTGTCATTTTTTCCCCTCTTAGTATTTAAGACATAAAACTTTACTTGGATTGTATTTCACTGTCTTCAAGATAAGAACAAAAAGTGTGAGGAGAAAAAATAACCCAGTCACATTCCATTTAATTCCTCTCAAGTTTTATATAAAGGATATCTGAATGCACACTACAGAATCCTGTTAGAAATAACTCACAAGAATTTTTGCTAATTGTATATATATAACACGATAGCAAAAAAGATCTTTTATTATATAGTGGCCAAGAAATCAGAGGGCTTTTACACGAAAATTGAAGATATGAACATTTGTACACTGTACTGAACATTAATAACACAGGACAGGACCAAAACTAAAAGGTAGGCTTGCTATGAAGAAGCCAATTGAACTGTAAAGCTAGCAGCATCCTGCAGGCAAGACCTACACTAACTGTACAGCCTTGAGACTCAGGATGGACCCTTCCTTTCTTGGTACTTTAAGAGCTCATCCAAATCACATTACCATGGTTCTTCTCATTCAATAAATTTTTTGTTGCTGGTAAAAACATCTCCATAAGTTCAGGAACCTTCCTGATGACATGAACAGCACACAGTGCTGCCTATAAAAAAAATAAAATAAAAATAAAAAAATAATTATCTCAAGTAAGCCAGGGCAACCAATCTTATAAAAGAACTTCATCAACTAGTTCATTTATTAGAAAAATTAAGAGACTGGATAAAGGATTTATTATTTGTGAACTGCCTGGGGCTTTCCAATGTATACTAGTGAATTAATGAGAAACTTTAAGCTCACCCATCTCATTGTTTACATATTGCCAGGCACATGGGGAAAATGCTTTCAATTAGATCATAGTTAGTAGAAATTTATCACACAAGTTAAATGTGAGTGGAATTCTGGGGAACTAAAAGTAGACAAGGACTTCCATCCCTGATAATCATTCCTGAAGTAGATGATCAATACATCTAACAGTGTCATGTAACTTAAAGACTCCTTCCTGTAAGCCCAATGCTAAGTTTAACAGTATTTATCCAGTCCTCAAATGACTCTTAGGGGGGCTAGGGAATACAGCTCAGTGGCAGCTGAGTTTAGTTCCCAGTAAAAAGGAAGAAAAGGGGAGAGGAGGAAGGGAGGGAAGGTTATTCAGTGAAACGTACTAACTAGTTTTACAAAAAAAAAAAAAAAAGACAGTATTAGTAATATGTCCACCAGGAAAAAAACCAAACAGGTGGAGACTGACTGCAGCGACTGATCTAAGTAACAGCACTATCTCTCTGCATTTTATGAGGAGGTATTCAAACAAAAGTAGCTCCCCCAGTACTGAAGAAAAGGCACTGGTATACATACTAAGAAAGCCTGTACGTGCATCATTAACAATACACATCTTAGACACAGTAATATAACAAGCTTCTTTTACTCACATTAATAACAAAGTAAATACCAATAAGATGGCAGTTTATGCTCATTTCAAGGACATACACATTTTGTACTTCCTTTACCAGTCTCAAGACTGAAGCAAAATTTTGCACTCAATAAAAAGTTTATTAGAAACAAACAAAAACAATCAAGTTAAATGAATAAGAGCATTCTCTTTGCATTACTATTCCAATCAAGCACATCAACTTTAACAGTGGTCTCTTCATCATTCCCTCACAGCTATCTGGGACCCACACAGTGGAAATGTCCTTTTAGAGATCCAAGATTCTCCTTTTAGAGTACAAAGAATTGTGCAGATGTGCCAGTTATTAGAACAAAGTCAATGAAAAACTGTTCATTACCATAATTTTAATATGTGAGATAATTTACAAAGTACTCAGATGTGCAACTGAGGGCATAATTTATCTATAAATTATTTCTTTAAAAAAGAATCAAAATTCATGTATAATTCTTTTAAATATATTTACTGAAAAAAGAAAAGATATTTTAATTTCATCTAAGTTTTCAAAAACAAATACTGTGCTTTCTCATTTCCATAATACTCCTAATCCAGACAGACATTTGACTTACTGCAGTTACCTTTTTTCTTAAGTAAGAGTTGGAGGTTTTCAGAAGCTTCTCTACTTCTCCTGCAAGGTCTCTGCACATCTCTGAGGAGCCCATGCAGCCAAGGGTACAAAGTGCTAGTCCCTGTACGAACTGCGTACTATGATTAAGATCACTGCAAGAGAAAGGAGGGAAAGTAGAACAAACACTCATCCTCTCAAAGCAACCTACCAACTTAACTGAGTCTCAAGATGACTCCACTGATATAAAAACGTAGGGCTGGGGAGATGGAGTACAACAAAGTGCTGCCGCTTGCCTTGCAAACTTAAGAACTTGAATATAGATCCCTAGAACCTCTGCAAAGCCAGACTTAGAGGCACATAGGTGCTCTATGGCCAGATGGGAAGTGAAGACAGAAAAATTCTCCAGAAGCCTTGCAGGACTGCTAACCTAGGATATGTAATAGAACAAGAGAGATCCTGTCTCAAACAAGGTAGAAGACGGGACTGACACTAAGGCTACACAAGACTATGACACATACGTATGCATGTACACATACATGTTCTCTCTCTCTCTCTCTCTCACACACACACACACACACACTATATATATATATATGTATATATATGTATATTAAAATATATATAATAAAAATTCATTTTAAATTAACAGAATTAAGAAAAATGTTTATTCCAACTTTATTTCAAATTATTAACATAGTGAACCAATAGTATCTAAGTTTTCTATCCAAGGTTTCCAAAAGAAAGGTAGCAAGAATGTGTCCATTAGATATTAAGGAACCACTTTTGAAAACTTAACAACCACTAAAAGGAAAAAGATGGAGCAAAACTGTCTTGGAAGACTTCTAAGACATGATCTAGTATCGCCCAAAAGTAAAGAGTCATACTAACTAAAGCTCTTATAGTCAGGTGTGGTGGCACACACTTTTTAATTTCAGCACTTGGGAAGCAGGGGCAGGAGGATGTCTATGAGTTTGAGACCAGCCTGGTATACATAGCAAGTTCCAGGCTAGCCAAACCTATCCAATGAAACCCTACCTCAAAAATGAATGAATGATAAAAATCAGAAAAAAACATCTCAACTGCTGGTGAATCTAAGATAATATAAACACAACAAAAATAGTTATCTGACCCCTTTGATCGCATTAATGTTAGCCACCTCACATTAATTATTTTCTATATTTCTAGTTATACTTGTTCAAGAAGAAAAATCAGTAATTATTATTACTATGATAAAAATAGCAACAATGAAAATACCTTTAACATACTAAGCTAGATAGTAACAATGAGCCCTTCTAAGTGTGTTCTAACACATCAGTGTGGTTTGAGTGTCCTTGTATACTGGAAGCTGGGTCTCCAATGTGTTGATGGTCAAAATGTTGGACTCTAAGACAGAGTCCTGTAATTACTGAAGATCCAGCCCTCAGAGGTGGCACTGGTGTTGAGAACTAAGCATTTCTCATGAGGTTGAGCTGCTTTAAAGGAGCAAGAGATTCCTGCTTCCTTGAGTGATTCCCCTTCCCATCCATATACTCTTGCTGTGTGATACTGTCTGCCACAAGACCCTCCCCAGAAGCTAAGCAATTTGGGAGGCTACCACACCTTGGACTTTCTGCCTAAGACTCTGAACTGAAAAAATATTTTTTCTTTATATATTATAGCCTCAGGAATTCTGATATTAACAGAAAATGAATACATTATTATATATAATACTGTTTAATTCACTATTAACGCTAAAGTATTAAAAACATGAACTGTTAGACATACATCTTGAAATTATTGCTATTCAGAAACCAAATTATATGATTTACAATACCAGTTTCAGAGCATTTTCTATCATTTAGCATAACCTTCCTAATTGTGACCCTTTAATACAGTTCCTCATTTTGTGGTGATCCCAACCATAAAATTATTTCATTGCTACTCCATAACTGTAACTCTGCTAATGTTATAAATCATAATGTAAATATCTGATATGCAGAATATCTAATATTTGACACCCAAACAACCCATGGTATGAGAACCACTGGTTCAAAGGGTTTATGGATGTCTCAACAGTTCATAAACTCCAAACTGTTTTCATAATCCTATCATACTGTCAACTGTACTGACCTCTGCAGTCAGTAAAAGTGGCAGTGGGAAAACTGCTGGACCACAGTCCCAGTCAAGGCAGCATGGCATTGAACAGTAACCACTGTGTCAGCCACTGCTCGGCTGAGGTAAGAAGCAAGAGAGAAAGGAGAAGGAAAGCAGCTTCATCTAAACTAACAGCCAGCAGCAGCTGTAACTCCGTCACTCGGAATGCCAAGACCATCCTGGGCTACACCTTCTGAACTAACTTGTGAGCATATAACTTCAAAAGCAACAACCGATATGTGTTGCTAATGACATAATCCCAGCTTTGGAGTAAAAGCTGGAGTTTTGGAAAACTATCATCTCCACAAACTTGACAGTTTACAAATAATGGCTGTTCTGCTAACATAAGTGAAAATTCTAACTCATGAAATATTTTTGATATTTTATAATGAGATGCATTGGCATTCAGAAGATCCAATAACTTAGTGAACAATTTCTTTTCCCAAGTGGTTCCACTGTGGTATTATAAAATTATTCCTGGGTAAATGTTATTGCTTAAGGGATGTGTGAGATGGCTCAGGGGGTAAAGGCACTATACTGCCAAGCTGGTGATGAGTTCAACCTCCAGAACCCACAGGGCAGAAAAAAAAAAATCAACTCCCACAAGTTGTTCTCTGAACCCACACATGCACTGAAACACTCAGCCCAACACACACACAAAACAAATAAATGTTTAAAAATAATTTCTTAGCTGGGCAGTGGTGGCTCGTGCCTTGGATCACAGCACATGGCAGGCATAGGCAGGTGGATCTGAGTTCAAGGCAAGCCTGGTCTACAGAGTGAATTCTAGGACAGCCAAGGATATACAGAAAAACACAGTCTTGAAAAACCAGAGGAGGCGCACCAGTTCAGTTTTAGCATAGTAGCAAAGAATATTAAGTAACTTATTACTTAATTACTCTTGTCTTTGTGCTGACTTAACCAGATGCATACTAAGTAAACAAGAGTTCTATCTACCATGTGGCTACATATCCAGCTGTATTTATTTTTATTTTGAAACAGAGTTTGGCTAAGCTGCCAGATCCTTCTTGAATTTATTATGCAGCCCAAAGCAGGCCCTAAATTTGTGATCCTCTGGCCTCAACTCCAAAATAGCTGGGGTTGTGTGCCATGCAACTGCCAAGTTTTCCCTTCTCCACATTATACCTCCTAGATGCTCTCTACCTCCATCACGCAATGTACCACAATCAAGAAACTGAATGAAGACATGAACAGATGTCCTGAACATGAACTATCTTCCCTTGGTAAAATAATATAAAATAATGCCACTCTTCATGTAAGAATTTACTTTAGAAAAATATCTTCATAAAAAATTTTACTTATAGCTAGGCACATGCCTACAATTCCAACATGCTGAGGCAGGAGAATCTTGAGTTCAAGTCTAGCCTGGACTTCATAGTGAATTTGAGACATCTTAGCATTTATAATAGAGTAGTTTTTTTTTGTTTTTCTTGTTTTGTTTTGTTTGAAACAGGGTCTCACTATGTAGATCAGGCTGGCCTCAAATTCGCAGTGATCGGACTCTAAAGGTGTGTGATACCACACCCAGGTAAGATTTTATTTCAAAATAAAAACTAAACACAAAGGTTTCTTCTTTATCCAAGTGCCTCATTTTTCAACTTCTACCAAGCTACCAGCCTATCTTTGGTTTGGTATTAACTCTAACATGTCTTGATACTGGGCAGAACTTATCTGCACATGACTGAAAGGTTAAGTAACAGAGCAACAGACCATGAAAGAACCAACCAAAGGAAAAAAACTGCCTTACAGCCCTGACTTCCACATAGCAAATGCGGAAGACAAAAATTATGACCCTTTAAAGATATATTCTCATGTCACTAAGGACTGCTGTTCATATATTTTTCTACTCTCCACCTTGTTGCTTACAACAGTCCCTGGCATGTAGGCAAGTGTGCAATAAAGCTGAATAATTAATTGACTTGGTATGTTTACTACTCATATTTCATGGACACCCCCACAAAGAAAAACAATCCTTCCCAAATTAAGTTCAGAGACTGCATTTAAATGCTACACTTCACAATTACAAACTGTAATTCTCATTTTGAAATATTCTACTACACTGAAAAGGTTTAATTAGATCACTACTAACAGAAAAAAAATATACAATTTAAGTGTCTATAAAGATGGTCATTTATACCCCTAATGACTATCCTCTTTCTATTTTCTGTCAAATATAGAAATATCACAGACAAAATAAAAATTTTAAATATTGAATTCACTGATAAAAACCAAAACTAAAAGGTACTTCTGACCATTTAAGATGTGAAGAATTTCCATAACGTTCTAATAAAATCCCTCTATTTTCTTTTTATTTGTATATATATGTATTTATTTGTATATATATATATGTCTATCTCACCAAACAGTCTAGATTAGCTTTGAAATTGATCACCTGATTGAGTCTTGCAAGTGGTGGGATTACAGGCACATGCCACTGTACCTGCCTCAGTTACTGGCAGAGAAACAACTAACTAACTCTCCCCCACTCCCTACCTCTCTCTTGTCCACCCAGCAGGTGCTTGGTAGTCACTACACGAGGTAAAGAAGTATAAGAACCGCTGCTGCATCAGTGAAGAAGAAGAACTGGACTTTAAACAATGCTGTGTATTAAGTTCAGGACCCAAGTCATACTGCACCAATTACACTTCTAACCTTAGCCCTATAGAAGTGGAAGGAGTCAGAGTTCCAGACTAGCCTGAGGCATACACAGCAATACTCTGTGTCAAAAAACATTTTCAGGGCTGCTCTGAGATGGCTCAATGGTAAAGCACTTGCCACACAAGCCTGATGACCTGAGTTCACGTAAAGGTGGAAAGAGAACCAACTCTGTAGGGTTGTTCTTTGACTTACACACACACATTGGCCACTCTCTCCTTGCATATTCAAAATACAAAATATGGAAATCTAGATCTTATAATGCTTTCTACTCTTTTCAAAGAACATGCAAATATTTACCTATTTGCTAATTATGTATTATGTCCAAAGATGTAAGGCGATGCTTTCATGTTCTTTTGCTTAGTATCTTTACAGTATTAGCTATAATTCAGAGACACTCAAATATACTCTGGACAGTAAATTTAAAATTAGTAAGTAGACACTCTTACTCTCATAAGAAATTCTTAAAAGAGCAAAACAGTTGTCATAAGGGAAGGAAAGGTAAGACTTACTTCTTGATACAATTGGTCATGAGAAGATGCACATCTTGTCTTTCGTCTAATAACAGCATTGCTCCTAAATACCCAATGCGCTTGTCTGTGAATTTTTGTGAGGCGATTAGCTTGAGGCACTCCAACTACAAAAAGAAAAAGAAAAATGAAAAATAAAGAAAAAAAGAGGAGAGGTGAATAGAGAAAGAAAAGCACTGTTTTTAATTCACAATTCACAGGAACTGGAGTTTGAATTTGTATAGCTCAGGGGTTAAGAGTAAGCACTTGCTGCTCCTGCAGAGGACCTGGGTTTGGTTCACAACACCCATTATCAGGTAGCTCACTATTCCTGACCCCAGGGGATGTGACTCCCCTTTCTAGCTTCCTCAGGCACTTGCACACATACATAAACATAAAATAATAAATCTTTTTCAAAGATGTGGCTAATTTGATAATCAAAACACTCAATTGGAAATAAAGCACTAAACAGTATCTTAAATAGCAAAATATACAATGAACTCCAGAATTTTGACATAACATGGAAAGTACTACATTTAGGGCTTGAACTAAGGAATAAAATGTAGAAAAAAAATAAAATCTCCAAAGCAAAACACCATAGTGATACTAATCTAAAACGTTTTCTTTTTTTTTTTTTCTTCAGAAAATTATTGGAAAAGACCTTATCTAGCATATGTAAGGTTCTAGGATCACAAAACAATAAAAACAACTATTATTAACTAACTCTTCAGGACTAAAGAGCCCTTATACGTAAACTGAGCCTTTCTTGAAAGTCACAACTACTCTTACACACTTTAAGGTTTCATCTGGACAAAAAGGGGCGGGGGGGGGGGGGTGTCAAACATTCCTTCTGGGTTAGTATTTCTCAAAGGGCACACACAAATCAAACTGTCCAAGAAGTGCTATTAAATTGAATCCCACATCTTCACAGAAGCCTCCAACAAAGACCTGTACATGTAGGAAACAAGAGTCATGTGAGACTTTCAATATGAATTCATCTAATGGGCTAAAGTGAAATGGAAGGAAGTAAAGCACTTCACCAATAAGACTGTCTCAGGCTATTTCTAATTGTTAATTTAGGGTGCCTTTTAATCACAAAAGCAACTCAAGTTAGTTGACTTCACCATCACAAAGCTAAGATCCTAGACCGGGATCAAAAGAGAGAACCAGAACGGACTTTCTAGAGGGGTGGGGAACAGGAGAGTGAAGATGGAAGTGGCAGCCCTGCCCTTCTTGCTACATATCCCATTCAAATCTTAAAGACAATTTCTAACCCGAAGTTGACATTGTTTTTACAATGTGTGCAGAAAAGGCCCTGCTGGTGAAGGACACAATCAGAATCTGAAATGCTGCCAAAAATTCCCTTTTTAAGCAGGCCTGGTAGGGCAGGCCTGTAATCCACCATGGCAGAGATGGAGGCAGAAAGGTCAATTCAAGGTCAACCTCAGCTACAGAGTAGGTTTGAGGCCATCCTGGGCTAAAAGAGAGACTATCTCTTAAACACACTAGAACAAAAATTCTATATTAAGTTATTTTTCAAATAATCCATTTTAATAATTTTATAACAACTTTGTCATAGAAGAAAATGCCAAGATTCAGATATCACAAAAGTATCCATTATCATTACTGAACCCTGTTCATGGCCAGTTTTAAGCACTATGCAAATAAACTATCCAAAAAAACATTTTATTTAGATTACCTAATGAGCAGGACATACTCTGTATGACATCACACGTTGTTAGGAATGTGTCACACAAAAGTCACCATTTCTTTCTTTCTCGAGATATATTTCATAAATCATAAAAATGATTTTCATTTGCTTGACTTAATTTTGTTTTCTGTGAGCTGCCTTGTCACCATCTACCTCCACCCCAGGGCTCAAGTTACTGGACTTCATGACACCATGCCCAGCTTGTTAAGTAGGTGCTGAGATTTGAACTTGGGTCCTCATGGTTATAGAACAAGCACTCTTAATCACTGAGGGAGCCATCTTGCCAGCCAATGACTTTTTGAAACCGGCTCTCTCACTGGCCTTTGGGCAGGTTAGCTGGTCAGTGAGTCCAAAGGATTCTCCTACCTTGATCCCCAGCAATGAGATGGATGACAAGACACACCATAACACCTAGCTTCTACTTGATTCTAGAGAGCAAGCTCAGGTTCTCATAATTGCTGCACAAGCATGTCACTGACTGAGCTAGCTCCCCAACCCTAGCCCCACTATATTCACATCCCAAACAATCTTAAAGGGAAACTAACTTGTATACCAAACTCCATGGCCAAATTCAAAAGACAAATGCACCCTGGAAAACATATTTGCAACTCATAAGGTCCTAGTAATAGCCTCCTACCAACTGATTGGAGAAAGACCAAAAATCCAATATTAAAATGAAAAAAAAAAATAGTCTAGACAATTCATAGAAAACAAAACAGTTAAACAAATAAAAAATAAAACAAAAAAATAAAAAATTATGCATGTGTGTGTCTGAATACACATGTATCTGTGTACACATGCATGTAGGGTGCCCTCAGAGGCTAGAAGAGGGTGTGCTTGCAAATTTTATGAGACTTTGACAGAAGCTAGAGCCATCCAGAGAAAGAACCTCAATTGAGAAAATGCCTCCAGAGATTGGGCAGTAGCCAAGCCTGTAGGGCCTTTTCTTAATTAGTGATTGTTGGGGAATGGTTCAGTCCATTATGGGTGGTGCTATCCTTGCTTGGGCTGGTAGTCCTGGGTTCTATAAGAAAGCAGGCAGAGCAAGCAAGGGAAACAAGCCAGTATACAGCACCCTCCATGGCCTCTGCATCAGCTCCTGCCTCCAGGGTTCCCACCCTGTTTGAGTTCATCCTGACTTCCTTTCATGATGAACAGTGATGTGGAGGTGTAAGACAAATAAAAATAGACCCTTTCCTCTCCAACGGGATTTGGTCCTGGTGTTTTATCACAGATAGTGGCCCTAAGATAGTAGGGTGTTGCTGTGACAAACCTAACCATGTTTAGAGGAAGACTGTGGAAGAACTTTGGGCGAGAAAAGCCATCTAGTTATTATAGGAACTTGGAAGATAAGACCTGTTGAGAGCGGTAAAGATGATAGAAACCTGGCTTGTGAAGTTTCAGAGGGAAGCAAAGACTTTGGGTGGCTTTTTGTGTGAAGATTCTATGGTTCCCATTAGCTGGGGCTAAAGAATCAGCTGTGATAAATAAGACACCAGAAATAACTAAAGTGAAACCTTTGATTTGTTGGAACAGTTAATGCTGGTCAGCTGGAGCTGAAAAATTAGTGGTGATCAAAAAGAGACCAGCTTCGTTGAAGTAAATAAAATCTTCTGGAAAGTATTTCCTGAGAGTCAGCAATTAACTGTGTTCCAAACATAGTCAAGGTTGTACTTGGTAGTGTAAAAGTCACCCAGGTGGTGCAGGTTTGAAGGTGTGACAGAGTCATTGAGAGACTTGGTGCTGTGTGGTAGCAGTAGAGTCCCTGAATAAAGCCCAGGAAAAGGTATTGGTAAAAGCGTAGCCCAGTTGGAGTGAGGGACCCAGCAGTTTTGGAGATGCTGGTGCCGTGAGGAGCTGGAGTTACAGGTGGTTGGAAGCCATGTGATATAGATGCTGGTACTAAATGCCAGTCCTGGACAAGAGCAGCAAACACTTAGCCATCAAGCCATCTATCTCTCCAGCCACTACTTTTAAATCTAAATTTGCAAAGACTAACATTCATTTGATAGCATGAAGCCTTTACAATAGGAGCAGAAACTGGCACAAATGTAGAAAGTTCTGGTCTGTTTAAATTACAAATATATAAAACCTTTGACTCAGCAATTATTGTAAGAATCTGCACTTAGAATCACATATGAAAAGTAACAATAGTATAGGAAGATGGAAAATGGGCACTACTAACAAAACAACCAGTATAATGATTCATTCATGTAGCAAGACACTGAGCAAAATATATTACTATGGCCACATCAAAAAAGCTGGGGGTGGGAGGGGCGAGGACAAGCATATTTTTGCATTGCTGGGAACTGACCCCAGGGCCTTCTGAGGACTAGGAAGGCAAGTTCTCTATCACGTAGCTAAACACCATAGTCCAAAGGATTTGTTGTTGCTGCTGGTTTGTGCCAGGGTCTCTCAGTGTAGCTCTGGCTGTCCTGGAACTCAGTATGTGGACCAGGCTGGCTTCAGTCTCACAGAGATCCACACGCCTCTGCCTCCAAAGAGATGAGACTAAATTTGTGCATCATCACTGACCCGTAAGATTTTAGTTTTTACTTTTTATTTGTATGGGTTTTCTGCCTGAGTGTATGTCTGTGTACCATATGCCTGCCTGGTATCTGTAGATATCAAAAAAAAAACCAAAAAACACATCAGATTCTCTGGAACTGAGGTTATGGGCAGCTGTGAACCACCATATGAGTGCTGGAGATTAAACCTTGGTCTTTTGCAAGAGCAGCAAGTGTTTTTAACCACTGAGCCATCTCTTCAGTCCCTGAGTAATGATTATGATATACTGATATGGGTTACTGTTCAGGACAGGTAAGTGTCCAATGCAAACAATGCACTACAATCACCTGCAGATGCAAAATGTACATTAAGTATCTGAAAGAATGTTTATTAAGAAGTTGAGCAACTGGTGGTATGGAACAGATAAGCAATGGAAAGAATAGATTTTACCTAATCCTTTTACATCTCTCAAATTTAGAATCAATTAACTATCATTACCTATTCCAAAGAAAAATAATAAAAATACCAGACCAGTAGAGAATAATTAAATTCATTAATTAAAACAGAAACAAAAGTGGCTAGTGGTTAGAAAAGCTAATAGACTCCAGGGCAAAATTGTTCCGATATAGCTGGTCAGTATATATTTCAAAGTATAACAAAAGCACATTTGAATATAAGAATGCTTTACAAAATGAGACACTAGAATCTTGATAAGATGTAATGCTTAGTTGGGGGGGGTAAATAAGTCTTTTCAGAAGACATTCATAAAGATCAATTATTATGAGACTGCATAATTGCTGCAGGTGCTCATAAGAGCTTCTGTGTGTTTGTTCCTGACCCCAATCCTCACAAAAGCTATGCTTTTTTTCTGCTAGTAATCACTTTATATCTCCTATCAAATTCCCCTTTGTCAACATCACTATTTAACTTACAATGTCATGTATTTGCTTTTCCACAGGAATCTCTGCCTCTCTCCTACCATTAATCCCAAAGCCTGATAATAATCTCTTTCCTATTCCCTGAATTTCTTTTTAACTTTTGCTTCTAATTGTAAGACACTTTTGAGATGGTATGGTTACCACCAGCCTAACCTCTTAAACATATCCTGCAGTGTAGCAACCAACGTGCCAAATATTCTATTCTGATACTCAATTTAAAGCAAATGTATAACAAAATCAATATTTACAGTGTACACACACAGTCATTATGCATAAGATACTGTGAAAAGAAGGGTACCCAATTCTGGTGTGGGAAAATGATCAGAGAGAGGTTTCTATTTCCTTAGGGAACACATACTAAACTAGAGAGAAATCAGCCTGAATTGGGAGATGGATCACTTAAACCCTAATTCCACTTAGGGATCTGGGTTTCCAATCACTGTCTTCCAGGCAGTAATTAATTCTCTGCAGCTGATCTATGAAACAACCTCAGAACCCTCCTCAACAGGTACATTAAGGCAGCCATTAGCAGCCTAAGAGACTTGAAGCTATCAGTCCTCTCTGGAAGAAGCAGAGTCTTAGGAAGAATTCTCAAACTGAACTAGTGAGATCGGCAGCCAGTTTTCAAAGCATAGGACACTTCTAGGAAATTCTTTTTTATTTTCGGCTTTACAGCCTTTTGGACAGGATCTCCTGTATCCAGGCTGACCTTTAACTGTGTTCCCTGTGTACCTCAAGGATGACTCTAAACTCTTGATCCTCCCTCCTGCCTCTATCTCCCAAGTGTTGTAATTATAGTTATACACTAGAATGGCCAGCTACCTCAAAAGAATTGTGATAGAGTAGATTTTTAAGCAGAGGCTGTTTATTTGCTTATTTGCTGCTTTAGACAAAATCTTACTATGCTTACTATGTAGTCCTGGCTGCCTTAGAACTTGCTATGTAGATCAGGTTGACCTTAAATTCAAATAAATCTGCCTGCCTTGGCTTCTTCAGTGCTGAGATTAAAAGGATGCATAACCACACTCAGCTAAAATTTTTCTAGATTCTAGATAACTTTTATTTTTAAAAGAAAGTTTCAAACAAATCTTTATTATAAGAACTTTAGATCTGAGGAGAGGGGTCAGTAGGTAAAATGTTTGGTGTGTGAGCATGAGGATTTCAGTTCAGATCCCCAACCTCTGTAAAAAGTTAGGTTTGGGAGCCAGAGAGATAGATGGTTCAGTGGTTAAGGGCACTTGTTGCTTTTGAAGAGGACCTGGGTTCAATTCCCAGCACCCACATGGTGTCTCATGACCATCAGTAACTTCAGTCATAGGCTATCCAACAAGTATGCATATAGTATAGAAACATGTATGTGGGTAAAACATTGATATACATAAAGTAACATAATTTTTTAAATTTTTACTTATTTGTAATTTCTGGACATCAGTGTTTTACCCTTATATATGTCCATGTGAGAATGTCAGGTCCCCTGGAGCAGGAATCAGACAGTTGTTAGCTGCTATGTGGGTGCTGGGAACTGAACCCAGGTCCTCTGGAAGAGCACCCAGTGCTCTTAACCACTGAACCATCTCTCTAGTCCCTAAAAAAAAAAAAAAATTTTTTTTAAATTTAAGTCAGGCTTAAAGGCCAGTGAGGTGGCTTATTGGGTAAAAGTGCTTACCACCAAGCCATATGGTGGAAGAACAGATTTTCACAAAATAAACTATGATCTCCACACACAAGTCATAGAGCACATGTGAACACACACACATAAACAAAATGTCGTGTGTGTGTGTGTGTGTGTGTGTGTGTGTGTGTGTGTGTGTGTGCCTCCACGTGAGTCCACCAGCACATACACACCAAAAAGAAAAGAGCATCCAACAGGTTTCTCATCTTGTCATATTTTCCTGAAGCAAATACAAATGTCTTCTTTTATCAGTGTTTAATATGGTTAACCAGAGAAAAAAGGTGCTCCACTCTGTTAGATTTTAGAAGACTCTTACAGGAGGTCAAGAGAATAAATGGATTTGCTTGAAAATTTAACAATGGGGCTTTATGCCTATTTGTTTTATCTTAAAACAATTAACACCCTAGTTCACACACACATACACACCCACACACACATATACACACACACACTTTTGAAAAACAAGCTTGTTAAAATTACTACCATGTAGCCTCAAAACAACTTTACAGACCAGAAACCTTTTTTTCATGTCAGAAAAAATCTCTAAAACTTGACATTTATATTGAAGAATCATTTCTTTTAAGAAAAATAACTATGAAATATTTTATCCAAAAATATACAAAAACTCGAACACTAGCTGACACACCAACTACTTTTATCAACCAACATTTTACACTACTTAAGGTAAAGGCTGGGTGGTACCTAAAAATTTAGGGCCCTGTGCGTCTAGGTGAACAGTTTATCACTTTGTCAACAAACCTCAGATCCTTTTGCTGTCTTTAGAACAGGATCTCATGTAGCCTAGGCTGGCCTCAAATTCAGTGTAACTGAGATGACTTTGAACTCTTTGATCCTGCCTCTACTTCCAGGTGCTAGAATTACATACAGACTTATGCCATTTGAACTGAACTCAGGGCATGTTGCAAGCTAGGTGTAACTACTCTGCCAACTGGGCTATGTCCTGGGGCATTTATTTAATCTTCACCATAGGACAGTGCCTCACCAAGGTGTCCACGTTGGCTGTGCACTTCCAATCCTGCTTGCTTAGCTAGATTAGAGTTCTGCATTGCCAGGACAGCTTCCTTTATCTTTTAAATATCATAGTTTCAATTGAAGCCTCTGAATAGCAAGCCTCAGAGCCATTTGTTTCCTCTCCATTTTAGAAGTAGCCAACCACACAAAACTGCTGTCTCTACTCCAGATGTAGAAATTACAAAAATGTCATATTCCTGACCTTCTCACCCCCATCAATACAAGCTCTAATTCACATTCACTGTATCATTCTATTCCCACCCTACGCCCCTACATATGTGCTTGGTGAATACAAATTTACCTACCATTTTTGAGAACAGAAAGGCTGTTTCTGACATTTTACTAGGAAGAACAATGCTGCAATGAATACAGTTACATTGTTTTTGCATAACACACAAGAACTGCTTTCCACTATGTAAGCTAAATGGCGTGATCAGATGCAGGTTTTTCAGTGATGCTTGTTTTGATTTGATCTTGTAAATACGTACCACCCTAAGATAGCAATATTCACTTTCATCAAAGGGTACTCTTATTTTTCTTCCTCAGACATCAGCAGTACTTCTCATCACCAGGTGTTGCAAGATGGCAATAGTTTAATTCTCTTACATCCCCGCCTTTATCAGCTAAACAAAAATTCTAAGAGGCAACTTCTCTTTATAGATCATCTGATTACCAGCAATTCTTTCAGAAGAAACACTTGGGGGAAAAAAAGGTAAATTTTTTTTTTCCCTTTACTGAACAGTTTCAAAATGAGTTAATTCTGCAGTCTCTTAAGGATGGCCAATGAAGTTCATAAAATTTTGTTTAAATATAAGCTTGCTTTCATGGGTACTAACTTGCTTGATGCTGAAGATGGACTTCTATGGTAGAGCACACACATAGCAAGTCTAGGGCCTTGGTTCAACATCCACATGTTGGACTGCAGAGGATTTGTCTTTTTAAATCAATTACACTAACAGTAACCTCAAGTCTCAGTTATTAGCGTTGGCAACATGACATGACAGCCTCTTCCAATGACTACTGAAACCTCTATTAACAACCTCTGGGGCTAGTCTTTCTGGCTCCTGACATAAACTAACGGTTCTAACTTGTTTTGTGCATTCTTTACCTCAATGTAGGAAGTCATCATTCTAATGGGCTCAGGCCCCTTTAAAGTGAAATAGCATTTAGAGATTACAATCTAGATCTGTTAATAGTCCAATCATTGTCTTAAGGACTTTTATTTCTTTTTCTTCTTTGAGATAAGTCCCATACATGCCAGGCTGACGTCCAACTCTATATAGCCTAGCATGACTTTTAACTTCTGAACTTCTTGCCTCCACCTCCAGAGTGCTGAGATATACTTCGTGTATCTAGGCAAATACCCTCCCACCTGAGCAAATGCCCGTTTTTTAAGGACATGTTAAGGGACAAAACAAAATGAAATAAGGTAATATATGTGTTTAAATACTGGTAAAGTCAATCTAGCAAAGTAAAAGGAAAAAACTACAAAGAAGAATATAGCAGCAGAGTAGCTATTAATAAAAATCACTAACAGAAGTTAAAAGAGAAAACCATGATTATTTCAGCACACAGTGAAGAGGCATTTTATGAAATTAAATATCAAGAGTTTAGTATGATAAAGAATAACTACCTAAGGCCAGTGACAGTCACCATATTTAGTGATAATATGTAGTTTAAGGTTTTTAATAAAGATGCCTACTATCATTGTCATGCCACACACCCCCCCAATAGTGTCTATGTCATCCTGGCTTCTTGGAACTCGCCGGCCTCCAGCTCAGAGATGCTCTTGCCTCCCAAGTGCTGGGATTAAATACTGTCTTTTTAATACTGCAGTACCTATACAGTGTAGTAAGCAGATAAGAAGTGTTGAGATTGATAAAGGAAAAAGAACTGCCTTCATTCCCAGACAATAGTGCTAACCACTAACCATAGTGAGCAACTCGGAGAACCAAGTTCAATAATGTTGTTAGGCAAAGAAATATATAAAAACTTTGTTTCTGGAGGGAGGTGGAGAAATGACTCAACAATTAAGAGCACTGAATGCTCTTCCAGAGAACCCACTACCAACAAAGCAGCTAACAGTTGTGACTCCAGTCCCAAGGCATCAGACACCCTCTTCTGGCTTCATCAGACAATGCATGCACATGGTACATAGGTATACAGGCAAGCAAGATAACCATATACATATACTAACTCAAAAACTGAGTTTGATTTTTAAAATCTACATTTCTTTATGGCACAATTGTTTTAAAAAAAAGAACAAAGCATGTGTGTGCTTGTATGCACAGAGAGACAGGTATACAAATCTTTAAGGATATTGTTTATAATTAGGAAGAGAGAAGCCTTAGAAAACCTGCAGATAAATGTCTCTCAGAATGCATGAGACTTCAATGGCAAGCACTATGTTTCAGGGATTATGAGGAAGTGGACAGCTATACACTGACAGACAGATGATTCACACACAGGAATAAGTCGTAGCAGGCGGGCAGAATCTAGGGAGAAAAAGAGAACATTGCCCAGCCCTCTGACTGCCACCTGAAAACATGTATCTAGTGTTGCCAAAACTTCTGTTTTTTTCTAAGATATAGTAGAAGCTGGCATTTCTACATAAAGTTTCTTCGTTTTTATGTATTGACAGCAAATGGAAGACAATTTTCCAAAACACAACAGAAAAAATTGGTCCTGGGCCCCAGTTGTCTACTCCTAAAATACACTTTATACTCAACTTGTGGTCAGCAAGATGGCTCAGTGGGTAGAGGTACCAGTCCTATAGACCTGAGTTCCATCCCCAAGATCCACATGGAGGAGAGAGAGGCAATCTCTATAAGTTGTCACCTTACTGTCACATGTGCACTGTAAGATATGTACACTTACACACATAAACACATAAATATGTAATAAAGTTTATTTTGAGATTGTGCTAAACCACACAAGTGAAAGGTTACACTCCTTTTGGGAAATGTTTTACCATTTCTGGTATAAAATGTTAAGGGTACTGCTCTGACACAAACCCTGATGATAAAAGACCTATAGCAGACATCTCTTAGAATCCAGTCCTTCTGAAAGCTGTGTTTGTTCTCCTCTAGGAAATGATAAAATAGGTATGTTTAAAGATAAGGTTTTATGTACAAAACATAAATGTCCAACATTTATTAACTTAAGTCTTTATAACAGCCCTACGTAGGGTTAGAATTGCTCCATTTTACAGATGAGGACATGGACACACAAAGGTCAGAGATCTTAAAGGAAAGAAGAAAGGGGGAGGAAGAGAGTGAAGGGGAGGGAGAAAAGTCAAAGTTCTTGTTCCAAATTACTAGAGTCTGGAATTGAACCCATGGAGCTAAATGCCCCTCTCTTGCTTTGGCTGACTCAATACCAGCTACACTGGGCTGTTTTGAGTTCCTCCTCTTAACTCTGACTACTGTTTTATTCTTTAAAATTGATGCCGCAAGTTTTTGCTCTCTTAGTCACTTTGTGGTTTGGCAGAACTAAAATAAATAAACAATGGAAATAACTACTTATAGAGTTTAACTAAGCCTGAAAACTGAATAGGCTTTTGTGTTACATAAGGCTGCAGTACAGTCTGGTATTTACTAGCTGAATGAATTTAAACAACTCACTTAAAACTCTGCGGTTTTTTGTTTTCGTTTTTTCCTGACTCCCTCTCCATAGAGCAAGAATGCATCTTCTAGATAACTGCCTACCTCAAAGTTTTACTGTAAAATTTAAATAAGATTCTTTATTTAAGTAGCTACTAAAAATTTTACATTTTTTATGTCTGATTAAAAATTGTTTTTCTTGGCATTTTTGAGACAGGGTTTTACTATGCAGCCCAGGCTTGCCTCAAATTTGCTGTGTTGCCCAAGCTAGCCTCGAAAGTGCATATTGCCACAGCCTCCCAAGTGCTGGGATTATAGGCATGCACCACCATGCCTGGCTCTTCACATTTTGTTTCTATTGACAGCATCATGCTAGACACTGCATTAAAAATTAAAAAGAAACAAGTGAAATTAGTTTTAATAATATATTTTATTTAACCAATTTATCTAAAGTATCATTTCAACATATCATCATAGAAAGTATTAAGTATTTTACACTTTTGTGTATGAGGCTTCTAAATACAATATGTACTTTACACTTATAGCACATTTCAATTTGTATACATTTTCAGTATAAATACTTTAACTGTATTTCAATTTCATAAAATATACAATTGATAGACTCACGTATCCAATTTGCTTAAAACACATTTAAAAGTTTTCCAATATCTGAATCAATACTCAAGATAATTTTATTTTCCTTTTAATAATCAACTTAGTTAAATCAGCCATATTTCAAGAGCTCAATGACCAACTTATAACTCCTGACTACCATAATGAACAGCCCATCTGACAAATAAAATACAATTACAGGGCAGCTGTTATACACAATTAAACACGAAGGGCTGCTACTCATACATGAAAGTGAGAGAATCAAGATATGAGCCTTTTTATGGGCATATTATAAAGGAAATTAAAGACATGAATAAGGAAGGGGACTTGTTTAAGTAAAAGAAACAGAGTAATAGACTTAAGATTGTAATTCTTAGCCCCAAATAGAGAAATCTTTATTTTTTTAACGAAAGTGCTACCATAGCTTTCCTGAATATTTACAATTTTCAACTAAAAATTCAGTGTTTTATCAAATAATTAAGTTCCAAAATATCCCCCAAAGTTACCTACACCTTGAAAGTAATTACTTTTAATATAGTGCTATGTATCAAATGTAAGCCTTACATATACTAGGAAAAATTTCATCATCACTAAACTATATCTTGGCCCATGTAGTTTTATTTTACATGTTATAGAAACAAACCTTAACTCTGTGTGTGTGTGTGTGTGTGTGTGTGTGTGTAATGAATACATGTATTTTTTTCAAAATAAAATCTCCAAAACCTTAAATCTACTCTGATTTTAAACTCAAGAGTTTGCCCTTATAACTCTCCTGGGGATATAGTGTTCACAATGTTAACAGTGGGCTTCTCCAAATGGAGGTGTTATGAGTCTTTTCCAACCAGGTTACCTTCTCTTTTTAAAGTTCAATTCTAATATCAGACTTCTACAAATCTGACCTAATGTTTTAAATGAAAATCAACTAAGGTTATATGGACACCTATGTTTTTTCTATCATGCCATGCAGTATACAGTAATCATTTGGATCAAATTTAATATGGCCTATATCTTGAATGTCTTTAGGCTCTGACTTCATTAATTCTGTAAGAGTAAACCATACAATCTGTATTAAAGTAGGCACTGGTTGTATTTTTTAAGAAAACTGTTGAGGACAAATGTGAAAAACAAAGTATTTATGACTACTCCCATGGAAATCAATAATGAATGAACACATCCACAGGAGACAGACACTATTTCTGTTACTTCCTTACTTCTCACCAGGTCTCCTTTCTTCTTACAGTAAGACCTGTTTCCCTCGGAGCAACTAATGCTCTCCTATGCCCAATTGTATTTCTAAAGGAGCTGACTACATTTACAACTCCCAACATAAGCAAAACACTAACTGATTGCAGTATGATAAAAAAATTTTAAAAAATTAAATGAATGAATGAATGAATGAATGAGCAAAAACCTCTCCATCTGAGTACTTTAATTTGGCAAGCTTTACTTCCACTGAAGCCACTGAGCTAAACAGATAGGCTGACTGCTGTCTTCCTGACAAACGTATCTCATTAGCTTTGAAAAAAGGCTATGTGAGTATTCTTCCCTAGCATTTTACAGTCCATCTTTAAAAAGACTAGTTAGCACTGACTCTAGAATAAGACTAAAAATGTTACTAAGAAATTTTAAAACAACTCATATCTTCTGGGACTAATCCTAGACCACCTTTATCACAATATAAGCATCAAAAGGAAAAAGCACCTATAACTGAAACTGTCACCCTCAACGCACAGACTGAAGGAGCAGAGAGCATGCATTTGTGTCGAGAATCAGCAGGCAGAAAGAGCTGCACAATAGTGGCAGCAACTAAGGCCTGAGAAAATATGGACAAAACAAAATGCAAGTACCTGGCATCCACTTAATATCTTTAACTTAAAAAAGCATCTGTCATGACATTTCCCCATGTATCAAGCACAAGAAAAGTAACTAAGGAAACATTAGCTATCACTAAGTATTCATTATAGTCCAGGTCCTCGGGCAGAACAATTATTCCTCTGATTAATCCAGTAAATATTTAAGCCTGGGGCCACAATTTAAAAGAAAAAAAAAAAATCTGTGGTCCACATAAAGAATTACAATGAGAAGGACAAATGAGAAAATATTGTGCCTTTCCAGGTACACGATTGCTCTCTCCATCCTACCCTTGGAGCTACAATAATCAGACTGTAAACTACAGGAATTCCCCTGCCAGGAAAGGTTTGATTTCCCTGAGTTACTGTTATTCCAAAAGAAAAAAAGTGTCCTTGCTAGATATATATAGTCTCCCCTCAGCCTACCTGTCCAAAGTGAGCAGGGTAGCCCAGCATGTGCATATACAGTAATTTTGCCACATTCCGACACCGGTATGTATTATCTTCTTCTCTAAACGATGAGCGGATTGCAGCACATTCTTTCTGGATCATTTCTCGTTCCTCAGCTTGGGTTCGGGCTGTCCGGATGGTCCGGATCAGCTCCCGCAATCTGATGGGGGCTGGCATCCTCTGGATATGGGAAGACATAAAATAGAAATGATCATAATTTTTCTTTCCAAAATCATTCACTCAACCTTCCATATAAAATATTTGCTGTTTTTTAAGAACATAAAACTTGCTAAATCCAGCTTAGATACAATAAAGCTTGCAATTAAGCTTCAAAGATATTACATGCAAATGCCCCAACATAGTAAAGTTCTAATAAGACTACAAAGAGCTAACAAAATGAGACATAGAAACTTCAGTGTTTGCCAGGCATGACAGCTCATTCCTGTAATCTCAGCAACAGAGGCAGAAATAAGGGAATTACTGTGAGTTCAAGGCCAGCCTGTGGTTCACAATGAGTTCTAAGCTAGCCTGAGATACAAAGCAAGACCCAATGTTTCAAAAGGGGAGGGGAGATACTATATCTACATATCTCATAAGAAAATTAAAATATTAGCACAAATTTTTACTTAATCATTAAGGTAATTTGGAAACGCATATACCTGACTTCAGGAAAGAAGGGTTTTATGTTCAATTGCTCTTAAATTCAACATAGCTCAAGAAAGTATCAAATAAATATAACCAGTGTCACAACTCAACTCAGCAGAGTATGAGAAGTTAAAGGAACAACTGTCAGACTGAACAACAAACAGCATTTTGGTGCACTGTAGTATACTGTGAACACGCACCTTTAATATAGTTCAGAGACAGGACTAGACAGCAGCTCAGCTGGTAGAGCACTTGCCTATATCATTCATGGAGCCCTGAGTTTAAACCCCAGCACCGATCGACCATATCTAGCAGGGGAAGAGAGCTGTGGGGAAAGTTCTAATCCAACACATTAAAAGGCAGATGCAAAAGATCAGAAATTTGGAGTCATCAAGTTTGAGGTCAGTTTGGCTACATAAAACCTGGTTCAAAGTCATTTTTTTTTTTTATTTTTAAAAAAGTGAGATAAAGACATAAGTCAACCTCCACAAGTAACCCTATTTAGTGTCAAAAAGTATTTAAAAATAATCGGAAACAGCCAAAACAAGCATAAGAGAAAATAAAGTTAAAAATGTTGTGCTATTTAATTTTATTACAAAGTTACCACAAACAAGATTCTGTAGAACTGAATATAACAGGAGACCTGGAGAATGACAGAGCAAATTTAAAGTTCAGGAATGCTCAACTAGTTTTCAATAAAGCAGCAACCTCATCCAACAGGAAAAAGACTGGTCTTTAGCAAAAAGTGCCAGCACAAGCACATTTCTGTTTGTGGAAAAAAAAATAATCTTGGGCCAATGAGATAGCTCAGAAGGGAAAGATACCTGCCCCCAAGCCTGACAGACAACCTGAGACTATATGGAAGAAAGAGCCAATCAACTCCCACAAGTTGACCTCCACTCAAGCACCATGGTGTAAGCCTACATACACACACTGGTACACACACACTCCAATAAAAACATACAAAAATAAAGTAAGTCATGAGAGTGGGGAGATAATACATTTCTGATAAATGATGTCTATTCATAATATGTAAACCTTATAATTTAATAACAAAGCAAGTTTATTTTTAAATGAGTAAAAGGTTTTTAAGGACACTTCTCTAGAAAGGCACACAGAGGTTAAAGATATAACTCAGCTGATAAAGAGTGCTTACCCAGTATGCACAAAGTCCTAGCACCATGTAGGCATAGTGGTGCATACCTAAAATCCCAGCACTTGGGAAGTAAAAGCAGAAGGATCAGAAATTCAAGGTTATCATCAACTACATACCAAGTTCAAGGCTAGTCTGAGCTATAATACCCTGTCTCAAAATAAAAGAAAATAAAGTAAAATAAAATACATACAAATGGTTGTAAGCATATAAAAAGATTCTTAACATGAAATTGCTATTTAAATCATAGTGAGACAGAATCAACTAACCTAGACGCATAGGAGCCCACAGAAACTGAACCAACAGTCAGGAAGCCTGCATGACTCTGGCCTAGGCCTTCCGCATATATGTTATGGTTGTGTAACTTCGCCTTCTTGTGGGACCCCTAACAGTAGGATAGGGGTGGTCTGTGGCTCTTTGGTCTGCTTTTGGACCCTTTTTCCTCCATTGGGTAGCTTCACCCAGCTTTAATAATAGGGGAGGTGCCACTGCAATTGATATGCCATGTTTGGTTGGTATTCCTAGGAGGCCTGCCCTTTTCTGAAAGGAAATGGAGAAGTGGATTGGAAGGGAAGTGGGCAAGACTGAGAGAGGAAGAAGGAGAACTGCAGTCAGGATGTAATAGATGAGAGGGAAAACCACAGTGAGAAACTACAAACAACAGAATGGCTAAAACTAACGGCTGTGCATACCAGACACCAAGGATTAAAGTTGAGAATAGCTGGAGACTGCTCACAGGAATAAGAGTGGCCCAACTACTCTGGAAAACAAGTGGACAGTTTCATATGAATCTAACTATTTCCAGCACATAATGAGTCTGAAAATCTATGCAGCCTGAGGCAGTGGTCCACTCCTGTAATTCCATCATTTGGAAAATAAAAGGCAAAATCAGCCGTTCAAGATCAGTAATGATTACATACTGAATTTGTTGGGAGGGAGGGGAATAAAAAAAATCTATTCAAATCATCCAAAACAAGTATTTACCCACAAGAAATGAAAAATCCAAGTCCTCACTAAGACTTGCATACAAATGTTCACAAACACTTCATCTATAATTTCAAAAAACTAGAAACAGTTCAAACATCTAAGTGCATAATGGTCATACATAACATGAAATTCCTTAAACTAAAACAGAAACCAATAAACAATTTAAAAAAAAAAAAAATTCTGTTAAGCCAAGTAAGTACAAGAGAGTACACACTCTCACTTCATTCACCAGGCTCTAATGAAAATAGAACTAATCAAAAGTAATGAAGGAGAAAGGATGATTGTCCTGAGGGTAGGGTGCAGACAGAGGTGATAGACATTCACAGGCTATGTACTCATACTTCTCAAAACTCACTAAACTTCACATTTAAATGGGTACATATATACATATTTACACACACATATAGAGTCCTCAATAATGTTAAGAAAGTAAATATTACGAAATTAAGGCTGGTTATGGTGATCATGCCTCCAGACAGAGGGAACTCTCAGAGTTCAAGGCCAGCCCAGTATCTATAGTGAGTTCCAGGAAGCCAGCAGTGACATGACACAGGGGTGGGGTACTGAAGATGAAGAAATAAGTCTTCAGCACACTATTACTAGCTGCTGAACTCCTAAATCAGTGATATCAAGTGCTGGTCTAACCAACACATCAGGTGGGTAACCCACTCAACTCTCAACAATTCCCTGTAGCATTCATCTTCAAGTTGGGAACAGTACACTGGAAATTTGGGGAAGCTATCTATTGATAGCCTCTTAGAAGAGGGGGTATATTGGCCCTCTGGAACTTGTGTAACTCAAGATACATATAGCTAGAGGTTCTTGTGCTCACAGATATGCACTAGGGGAACTGGGGATGTTAAACACACAGGACTGTCTCTTCAATGAAGAGATGTACAACCTGTATTCTACCCAGAAAGAGAATGAATGGATGTTGTTAATAGCCTGGTGACCTCTGCTTTCTGTGGGGCCAGGCCAATTCTGGCTCCCACAGACTCTTATACTTATCTCAGTCATTCTCCCTAGACTCTTATTTTAAGCACTGTTTCTCAGTCAACAGAGCCCATCTTCATGGAAGAGGTCATTATGTACTTTGAAAAGAGTTTCAATGAAATCATATCTTAAGCTTTGTTGTATATGCAGATTGAGTTAATTAATTATCAGCAGGAAACTTTCTCCCAAAATTGTGCCATGTTTACATATGCCTAAATAAGCTACCTGGTGTCAAGATTCTAGAAGTTGAACCAACACTGGCTACTGAGTAGTGTTGAATCAGATTTCCTTCTTGTCTCACACAGATGGACACTCTGCTGGCCTGGTGGTCCCAGAGACACCCCACACACACCCTGCTGGTGATACTGTTACATTTTATGAGAAATAATCAAGGGTCTAGCATTTGAAGTTTACAAAATATTTTTATATTCATTATATCTCATTTGTCCTGTTCTTTTTTGGGGTTTTGCAAGACAGTTTTGTATCATTCAGGCTGGTCTGAAATTACTCCTGTTTCTGCCTCCAATTGCTGGGATTAAAGGTATATGCCACTATGCCAGCTTATATGATTCTGGGAAGAGGAGCCCAGAGGTCTGTGTGCACTAGGCAAGCCTCTACTACATTCCCAGTCCTCCTTAGATCACTTTGTAATAAAGGTAAAAATCATGATTCCTATTTTGCCTATGAAAAGACTTGTTTTCAAAAACTCTGCAATTTGCTTAGGATCATTACAAAGGTAACAAACGGGTGACAGAAGTAGCACCTGAACCATCTAAGATTCAGTATTTGAATTTCCTAATACTTCAAAATGAAAATTACACTTATACACATGAAATGAAACAATTACTAGGGTTTGTTTTAAAGTACTCCAGAAAAAGAAACAACAGCAACCAACCAAACCAAAAAAAAAAAAAAAAAAAAAAAAAAAAAAAAAAAAAAACAACCTGGGAAAAAAATTAAGAAGGGCAAAATATGATCACTGCTGAATGCATGAACGTTCAGTGTTCTGGTTTTGTGTACATAACATTTCATAATCAAAAGCTTTTAGAAAATCATAATGCTTCCAGGTAAAGATACAGTGGAGTTGGAGTTGGTAAGAGTGCTTGCTTGACATGCAGGAAGGCCTGGGTTCAATTCCCAGCACTGCATAAATAATGCATGGTAGTACACAGGTGAAACCTAAGCACTCAGGAGGTGAAGACAGAGTTAGAAGTTAAAAGCCAGCCTAGGATACTTGAGACCCTCCTATCAAGGAAGAAGAACAGAAGGAGGGTTTGAAAGAAATACAAAAAGTGAAGAAGGGGGAGAAGAGGAAACAAAATAGGAAAAGTAAGGGAGAAAAGGAAAACAGGAGAGGAAGAAACTGAAATTTCAATAAACAAGGCTTTAAACACTTAAATGTCTCACTGATAAGATGCTTAACAGTTAAGGCTCTACTTAAACATTTCTTCTTTTTTTGTAAACTATAAATGCCAGAGACATCACACTAAGACGTTTGCAACCAAACTAGTATGCTGACGTGTAATACCTAACGGGAGAATGTACCTTAAAAGCATCAAGAGAACACAGCTGCTAGTGACCAAGAGCTGTAACTGCTCAAAGCCCAATCTTTCAAAGGTAGACTTAACTCCTTCATGGAGGAGAGAAATGATAACTGGCAAAGGATGGTGGCTCAGCCTGTAATCCCCGAAATCAGGAGACTAAAGTGGGAGGATCATTACAGGTTCAAGGCTAAATAGTCTCAAAGGTCAAGAACAAATGCTACCAGTAAAAATAGAGGTAGAGCTGAGTGGTAAAGAGCTTGCCTGGCATGCATAATGAATGCCCTGGTTCATCCAGCACTACCAAAAGTAGCTGGGAAGGTATGCCAGAAAAATACCCCAATGATTCTACAGAACAAACCAAAAGATGTTTAGAAAAAGCTTCAATCTAGTCCCAGAACATGTACTTATCCAACTTGTGTGTTGTGTGGGGGGGGGGGGGGTGAAGAGGGAGAACCAAGGATTTAAGCAACATAATAGAAACAGATTATCTGGCATAAAGCCTAAACTACCCTCACAAAAAAAAAAAATCACAAAATGAAGTCCATGGCACCAGCATGATCTTTTTTAAGAGCCAAGACAATTTATTATTAGAGCTTGAAAGACAAGCCCCAGAGGGCAAACTGTAAGATAGCTGTCTGGAAGGGGGGAGGGGTGAAGGAGGAAGAGGAGGGAAGGAAGAAGGGAAGGAGGGAGGGAGGAGAAAATCATGCTGTTTGAGTACCTAAAGTACCAGAGAAGCACACTTAGGCTCAGGCTAGCATCCAAAAGAAAAGGGGGCAAATCCAACAGAACTTTATGGTAGCTTTGGTGTAATTACAGAGGGCAGGAATTTTGGAGAGGAAAAGTTATTTTATCTAATTTCTCCTACTTCTTGAGCATAGCTTAAGGCTCCTCAGCCAAACCTACCAAGAGCTTGAGGACTGACCTGCCCAGATGGGTTAACTGCCTAGAGGTAGAATCCACTCTTTACTGTATCGTTCTCTGCTCTGAAGAAGTAACCCTAATACCTTTATGAGATGGGCTAAAATTGGGGATATAACTTATTTCTACCATGAAAATCTAAGGACCTGATTCCAAAGCTTTTCACCAGAAGGGATTAATATCTAGGCTGAAGTTTTAGACTTTACCCTCACAGGTAAGGATTTAAGAGAAGTTTCTATGTCCTGTTAGCATCACTGGCCCCTCTGAAGAGGCAAGCCTAACTGCCATTTAGAGAATTGAGGTGATGACTGGATCTGGCTCCTTCCTGGGGTGGGTCTCAAATAGCAGTTGTGGTACCCCTCCAGTGGGCCCCATCTAGGAGATTGCAATAAAAGACAGTGAAGAAAGAAGTCCTTGGAAAAGGACTTCCTAAAAAGAAAAATGAGGGAGAAGTAGGAAAGAGTTATTAGCACTACAAGACCTAGACAGAGAACTAGAAGAAGCCAGAGCAAAACATAGTTTTAAATGCTAACCAGTTTTTTAGAGCAAATTTAGGAACCTGGCAGCTATATTTACCATGTACAAGAATTTGTTACCTATTTGACTCATTCTGTGATTCTGCAGTTTGCCCAACACTAAGCTGTCTACAGCTTTGAAAAAGAGCATTTTTCCCCAAGTGCTTGCAACTCACTACATTATTTGATATCTTTATATATATCATAATATCTTAAAAGGCACAGATTATTCCACTGAATATCACCTTTTACTGCTTTTATTTTTTTAATTAAAAATTGGGCATAAAGCCAATAAGAAAGCACTTGCCCCCACACCTGGAACCTATATGGTAGAAAGAAAATGGTGTCTGAGCTCCACTTGTATACCATGATACACATGTCTGCCTCTGCCCTGCCTCCACACACACAAAGAGAATTGGTCAAAATGTTTAAAGAACACATTCTAAAATCAAAACTAAACACATTCTGGACCCAGGGAGGACAAAGCACATGCCAACTCTGTTCCTCTAAACCAGCAGTTCTCAACCTGTGGGTTGCGGCCCCTTTGGGGTCCTCGAATGATTCTTTCTCAGGGGTCACATATCAGATATCTTGCATATCAGATATTTATATTATGATCCATAACAGTAGCAAAATTAGTTATGGAGTAGCAATGAAATAATTTTATATATAATCTTTAACCCCACAGTTTTCAAAGGTCTACTATTCTATCACAACATCAAGACTGCCGTTCAGTTCAAAGTCAGCAGGATGGAAGTTGAACCAAAACAGAGGCCAGGATTACTGGGGAGGTCAGAACAATTCCCCCTCTTTGTCTGACCCTATAGTTAGGGGTCACCACAGCATGAGGAACTGCATTAATGCTCTGAACACATTTACAGATACTAAACAAATAGCATCTCTCAGTGTCCTGAGGACTGCCTCATATGCAGTGACAGCCAGCAGACTGAAGATGCATGACTTCAAGTTCCAGTAAACTTCACAGACAGGCTTTCACTTTTCTTTCAACTCTGCCCAGCTTGGGCTGACAGCAACAAACTACAAGTGTTCACTGGAGAGAGGAGGGGCTCTGTGAAAAGGAGGACCAGAAACAAAGGGGAAAATCCCCGTGGCTTTCGGCTTCCCTCCCTTCCTCATTCTTCCACCACACTGCTATGCAGGACTGCAGTAGTGGTGGTTACCGCACCACCAAGCACAGCAGCCACAGGCAGGTAGGCACATGAAAACTGGGGAAGAGGAATAATTTTTTTTCCCTGACTACTGGTCATTATCTTCCCTTCTCTCTCTCCTCCAGTGGATGATAAAACACTACATTCATTTAAAAAAAAAAAAACTCTTAATGTTAAAATACACCTAAACAATGTACCTAAAAAATGCACAATGAACCTGCTGTGGTGGCAAATGTATTCAATTCCAGCACTCAGGACGCAGAGGTAAGAGGACTGAGTCTGAGCCTCCCCCCCCCCCCCATCTACAAAAGCAAGTAAGTACCGGGCCAGCCAGGATTACATAGAGAGACTCTGTTTCAAAAAATCAAAAGCAAAAAACCCACAACACAAAACATATATATACATAGAAACACAAACAAATCCCCAATTAGAAAGCGGCACCATGCCTCCCTCCAGTCTGGTGGGGGGAGGGGAGAAAAAGGACAACTAGAACCCCACCATCAACTAATCAGAACTAAGCAGCATTTAGAGACAACTCAAACTGATAACATGTAACAATATACATTTTTCAATTTTATAGACTAAATACCAAGACAGACCATGTCCTGAATCACAAAAGAATGAAATGGAAATCATAGAACATGAAAGCTGATGGCAGAACTAAACTAGTAATCTAGTAATCGATAACAGCTGTTAAGAATTATCCCAAAAGTTAGTAAACACGCAGAATTAAACAAAAACATCAACTCATGCATTAACGCAGTGTTTACAACAGCAGTTCTCAACTGAGACCCCTTTGGGGAGTCGAACAACTCCTTCACAGGGGTCACCGAAGGCCATCTGAAAACATAGATATCTACATTACATTGAGATTCATAACAGGAGCAAAGTCAGTGAAAATAATTTTGAGGGTCACCACAACATGAGGACTGTTTTAAAGGGTCACAGCATTAGAAAGCCTTAGAGGGAAACCTACAGCACTAACATGAAGCTCAAATTAGTCTAAACTTCTACTAACGTCAAAAAACAAAAACAAACAAAAACACCAAACCACTGTAAGATGATTCCTGGATTTTTTTTCCTGTAGTTCTTTAATTAAAAAAAAAAAAAAAAGCAGTAAAAGGTGATATGCAGAGGAATAATCCTTCTGTACATTGTGAAAATGTGTGGCCCTCATTGTTAATGAAAACTCGCACACACCATAATTTAAAGACAAAAGAACAGAAATCAATGAAACTAAAAGAAAGAAAAACAAACAGTACACTCCTGTAATCCAGCATGAGAAAGGCTAAATGAAGCAGAGGACATGAGTTCAAGGCCAGCCTGGGCTACATAGCTATACTGTCTTTCAAGAACACAGTGATTGAGCTCCAGGTTCAGGGAGAGACCATGCCCCCAGAGTAAGAGGAAGAACGATATACCTACAGGCCTGAATATCACACACAGACACCAGGAGGGGAGAAGAGGGAGAGAGAGAGGTGAGGGAGAGAGAGAGAATTGAGGTTATCTACTCAGTACGCTAGTAAAAAGCATTCAAAGACTTTCTAAGGTCCTAATCCTACCTTCAATTTGCTGAACTTCTGATTCTCCTATGTCCAACACCACCTGGCTTGTTTGGTGTTGGAAAATCACATTTAGCCCCCCCCCCCCCCCAGAAAGCGCTAGGTAACCACTACATCTAAAGAATATATATTGTCCTTCAAAGCACATAAAGTGAAGGTGTACTGGCTGACCAGCTTCAGAAAAGGGCAGCCAGAACTCAGCCCAGTTCCTGGCCCAGATACCTTTCTTCCCACATCAGAACTCACTACCTGCTGAGAGTTTTGAGCTAATGACAGCCAAGAGTCAGGAACACAAAACAAAAAGGCTGATGTTCCTATTGTTGGTTACACCACCATTTGTTCCCTCAACCTAAAGACATTTGAACTCTAAGTCTAAAAATAAATCTAAATTAAAAGCCAACTTTTCAACATTAAAAATCACCCCTTTTCTATTCAAAATGAGGACTTTACTTGAATGGGTTTTCTTGCTAAACACTGAAAAAAGACTTGAACAAAGGACTGAGACTGCAGTTTCTTTGCCACTGATTACTACCTAACGTCCAGTCATGGACTGTGTGGCCGAGAAAAGAAACTAAGTTAACTCGGCAAACCCTCTACACTTTCCCTCTGCTAGTATCCATATGTCTACACTTTTACATTACCTGCTATACAAAACCCTCATGCCAGATTTTGTTGGTGTTGTTTTGGTTTTTTTGAGACAGGGTTTCTCTGTATAGGCCGGGCTGGCCTCAAACTCAGAGATCTGCCTCCTAAATGCTGAGTTTAAGGACATGTGCCACCACTGCCCAGCTCAGATTTTTGTTTCATAAGTCTAACTAAATTAATGCATTTACAAATTGCAAAATACTATGACTGGGGTAGAATACCAAAAAGGGTTAAACAGAAGGTGGGGCTAGGAGAAGGCAAGAGTGGTTGGTCCTCTGTGTGTGCTATGTGCATGTGTGCAACTGCCAAAGAATCGATGTAATTAAGGTTAAAAGAAAGGAAGAAAGCAAGCAAGGTCTCTCTATCTTAGATGAGAAATGGAGATTGAGCTCGACCCGTGGTGCTTGCCTTTAATCCCAGCACTGGGGAGACAGGAGCAAGCAGATCTTTGAGTCTGGTCTACAGAGCAAGTTCCAGGATAGCCAGAGCTGTTACACAGAGAAACCCTGTCTCACAAAACCAGAGAGAGAGAGAGAGAGGATTGAGCTCAGCTGGTAAAACACTTTCCTAGAATGAACAAAGCCCTAAATTCAATCCCAGCACCATACAAACCAGGCATTGGAGTGCAAGCATGTCCCAAACATGTGAATGTGGACACAGGAAGATTAAAAGCTCAGAAATTCAAAGTCAGGGGCTGGAGACATGTCTCAGAAGTTAAGAGCTTTTCCAAAGGACCCAGGTTCAACTTCTATCATCAACATGGCAGCTCACTCCTGTTACTCCAATCTGTGTAATTGTCCTCTCTTGACTTCCTCAGGCACACACACAGTACACAAACATACAGATAGAAAAGCAAAAATACTCACGAACGTAAAATAAATTAAAATTACAAGAAAGTGTAAAGCAAGCCTGGGCTACATAAATCACTGGCAAAAAAAAAAAAAAAAAAAAAAAAAAGACTTTTACCAGTTTCTTAGTGCTTTCTTAGACAAAAAAGGAGTGAAGTGAGAATATGGAAAGGATGCATATTTACTTCCTCAATATGAAGATATGTGATATGTTCATAAAGTAAGTTCTACAGAGTTAAGAAAGATTAGTACTAGAACATTACTGAATCAGTAAGATGGCTCAGCAATACGGTACTTACTGACAAACCTAAAACCTGAATTTGATTCCTGGAACCCACAATGTAGAAGGAAAGAACTAACTCCCCAAAGTTGTCCTCTGACCTCCAACATGTGCACCATGACAGGCATGCACCACCACCACCCCAACACAGACACAGAGAGGGAGGGAGGGAGGGAGGGAGGGAGGGAGGGAGGGAGGGAGAGAGAGAGAGAGAGAGAGAGGGGATTCAATAAAAGTTTCAGAAGTTTTGGAGATATCAGAGGGAATCCCAGAGCTCTAACCACAGTCAGTCTAGGAAAATCAGAGTGGTGATTCAAACCTTTAATCCCAGCACAGGGAGTATCCTGGGAGTGGTGACCTACACCCTTAATCCCAACTGAGTCATGGTCACTTCAGATTATAGAAGGAATTCCAGGCTCCCAAGCAGGTGTGGTGGGGCCACGCCTTAACTACTGAAAGAATACTTAAGACGGGATTCAAACACAGAGAAAGCCATTCCAAGGGAAGCTAGGCTGAGGAAGCTATAAGACAGCTGGGTAAGATTTGACTGTGGTGTTTATTCCCTCTAGTATCTCCAACTTCTTCAGAGATCTATCCCTGAGTCTCATTCATTCGTGTGATGAGAAAGAGAGAGAAATATATGTGAATGTAATAATGGAAAAACATGGGCTGAAGAATAGCTCAGTGAGCACTTGATTCTATTCCCAGAACTTACATCAGGTGGCTCACAACTGTCTTAACCCTAGCTCCAAGGGATCAGATTCTGACCTACTCAGAAATCAGCACACACAAGGAATGCATTCACAGGATACACACTCAAACACATAAAAAGAAATAAAAACTAAATCTTAAAAAAAAAAAAAAAAAAAAAATCAAGCCAGGATTCCCAGTACCCACGTTCACAACCATCAGTAATTCCAGTTCCAGAAGAGGGATCTGGTTCCCTCTTCTTGCTTCTGCATGTACCAGGCATATAAATGGCACACAAACACCGAAACACATAAAAATAAGCAAACAGAAGACTATTCTTTGATACAGGGTTAGTTGTTTTGTCAGGTCTCACATTTTCAATGTAACAACACTTCATTTTATATGCTGTAGTTTCCGGTTCAAAAGACAACTTCCTAATTATTAGCCACTGTCTCAGGTTCCTCATGAAAACAGGCATGACAAGTTCACATGAAGACAGTCCCTGTGAATTACAGTATTATAATTCTAACTCTCAACTTGGTCAGTTTGGCCGGAATCATCCTTAGGTAGACTACTAAAACGGAATTTCTGGCTCTTCAAAGCAAAGGAGTATGTGGTAGAATGTGTAACCACACAAAAACTACTACCACACTCTGTAGAACAGCCAGCTGGCATCCCTCTAAGAGGTCTTAAGTTCAATTCTCCCTTAATTGCCACAGCAATCCTTTTTGTATGTTTAACTATTCATACCAAAATTCAACAAAATTGAAAATTTAAAAAGCAGACATGTAAATACAAGCATACTATCAAACAACTTAATAGCTTAAGATGCATGAATAGCAACAAAGGAAACAGCAGTAAGTAAACTAGTTAAATATTACATTTCAGACTAAACACTAATAAACTAAAAAGCAATTTTTACCTTTCTCACCCTAATGTCATTAACAAAATAATCAGTAAGTGCCATCAAAACATGCAAACAAAACTGTAACTGTACCTGGTAAGAATGTAAGTGCCTCTTACCCTTTTCTCCTTTCTTTTGTAAGACAAAGTCTCACTATGTGAACTCATGGATATCTGCCTGGCTCTACCTCCAAAGTGTTGGAATTAAAGGCATAAGACACCACTTCAGGCCTACAACTTGCCTTTTAACTAAAACAAGTTAGAGGAACCCATGAAAAAAGCAAAATCATAAACTTTCAACTTTAGTAAGATGTCATTCATAAGACTTACAAAAAGATATTTTCCTATAGGATGAGAGCAGAAATATTAAGTTATTTAATAATAAATTTTCAAGCTGGGCATGGCACACACCTTTAATCCCAGCACTGAGTTCAAGGCCAGCCTGGTCTACAGAAGTAGTTCCAGGAAATCCAGGGCCACACAGAGAAACCCTGTCTCAAAAAAAACCAAAATAAAGAAATTTAAAAATAATGTAAATTTTCCCTAGCACATTCTTCATGAATTCAAATTCTGTTACATATGAATATTCAAGAAAGAGAAAGTAGTCCTCAGAAAAACATAGCATAATATTCACTTTAACTAATTTCTAATTATTAGCTAATTAGAAATAAACAGAAGAGTGAAATAAACACCTAGAATAAGCTCAGTAAGAAAAGCAAAGGAGGACTGGAGAGATAACTCAACGGTTAAGAGCACTGACCTCTCTTCTGAGGTCCTGAGTTCAAGTCCCAGCACCCACATGGCAGTTCACAAACACTTGTGATGAGATCTGGTGCCCACTTCAGGCTTGCAGGCAGAACACCACACACATAATAAATAAACAAGTCTTTAAGAAAAGCAAAGGAACTATACGAAGAAAAATTTGAAATCCAGAAAATATTTATTTAAAAAGAGAAAACAAAACTGACATCCTGAACAAATGTCATCTCCAAAATTAATTTATGAACATAACACAATTCCAACTGGTATAACTTTTTTGGTTTTCCAAATTCCAAATAACTTTTAATCCACAGATAATAAGTGAATTAAAATGAATGCTTAAGAATAGCCAAAGCTGCTGGGTGGTGGCGGAACACCTTTAATTTCAGCACTTGGAATGCAGAGGTAGGCTATCTCTGTAAGTTCCAGGACTACACAGAGAAACTCTGTCTCAAAAAACCACAAAAAAAGTGGCCAAAGATGAAAAGGCACAGTAATATCTTCTCTTAATACAAATAATTTTCTATATAAAGCAATATAGGGTCAGCAAGATGGCTCAGCAGGTAGGGCAACTTGTGCCCACAATGACCTGAGTTTAATACCTGGGACCTACATGGCTAAAAAAAAAAAAAAAAGTGACTCCTGAAAACTGCTCTCTGATCTCCACAACTCAATCTCAATCTCTCTCTCTCTCTCTCTCTCTCTCTCTCTCTCTCTCTCTCTCTCTCTCTCTCTCTCACACACACACACACACACACACACACACACACACACACACACACACAAATGGGAGAGCAAAGCAAAGATACTAAGAAACAAAACAACATAATAGAAATGTAAAACATAACAAGACATAAATTAATTGAGGAAAGAATGATTCCTCTAGTCCTGGCATGGCTGATTCTCTAAGTAAGAACCTATACTGGCAGGCATTGTGGCTCACACTTGATAATCCCAGCACATTGAAGGCTGAAGAAGTGTGAAGCCAGCCACAGTTATAAACTAGGTTTTAGGTAAACCTAGGCTACAGAGTAAGACCCTCTCTCAGACAAAAAACAAACCCATCTCACACCATATGTTAGCTCTATGTTATTCTAGAACTGAACAAGCCATTCTTGTTCACAATTTTATCAATTACTTTAATTACTTGTCCTGTTTCACATATCTACTGTGTTTAGAAATATGTATGATATAGAATGCTAACACAGGCTTGTACAGCAAGTATCTTTTACCCACTGAGCTACCTCAGCAGGTGTGAATTACGGCGACCTATTTAACCACTTTAGGACTGAAGAGATGGCTCAGTACTTAAAAGCATTTGCTGCTTTTTTAGAGGACCCAAGTTTAGTTCCTAGCACCCAAGTTTAGCGGTTTTAACATCCATCCACCTAAAATTCCAACTCCAGGAAATCCAACATTCTCTTATGGCCTCCATGGACATGTGCATAAAACCACATACTGATACATAATTAATAAAAAAATCTAAAATATACTTCTGTTAAACTTAATATCCCATGTTAGAGATTCTACACATAGAATCAGCAAATACAGTTTTACATACATTTATTGTAGTCTGTAGTGACAAAAATATGGAAATGACTCTCATCTCATCATGAAGGTGGATAATGGTTAGGGCACTTGCTGCTCTTACAGAGGATCTGTGTTTGGTTTCCAAGCATACATGGCAACTTATTAACTGTCCATAACTTCAGTTCAGGTAATTCAATGCCCTCTCTGGCCTCCCAGGCACCACCCATGTAGGTGGTATACATATATGTATGTAGGCAAAACATTCATACACAAAAATAGGTAATTTTTTTAAAATTTGGAAATGACCTAAATGTCCACAGGAAAAAGTCAAATAAACTATCAAAGGGTCTATCTATGCTACATGTCATAATGGAACTATTTAAAAAATCATGATGGAAATATATCTACTGACCTCAACATATCATGAGAGGCTTTTTATTGAGTAATATAGCTCAATCTTTCTTTAGTAAAAACAATTCCTACATAGGCACATTTATGTCATCCTAGTATATAAGAACCAAGAAACACCAATGAATGTCTGTCATCTATGCTAAACAGATGGAAAGTAACTTGAAGATCCGAAGGAAATTAATAGCTTTCTTAAAAGCCTTTCAATTTTGTTAACTTATTACAATCGATTATATTCTTTTATATATTAAAAAGGTAAAAAAAAAAAAATGAACTTAGTGAACACAAATTTAATGCCAGAACTTTGTGAGTTTGAGGCTAGCAGAGTCTATTTACTGAGTCCCAGGCCAACCAGAGTTATAGTGAGACCCTGTCTCAAAAAAAAAAAAAAAAGAAAAAAAAGAAAAATGAAAAATGAAAAAAAATTCAGAATCATAAAAATATATTATTAAGGCAGAAGCAGACAGATCTCTGTGAATTCAAGGCCAGCCTAGTTTATATAGCCAAGGACCAGGCCAGCAGAGGGTACCTGTGAGACCCTGCCTTAAAAACAAACAAACAAAAAAAAAACCACAAAGAAAGTCAATAACTAATCAATGAACTACCAATGTATTTCCTGTTGAGAAAGAAACTATAGACTGGTACTGAGACTATTAGTCTTCTCAGCATAAAGAATTACATAACAAATCCTGAAAAGAATGGTGAGGTTTCTGTATTGCCACTTGAAACTTATAATGGGTAGATTAAGAAAAAATCACAACAGTTAACTTCAGCTTCAGAATTAAAAATACCCATACACAGATACACAGATAAAATCACCTGCTTTCTGTTTTGCTGCTGGTGTCTACATATTAGACATAGTTGATAGGGGGCTGGAGAGATAGCTCAGGGGTTAAGAGGACCCAGGTTTAATTCCCAGCACCCCATGACAGCTCATAACTCTGTATATTAAGGATAAAGGATGCACATGTAGAGATCAGAGGACAACCTGCTCTCTTCTACCTTTACATAAGTGCTGGGGAGCATATCAAACTAAAGTTACCAGGCTTGTACAATAAGCACATTTACCCACTGAGTAACCTAACCAGCCTGAGAAATAATTTTATAAGAAGGGTTCAAACAAATAGAAGAGGCCTTCTGGATTAGTAAAAATATTCAATAAACTACACCAATGTGTACTGAGCTAAAACAAACAAAAACCTTTACTGTCTGTTTTACTGTAATTTTCTAAATGTCCTAGTCTCTCAGGGTGTTGCAGCTGTTTTCTATATATCTGAAGACAAACGTTTTTGCTGACATCAACTCTTCCTGTCACAAGTAAAAGGACCTGCAGCCGATTCACATAACTAAGTCAAGACCCTGGCTGTTCTAGACTGGACCTATTACTGTATGTCAGAGTACCTTAACAAAAGCTACTTCTTCATTGTATGTCTTAAATACTTCCGTGGAAAGATTTTTAAGCAAAACATAGAACTATGCTCCCATTTTAAAATTATTAAATGTACAGCTCTAGCAAAACAGCTCAGCAAGTTAAGGTACTTGCCACTTAGCCTGACACCTCAGAACCCACATGGTAGAAAGAACAGACTTCCTCAAATGGTATTCTGACCACCACATGAGTTCTGCCTCTGCCCATTCTCACACACATGCACAAGTTAATAAATAAATGTAATTTTTAAAGATATATATTTGCTAGTACTCCCAGGAAAAGTTCCTACTTCCTAAAACTAAGGTTTTTTGCCCTCAACAATTATATCAAAACCTAATATTTACAAACATTCAACTACCTATATACAGTGTATTTGATTATTTTTAGTTTTCCCCGATCATCTCAAACTAGTATTTTCTATTTCTAAATATAATAGTTTCAAATACTTAAAAACATTGTAAAAGAAACCTGTTATGAAGACTTTTTTTTAAAAAGAAATTTAAATATTTTATCTTCCTTTTCTTTAGCTTGAAAACTAAGATCTATTTCTTATTTTTATTTTTGGCTTTTCAAGAAAGGATTTTTCTGTGTAGCCCTGGCCCTTCTGGAACTCTCTCTATAGCCCAGGCTAGCCTGCCTCTGCCTCCCAAGTTCTGGATTAAAGGTGTGCACCACCATGACAGGCTCCAAACTGTAACTTCTTAGCAGTGGGACTTTAAAAATACCAAAAATACCCTCCCCTAACTTAAGTTGTAAAAACACAACTGGGACTCTTCTTACAACGAAATAATACAAAGCTCCATCCCCCCCCACCCCCACGCGTGTGTAGCCTTGGCTAGCCTGGAATTCACTATGTAGACCAGGCTGGCCTCACACTCATAGAGGTCTCCCTGCCTCTCCAAATATTAGGTTTAAAGCCATGTGCTGCCCCATGCCCAGCCTATTTTATGACAATCTTTTTTTTAAAAGATTTTTATTTTTAATTATGTGTGTAGGTGTACATTTGTGTGGGAACATGTAAACCTAAGTGCAGTTGCCCATGGAAGTCAGAATCTAAATCCCCTGGACCTACTAGTTACAAATGGTTGTGAAGCACCTAATGTGGGTGATGGGAACTAAACCTGGGTCAGCTGTCTGCTTTATTGTTCCCTCTTAACTGCTGAGCCATCTCACCAAGCTCTTTGTGGCAATCTTAATTGAAACCAAAGGCTTGTAGAGAAAAGAGAACAAAGTTATTTCACAGTTAGAGAGATCCCAGATCCTATCTTCCTCATATCTGTTACCACTGGGAGTCAGTACTATTAGCCTCAAAGTGGGTCAGGCGGGAAAGCTTGGGATTTGCAGCAAAGCAGGAACACAGGGAGACACAACAAACGAGCTGAAATTAGCAAAGCAACTGCCTACCAGGCAACAGTGACCACTATGTGCTGGCAAGAGAGAGAGGGGAAAACTGCTGCCTCTAAGATGCCTTTAACTATTCACATAGTACAGGAGCCACATTCATCTTCTTCATCTTTAAAAAGATCTTTTTAACTTATTTAATCTTCAATGACAATGCTTCTAACTTGTTAGTTTTATTTTCCAGTAGTCTCAATAAGCTTTTTTTAAAAGTGCTAAACTTCTAAGTACTTAGTGAAAAAGCATTTTTCATGTCAATCATCTCACCCCAGCTTTGATACCATAGTGCTAGCTAATGCTGACTCAACAACTTTGACAAGTGGATTGTTATTTTCCTCATTTCTAAACCTTTCAAATTTTTACATTCCTAGTAACCAAAACTCAAACTAAGGGCTTTGTATTATTCCTTCAGAAAAGAAAAAGCAGCTTGCAGGTATTTTCGAAGGCATTCCTTTTCACTTTCTCTTCCTTGCCTTCATTGAAATATTCTACACGCACACACACCTATCTACATACCTACCTATTCTGGAAAAATCTTAACAACATATTGACAAAAAAGATTTTCAAAATATACAAGCCAAGAAATATGGATTTATATAAGCCCCTATGTTCTCTTGTTGTGACAATTGTTGTGATGGTTAGATACGGGGTCTAGTTATGAAGCTGGCCCTAACTGACATGGAATTTACTATGCAGATCAGGCTGGCCTAAAATTTGCAATCATCATCATACCTCTGCTTTCTATATGCTAGATTATAGGCAAGAGCTACCATGCCCATCTTTACATGGTCTCTCAATTCTAAAATTGCTTGCTCCTTTAAATACCCTGCCTAAAGTAAGCTGAGTAAACTAGAGCTTGAAAGCAAAGGCTTGTAAACTGAAGTACAGGGAGGCTGAAACAGAAAGTTCTTGGGTTTAAGGCCACCCTGAAATACAGTCAAACCTTGCCTCAAAAAACAAATAAAGGACAGGGAGATTGCTCGGCACGTGGAAGCAGTACCAAAGCCAGATGGCCTGAGCTCACTCTTCAGAACCTATGTATAAAGCATGTTTGGCATATCTGTAACCCCAAGATGGAAGGCAGAGATAGAGAGACTGCCCCAACCAGGTAGAAAGCAAAACTCTCAAAAATGGCCCTCTGGAGGCCAGAAAGATGGCTCATAAGTTAAGAGCATTGGCTGCTCTTGCAGAAGACCCTGATTTGATTCCCAGCATGGTGGCTCACAACTGGCTGTAAAACTCCAATTTTGGCCTCCATGGGTACCAACAATACATATGATACACAAACATCATATAGGCAAAACACCAATACACAAAAGATACAATTTTGCTTAAATTTAAGTTACCTTCTGACTGCCGCATTTTTATATGGCATATATAAGCATGCACTCACATATACATACACAAAATAAATAAAAATTTAAAGTATAAAGTGATAAATATAAAAGTTATATATAAATACAAAATATAAAAGCGTAATGAAGTTCTGGTTTTTTGTTTTGTTTGTTTGGCTGGTTGGCTGGTTTTAGGTTTTTCAAAACAGGGTTTCTCTGTATAGGTTTGGAGCCTCTCCTGGAACTTACTCTGTAAACCAAGCTGGCTTTGAACTCACTGAAAGCCACCTGCCTGTGTCCTGAGTGCTGGGACTAAAGGCATTCACCATCTCTGCTTAGCAGGATTAAGCATTTTAAATCTGTCTTGACATGTAAATTCAAATTCAAAATTTTAAATTAAAAAAAAAAACTTCTGGAAGAATTCATTTGACCTTTTATGTTTGCATAAGGAGATTTTAATGATTCATTTAAAACTACTTGGATATTTTAATCTGCATTGTATACTATTTAGTTTTAAAACTTTTTGGTTTCAGCTTTCTGGGAGTATGACAGAACCTGTAGCTTTAAGTATGCTAGCCTAGCAATCCCACTACCTGGTTTTTTAAAAATAATTCTGGGTAAAATATCAGCAAAGCATTACTGGCAATTTCTATATTTTATAATTTCATTCTAAAATTCACTGTCAGTAAAACAGACTATAACAAAAAACATGTAACTTCACAACAGAAAGTGAATGTTGCTGGGTATAACCAGGAGTGGCAAATACCTGCACTGAGAAGAAACTATTCAAGTTTCAGGCCAACCTGAGCAGCATAGGAAGACCACCTCAAAAATAAAAGCTAGGCCAGGACTAATGACACAGATCTGTCATCCCAGCTATTCAGCTAAGGTAGGAGGATCACAAGGTAAAGCTAGCCTGAGCAATTTAGCAAAATCATGTCTCAAAGGGGGGGGGGTGTAAATGGACGCTTACTAAATACAAATGTTAACTTCTACTGCAATTCTTAACAGCCAAGACAAGGCAGACATTTCTGTATGTATTCAACAGCACTTTGCTAATATTTTTTTGGCAAAGGCATACTTCCTCCAGGTAAACTGCAAACCATCTAAGTAAGAATGAAAGACATTTAAATCCCAGTATGTTAAACCATAACATAAACTGAGTCAAATAACTTTGGATTATTCCTTCAATACTTGTTCAAAATGTGAACTCAAAAGCAGAACATTTCAGTAGCAAAGAACAGGAGATATTGAGTCTTTTTAAAGCAAAACAAATTGAACATCTTTAGAGCAACACAGAAGTCATGTCTAACAGTAATTAACATAGTTGTGAAGGAGTTTCTTAAAACAAGAGCACAGGATATTTACACTGAAAATACTGTCCTCTTTGACATTGTATGACCTATAAAGTATTTACCTGCAATCTCATTTCAAAAGCTTAATAAGAATAAAGCATCAGAGGGCTGGAGAGATGGCTCGGCAGCTAAGAACACGTACTACTCTTGTAGAGGACATGGATTCAGTTTCCAGCACCCACAGTGCAGCTCACAACTGTCAATAACTCCACTTCCAGGGGGTGGAATACCCTCTTCTGACTTCCACCAGTACTAGGCATGCACATGATGCACATATATACACACTCAAACACATGAAAGAAATAAATAAAATAAATCTTCAAAAAAATTGTAAAATGAAAAATCAACATAAAGTTTACAAGTTACTAGAGATGTAACTTGGTTCAAGTTATAAACTTAGGTTTTTGAGTCACTTAACTGTGAACTCAAAGAAGTTATTACTCTTTTGCAGATGTAAAAAACTAGGCTGAGATAAAATAGGGGTGACTCAACCACTCTCACCTAACCTGAAATGTAGGAAATAATCAGTGAATTGTTAAACTCTTTTTATTAAACCATGCTGGACCGCAAACAGACATTAAACACAGAAATAAAGTAATGAGGCTATCAGTACTTCCAGGATCCACAGGTTTCAAATAAAAACTTAAGAGGTAAATAATTTGGCAAATACTATAGGCAATAATGGAAATGGATGCTTAAAACCTAACTAGCCTGAGAAAAGTCAACATATGAAGTCAGCAAAAATCATTACTATACAAACACCTGAGAGGTGAAGTCACTAAGGAGATCATTCAACTCTTCTTTTAACTAATCCCTATAGGAACCAAAAAAGTTATTTTCCCTTCTACTTACGTCAGATTATTCTCCAAGGGCAGATTTCCATGCTTACGCATATATACGGCCAAAAGAAAAAAGGAAACAAACAAAGTATCCGTAAGTGCCCAAAAGCTCAGTGTTCAGGGCAGAAAGGAAATCCACACAGTATTTTGACAGCCCCTTCCCACCTAAAGCCGCTCTGCCTGCTTTAAACCTATTTACTGCTGAAATACACCCTAGGTCGTTTGACCGCTTTCCAACACCAAACCCTAACTGGGAAGCATAACCCACAGTTCCAGGCAACGAGGAAGATCCGGAGAATTACTAGAAACTGACGTCCGCAGAACCAAGAGTTGGAGAGGAGGGTGAACAATGCAGCCGCACGTTAAGTTTTTTAAAAAGCAAAGAAAAAAGGCGGAAATTTTTGGACCAGAAGTTAGTTGGACCATGTAGGGAGGCGAGGCCGATGTCCGGTTCGGAGCGGACGGCATAACAGGAACAGGCAGCATTACCCTGCCTGTAGAAATGCTGAGAGTTCTCAGATCCGACCCGAGTCCACGACACAAGAACGCTGGTACGTGGCTGCGAGAGGACACGCGGGGGTGGGGCCCGCCACGCTAAATCCTCGGCTCCCTGAACCGGCTTTCAAAGGAGGATCGCAGCCTGATAAAGTCAATGGGCGCAAGGAGGCCTGCACAGGCTGGGCAACGCCACGATAGGGGAAGCGGCCGTGCACCGAAGCTCCCGCTCAGAAGCCTCCGAGGGTCGGCCCTCAGGAAGTCCGAACAAGCCCTGGGGCTCCCCGGTCCCACCTGACCCAACCTGGGTCCTCCTCACCCCCCACAAGCTGAGACCGGACCCCTGGGACTGACTGGAGGTTTCCAGCCAAACGCTCACAGCCGCAGCGGAGCCAAAGACACAACCTGCTCTCGGTGCCGCGAGTGACACTCACCGGCCCGAAACCTCGAATGAAACCAGCAGCTTCGGGGGCGGCGGCAGCAGTGGCAGCAGGAACCGAACATCCAAAATGGCGGCTCCCTCGGCCTCACCACCGCTACTGCAGGCGGAGGGATCCCGGGCAGGGACGGAGTTTCTAACTCGCTTCACGTGCTCTCGAGAAGACGTCGCTCCTCAGCTGACCCTCCTCGTCAACTCCGCGTCCCTTGGACTTCCAACCTCTCCTGTTTCCCACCTCGGGTGACCCGAAAACTCGGACGCCGCCGAGGACTATTTGCCAAGGAGGAGGCGACTGTGCCTGGCAGAGCGACGCAGAGCGTAGCGAGGGTCGGGGCTGTCACTGATGACGCTAGACGCGGCTGCCGAGTCACCGCTGCGATGAGTCCGAGTTAGGAAGATCCGACCGTCCCTAGAGTCGGAGCACTTTGGTTCCGCGTGGCGGCGGGGTCGGGGAAGGAAGTTGTGCTACCAGGAAACGGGGGAACGGGGAGAGGGGGGGGTCACCTAAGGGACGGCGCTACGCCCTGTAGCTGGAGAAGGCAGGTGGCAACGCAGGTCAGTTAACCAGAGTTTAGTCCTAAAGAATTCCTAAGTCGTTCCCGTCACTTTGAGTTCTTAGCTTTCTGTTCAACTTTAGGAGCGTGATTCCTGAGGTCTTGGAGTCTATGGTTTTATTGTATCTTAATAAAAATTTTACGAAAACGGGTAGAAGATGAAGCACGAGGATGGGTTCCAAGCACAACACCACCCCTTTCTGCATTAGTCGCTTAATCTCGCCAACGTTCCAGTTCTCTCCTTTGGGAAGAGTCTAAAGAAATGACAGCCAAAACTCTTCCAGAATAGGCTGTCAATCTATGACTGAACGAACTAATGACGTGAACCAGGAACTAGACAGTTCCTGCCGTGATAAATAATTGCTAACTTGTGACCAAAGTTTTTTCCATGTGAACCTAGAGATCCTTGATATCTTGGCCCATTTAAAGGAAAGGTGACCTACCTAGAATAAAACCTTTCCAGCAGATTAACAAAGTAGTCCCAGATGTGAACAAAGCAGCACTAGACTGAAAGCCAAAGACAAGGAACTAAGCACAAATCTTAGATTTGAGATGAGTATCACAAACAGGAAGTTGCACCTTTTTCCTTCGGCTTTCCTTTTTCATGGAAGGATTTCAAAATACTTCAGAGACGTTAAACTGGATATGTCTATCTGTACAGTTTTGACCTTGAATTTCTGGGGCATGCCAAGTGGCTGGAAAGAAAGGATGCCATGGGCATGATCACATTTCTTTATTAAATGTTGGTATCCTATTGTTTATAAAACACCTTCATATATACAACCTAACCCTCTAAGCAATCTCCCTAGTCTAAGTGAGTACCTTAAATTCCCTGGGCAGTGGTGGCACACAACTTTAATCCCAGTTCTCAGAAGGCAGAGGCAAGGGGAATGTCTGTGAGTTCAAGGCCAGCCTGGTCTATAGAGCAAGTTCCAGCAACAGCCAAGGCTACACAGAGAGAACCAGAGAGAGAGAAAATCTGAGACTTAAGATTCAGAAAATATGACTGCCTCGCACACTGGATTCTGCCATGAGATGTTTATCTTGCAAATTAAACAACTACACCCAAAAGATGCATTCCATCCCAGAGCTACTGGTTCAAAAACAGAATACTTAGGGAATTCAGACCCTCTTCCTATTCTCCTTCTGCACATCTATATATGTCAACCTGAAATCATATGATGATACAGCCTAAAACTAGAACCTCATAGTGCTAGTATAATTCAGATCACTCTGAGCCAGGCTTCTGCAAGAAACATGCAGAATTCACTCTGAAATTTCTATAAAAGAACTTCTTTAAGCAGAGATACAAGGCAAAGGTAGCCTAAGTATTCCACTTGGGGGATTGTTAAAACAGCTTAAGGGCCAAGGTGAAGTGTTTACAATAGTAAACAAAAAAAAGAAAAATCTTAAGAAGGGTTTTTGAGGCAGCTGTGGTGGCAGCATCTACCTGTAAGGAGCTGAGGCAGAGGAATGAGTTGGAGGCTAACCTTGGCTCCATAATGACTTTGTCTCACAACCCCCCCCCCCAAGAAAAACTGAACACTCAAAGGAAAATAGTAATGTAAACCCTCCCCCTGTTGTTATTATCTTCACTTACGTTTTCCTCTATTTAAATTACCACTCCATTAGCCTAGTTTAGTGGTTGGTATACAGTGAAATCCCAGCACTTAGGAGATAGGGTAGGAGGATCCGCTGTACAAGGTCATCTTTGGGTACGTAGCAAGTTTGAGGCTAGCTTTGGCTACATGTGACCCTTTCTCAAAAAAGATGAAAATAAAACAAAACTGTAGCTATAACCATTCTATCTTGATATAATGGATGTTCAAACAATAGCATTAAAATGAGATGCATGATGCTGGAGGGAGGTCTCACTAGTTAAAAGCCGGTACTGCTCTTGAAGAAGACCAGCTCCCATGTCAGGCAGCCCCAGCTCCACAAGGCCTGACTCCTCCTGGCCTCCAAGGGCACCATGCACATGGCAGACACTCACATACACACATAAGTAAACATTTCGAGTCTTTTAGATGAGCTTCTTAAAAAGTATACACAAATATAAAGAAAACTGAGGAACAAAATTAAAATGTGAAAATAATTGTTTCGGGGTGGCAGAATTATAAAAAAAATGTGTTTGCAAATGAGGATATCCTTTTCAAAAGTTTTGCACATTTTAAAAAGGAATCTTTATTAGAAAATACCCCCACCTCATGCTGGCATCAGGATTATGAAGAGTTGAGACAGTCTCATGTAGCTCAGGCTGGCCTCAAACTTAAGGATGTCCACTCCTCATCTCCCAAGAATTGAAATTGCAAGTGATTTCTAACACACCTGGAAAAAAAAATAAGTTTATATAATATAAAAATATATTTTTTGAGACAGAGTTTCAGGTAGCCCAGGGTAATCCCAAACTCTCTATGTACCTGAAAATAACCCTGAACTCCTGATCCTCCTGGTCCTGCCTCTCAAATGCTGGGGTTACCGACGTGCACCACCCTGTCTGTCCAGTTTATCCACAGGGCACCGTGCATGCTAGGCAAACACTTTATTAAATGAGCTATCTCTCTAGCTGCTCTTTTTTGTTATTTTGCTTTGTTATATTTGCATTTGTGGAGTAGAAGTCTGGGCCTCTTACAGGCTAGGAAAGCTCCCACTAACTGTGCCCTTAGCTCCTAGCTTTCATTTTTAAAACAACGACAGTTTGCAAGAGCAAACACACTTTAAGGAAGTGGTAATGGCTGAGAGAGAAGATTGCCATTTTTATTTTACATGCTTCAATTTCACAAACAATAACAACAAAACGAAGAAGACAGACAGTTTGCTTGATTTTGCTTGATTTCACTGACTTTGACTGGCCAACGTGTTTAACATCTCTGGGCCTATTATTCAGCTTTGCCATATATTTTTATGCCTTTTCTCATCCCAAAATGTATTTAAGGAGAATTTTATCTAAAAGGAATCAAATACATGAAGGAACTTTGAAAATTACAACTATCTTAAGAACATAAGCATAAACAATTCTGTATCACACCAGAATTGAACCAAGGCATTGGTGGCCTGCACATTGTACCTCATAGGAGCACATTGTAGCTTACAACTTTACACAAGTATTTCCACATACATTGATTCACTTGTTCAGCAAGCACCATGAGCTTGTAAGCTACAAAGATCATTATTTAGAAGGCTAGTTTCTGGTACTAGCCTATCTAGGTGTAAAAAGCTTACCTTCCCAGCTGGAGAGAGCACTAGCTGCTCTTGCAGACGACTCAGGTTTAGTTTACAGTTCCAAGGAATACCACACTATCTGGCCTCCACAAGCACCACACACATGGTACATATACACATACACACACACAAACACATACAGACACACATGCACACACACAGACCACAAACATGCACACACACACACATGCACATGTACACGTACCTGCAGGCAAAATACTCATATATATACATGAGATAAAAATAAATCTTTTTTAAAACCAACCCTACCTTTCCTTCCTCTTCTTATCGAATTACTTTACATCTTTGAACGTATCTGACCCTCAGTCTCCATCAGTGATTCTCGAGAGATTCTTCTGTTTTGGTTTAGGTAAATAAGTTTTCTGGGCTTGGAGAGTGGTTTAGGGACTTTAGGGTTATTTGCTTAGCTTTTAAGATTGCATTTATCTGTCTGGCTATCTCGTGTGTGTGTGTGTGTGTGTGTGTGTGTGTGTGTGTGTGTGTGTGTGTGTGTGTGTGTGTGTGTGTTGTATTGTGTTGTGTGTGTGCGTATGTGTGTGTATACCAGTTTGTTCTCTTGTTCTCTCCTCTCACTGTGTGGGTCCTGGGGATTGAGCTCACATTGTTCATCAAGCTCAGAGTCAAGTTCCATTCCCTCTTAGCCATCTTGCCAGCCCTAGTTTTTGACTTTTTGAGGCAGGGTTTCATGCATCCCAATCTAGTGTTAAACTTACTATTTAGCTGAGGCTGGCCTTGAACTCCTGATCCTCATGACACCACACACCCCTCCAGTGCTAAGATTACAGGTATGTAACCTAATGCCCAATAATGCAACAGGTTTCTTTACTGGCTCTGTGGGCTATCTGCAGCTGAAACCCACGTGCCCTTTAGACCAAGGAGGGACAGCTGACTCTGAAGGAAAGCAGTCAGGAAGTTTGACAAGCAACATTTCCTGTCTCTCTGAATGCCAGAGACTTCAATTAAGAGAGGAAAATGACAAGGGGACAAGTCTATAGGAAACACAGTGAGTCAGTCCAAGAGGCTCCTCTGATGGCTGGTTTTGTTATTGGTTGAGACACAGGACTCTATAAATAAGCATGAATGTCAGAGAGAAATTAGTCTCTCTGCTGTTGTTTATGCTGTTTTCACACACACACACACAAAAGAAACCCATTTCCATGCTTCTTAGCATGATCCCTGGTGAAAGTATGTCCTGGCCTAGAAAAGGGACTAGGAACTAATCCTTCATTATGGCTCATACCAGGAATGATGCAAAAATCATAATTCCAAAAGCCAACTGCATATATTATTCGACCTTATATTAAGAGAACAATAGGCTGCCTGGTGGTGGCACGCGCCTTTAATCCCAGCACTCAGGAGGCAGAGACAGGTGGATCTCTGTGTGTTTGAGACCAGCTTGGGCTACAGAGTAAATTCCAGGACAGACTCCAAAGTTAAACAGAAAAACTCTATCTTGAAAAACACAGAGAGAGAGAGAGAGAGAGAGAGAGAGAGAGAGAGAGAGAGAGAGAGAGAGAGAGAGAGAGAGAGAGAGAGAGAGAGAGAACAATAAAAGAATTAAAGGAGCTATTTTTTGGCCCCGGGCACCAGACCTGACAGTCTTATTGTAACAGAGGGTCAGTTGTGAGCATTTGCTCCACTTACAGAGGACTTGAGTTAGATTCCTATCATCTACATGGTGGCTCACAACTATCTGTAACTCCAGTTGACCTCTATGGGTATCAGGCATACATCTGTGCACATATATACATGCAGGCAAAACATTCATACACATAAAATAAAATAAAAAACTTCTTTCATTTTATTGGACATCTATCCTATGTTTTCTCTGAGTGAAGACCAACTCCCAGAAGGACCACACTGCTTCTTTGCTCTAGAAAACTTTTTAAGAAGCTCAAAGTCCATCTAAGATACTATATGCCACATCATCCCCTCCATAGCTGTCTTTTTATTTTATTATGCCTTTACTCTCAGCACTCAGGAGGTTAGGGGCAGGGGGATACCTGTGAGTTCAAAACAAGCTTGGTCTGCATAGTGAGTACCAGAACAGCCAGGGCTACCTAGAGAGACCCTGTTCATATCCCCATCCTGTTCTTCAAGAATCAACTTTGTAAGTTGCTTCAAAACTACCCTTAGAGGTCCAAGAGGCATTGGGACATACGCAGTGACCAGGACATTCAGTCTCTTGTGGCCAGCTCAGAGAACACCAAGACCCTTCTGTGCCAACAGCTCACACGTGCCAGAGGCGGGTCCAAGACTCCTCAGGAGCTACTGGGAAGTCTTTTCTTTGTGAGGAGAAGAAAAGAACTTTACTCTGCCCTATCCCTGACCTAGTACTTGAAGGTCCTTCCACTAACACTGTGTTTAAAATACACACAAACACACACACACACACACACACACACACACACACACACACAAAATGCTGTTAAACTCAGGGCATGGCAAATACTCTACCACTAACCCTAATTGCAAACTTCTTTTTTCTGGAGAGGGTAAAATATATTTCAAAGAAAGACAATTGTTTGCAGGTACCACATTCTCGCATATGATGAGTGGTCTTCTTTAAACCAAAAGGATTATGGAATAAAGATTATTTGCATTATGAATAGTTGCACTTAAAAACAATTTTTTGTTGTTTTTGTGTTTTGAGACAGAGTTTCTCTGTGTAACAACACTGGTTGTCTTGGAACTCACTCTATAGACCAGGCTGGCTTCAAAATCACAGAGATCCACCTGCATCTGCCTCCTAAATGCTGGGGTTAAAGGTGTGTGCCACCACTGTCTGTCAAAAAAATTAATTTGGTACTTTGTTTACATGGCAAGTCGTAGGCAGTCAGGACTATGTAATAAAATAAACCAACAGCAGCAAACTTTAATTTGCAGTTCGCAGTGAATCTAAAACTGCTCTTAAAAAGTAAATGGCCAGAGAGATGGCTCAGCAGTTAAGACACTTGCTGTTCTTGTTAAGAGAACCTACATTTGGTTCCCTTCATCTACATGGTGGTTCACCACTGTATGTAACTGCAGTTCCAAGGGACCCAACACCCTCTTCTGACCTCCACAGCCACCACATATGCGTGTGGTGCACAGACATACATGCAAGCAAAACATGCATAAATAAATAAATACATCTAAAATTTTGAAAATTAAAAATAACAAAAAAATAAAGTATAAAAGCTAGGAAGATGGCTCAGCAGGTAAAGGCACTTACCACCAAGCCTGACAAAATGAGTTAGTTCCCCAGAGAGAACTGACTTTGTCTCTCACCAGTTGTTCCCTGATCTACAGTCCACACACACACACACACACACACACACACACACACACATACTGTACATGCCCCCTAACATATAGATAGATAATCATAATAAGTTAAGAGAATGTATTGTTCTTGCAGAAGGGGTTTGACTCCCAGTGCACACATCTGGTATCTCACAATTGCCTCTAACTCCAGCTGCAGGGGATATGACACACCTCTGATCTCAGGTATGTACACAGACACAGACACACAGAGATATGCATAAGCACATCGTCATCATATTTTTAAAAATAAATGGTTAAAAAAAAAAAAAGGCCAGGGCTGGAGAGATGGCTCAGAGGTTAGGAGCACTGGCTGCTCTTCCAGAGGACCTGAGTTCAGTTCCCAGCAACCGCATGGTAGGTCATGGCCATCTAGAATGAAATCTGGTGCCCCTTCTGATGGGCAGGGAAACATACAGACAGAACACCGTATAAATAAATAAATCTTAAAAAGAAAAAAATGTAAGGGCCAATCGCTGAAAACATGTCAGAATAACCTAGTGTAAAGTGGCCCTGAGAGCTGGGTGTGTTTAAGAATTCCTAACAAGCTAATTAAAACAGCAGACATCACCTTTATGTATTCAGAAACTTGCCCACCATGTAGAAGACAGGTGCTAGGAAACTCTCCCCAAATGCAAACAAGATTGTTTATCTAAGAGGTCTCACACAAGAACTCGGTCTATTTGCATTAGCCAGGTTCCAGCAACAAGGATCTATAGAAATGACCTTCATTTCCCTACCATATTTTAGAATCTGTTCTATCCCGGAAGGCCCATACCTCCAGAGCTGTATTGTGAATTTCAAAACATGGTCTACACTCATATTGCAAATGGGTTAGTTGCTACAAAGGAACACTCTGTACCCCTGGCAACCACTAGCATCCTCCCTAAGCTAGTGAAGAAATATTCTTATAATGTTTGAAAGGCCTCCAGCCTCTTACAGCGTTTTCTAAACTTGAGAACCAGTAAAGAAAGTAGGAGACTCTTATTATAAACATCATTCTGAAAGAAAGGGAAAAAGATCATTAGGAAGTGACTGGTTAGAGTTTCAAGTGCAATATGTAAACAGCAATCTCCAATAAATGTTTCTTTTTATATGTATTTATTTATTGGTGTGTGTGAGTATGTGTGTGTGTGGATGTCTGTGAGTGTGTGTATGGATGTCTGTAAGTGTGTGTGAGTATGTGTGTGTGGATGTCTATGAGTGTGTGTGTATGTCTGTGAATGTGTGTATGGATGTCTGTGTGTGTGTGTGGATGTCTGTGAGTGTGTGTGTGTGTGTGTGTGTGTGTGTGTGTGTGTGTGTGTGTGCTTGCACATGCGTGGGCTCTCACAGGCATAGGAGTGAGCCAGAATGATTGTGTGGAGGTCAGAAGACAAGTTTCAGGAATTAGTTCTCTCTTCCACCTAAGGATCAAATCCAGGTCATCAAGCATGGCAGGCAGCAAGTGCTTTGACCACTGGATAATATCACCAGCCCTCAATAAGTATTTATTTCTTAAAAAAAGAAAACAATAACAACAACAATAATAATACAAAAAAAAATCAGACAATGTAGTGGCATAGGCCTTTAATCCCAGCACTGTGGAGACAGGGACAGGCAGATCTCTGAGTTCAAGACCAGCCCAGTCTAGAGAGGGTCAGAGCTACACAGAGAAATTCTGTCTCACAAAACAAACAAACAAAAAAAACCCACACAAATAAAAAAGATAACCTCATTTTTAAGTGAAGGTTATCTGGGTGTATGCCTGTGGATACATGCACCAGAGTTCAGGAGTCTGTGGAGGCCAGGAGCACTAGATCTCCCTAAAGCTGAATTTCCAAGAAGTTATTATTTTCCTTCCATGAATACTGGGAATCAAACTCAGGCCCTCTGCGAGAGCAGCACATTGTCTTAACTGCTGAGCCATCTCTACAACTCTTCAATAAATACTTCTTAAAATTAATTTGAAGGTAACCTTATCACAAACTTTCTAATTGCTGGAAAAGAGGTATTTTTTTTTAAAAAAGATTGTTTTATTTTGTTTATGTGTGAGTGGTTATATGAATGTATAGATACCACATGCATGTCTGTGCCTTCAGAGGCCAGAAGAGGGCTTTGGATCCCCTGGAAGTGGAGTTACAGATAGTTGTGAGCCATCATGTGAGAGCTATGAACCAGACTGAGATCTTTTGGAAGAGCAGCAAGTGCTCTTAACCACTGAATAAGTTCTGTGTCCATTTAATGCTTTCTAGAAATTAGCTTTGGGATTAACTATGAGTCTGGCTTCTTCTGTGACATGTGACCTTCTTTAAGAACTTGGGAAATCTTTATTGTTGGGATTAGAGATGCACAAACATTTTAATTTTTGAGACATGGTTTCACTATGGAGCCCTAGCTAGCCTAGAATACACATGTAGGCCAGGCTGGCCTCAAAATCAGAGATCCTCTTGCCTCTTACCTCCTAATTGCTGGAATTAAAGGTGTGTGCCACTGTGGCAGGCTCTAGAGATGTTACTCTGAAGCATGATTCAGTTTAATAAAATGAGAGAAACATTTCCAACAAATAAATCCCAAGTAGGGGAAGGGACGTGGAAAGAAGGAGCCTGGGGGTCAAGACTTCAGCTGGGTGTCAGTCAGGACGACTGTGACTCTCAGGAAATTAAGCGTTCTTTTTTAAAACAAAAGTATTAAAGGTTTATTTATTATTTTATTGTATGTTTTGCTTGTATGCATGCATGTGCATCATGTGTGTGCACTGCTTGTGGCAATCAGAGGGAGGATCAGGTTCCCTTGGACTGAAGTTCCAGCTGGTTGTATAGATCCTATGACTCGAACCTGCATCTACTGGAACAGAAGCCAATACTCTCAACAGCTGAGCCATCTCTTCAGTATAATTTCAACATTATAATTTAGAAATGTCACTTTTGAGCTACTCAGGGAAATTTAATGTGGCTTGAGTATTATATGAGATAAAGGAATTGTTTTCATTTTACTGAGTTGATGGCGCTGTTTTGGAGTATAAGAACAAAGGGCATATGCTAGAACTTCATGTCACATATCACAGAACAATGCTACAATGAACTTCAATGTAATTCAGAACATTTTTCACATTTATACTGATGTTAGAGAAACAAAGCTTCTGAGTTGCCAGTCATCTATCACACATACGACTTATAAATAAAATGATAATGCCGCAGTATTTAATAATAATAATAATAATAATAAACAACTACATTTCTAGCGTATACGTTCACTTGCAATATTTTTGTCGTTATTTTAAAGTACACTCCTACTAATACAAACTGCCTTAGGGAGCTAGAGAGACGGCTCAGTGATTAAGAGCTCTTACTGCTCTTGCAGGGGACTGTGGACTCATAGGCACCTGCACACACACACACACACACACACACACACACACACACACACACACACATGGTCATATGATTTTTTTCCCCTTGAGATGGGATCTCAGTATGTAGCTCTGGCTAGCCTGAAATTTGCTTGGTGGATCAGGCTAACCTCAAACCCACAAACATATGGTAGCCTCTGCCTCCCAAAAGCAACCCTCTCCCACTTTTGTGCTTATTTAAAATAGTAAGCTGGGGCTGGGGATGAAGTTCAGTTGAGTGCTTGTCAATCATGCATGAACCCTGGGTTGAATCCCCACACCACATAAACAGATCGTGGTAGCACACACTTGTAGTCCCAGCACTTGGGAGGTAGAAGAAGGGATATCAGAAGTTCAAGGTCATCCTTACCTACATAGACTAGCCTGGGCTATGTGAAATACTGTGGAAAAATGAAAACAAAACAGCCTGCTGTCCTAGACTAGAAGCATTGTTATACAGCTTACATTTACTGCTTCTTGATTGCAGCCAGAAGCCAAGACAGTGACTGTACCTTCTAGGCTTTCACAAGGGCACTCTGCAACATTCTTACCATGGTGGCATGGGCTAATTATGTATTTCTCAGAATGTATCTTGTCATTAAGAGACGTGTAGCTGACTGAAACTTTCACAGTTGAAATGTGTTAATGTCTGTAGTTTTAGATTCTTTCTTTGCCCCCCCCAGAAGTGTTAGAGAAAAATAGATTATATCACATTGGTGTCAACTGTTGGCAAGGCTTGGCATGTCATCATACTATCATCATTAATTTACTATATATCTAAATTTTTCCACAACTAAATTTCATTTATTTATTAAGAAAGGGTCTTACTATGTAATTCTCCCTGTCCTGGGACTCAATATGAAGAATAGGCTGGCTGGAAATTCACAGAAATTCTTTGGCCTCTGCTTTCTGAGTGCTAAGGTCAAAGGCATGTGCCACAATGCCTAGTTCTTTGTTTTATGTATTTGCTTGTTTGTTTTAAGTTTATTTTTATATCATGTATGAAAATTTGGCTGCATGTATGAACATGTACCACATAAGTGTCTGATAGCGCCAGAGGTCAGAAAAGGGTGCTGGATCCCCTCGAACTGGAATTACAAATGGTTGTGAGCTTCCGTGTGGGTTCTGGGGACCAAGACCAAGTCCTTTGCAAAAGCAACAATTGTTTCTAACTGCCGAGACATGTCCCTAGCTCCCCTCTTTAATTCTTTAAGTCCCAGAACTCAAATCCCCCCCCCACCTCATCCTATGTAGTTTATGAGGTATGGTACTTAGCCCCAGGAGAAGCCTAGTTTCATCTGACTTTAACGCTTATTTTCTTCCATAATTACCACAAAATATACTTATTTTCAGTTAAAGGTCCCCCCACCTCCCAAAAAAGAGCCAGGCATGGTGGAACATGCCTTTAATTCCAGATGACAGAGGTCTAACTCTGTGGGTTCAAGGCTAGCCTAGTTTACAAGTTAGTTTCAGGACAGCCTGGACTGTGACACAGAGAAACCCTATCTGGAAAAACAAAACTAAACAAAAATCCTCAGGAAAAAAAAAAAACTCTCTGTTTTCCCATTTCAGAGAGGAAAGGATTTCTCCAAATCATATTCTAAGTAAGTAACAGTAGTGACATCATCCCTAATACCATGACACAGACAGTTCGAACTAGTCTAGCTTACTATTTACAACCCAGGCACCTCTGTTTGCAGTCACCCAGATTAGTCCATATCTGGATTCAGCCAAACTAGAATTTAGTTCCCTAAGGAAAATACAAAATTATGAAACTCAAGACTTTACACTTCCTTCTTTTCCTTACTTCAAAGACATCTCAGCTGAGTATGGTGGTACACTCCAGAACTTAGGAGGCAGAAGCAGGTAGACATGCATAGTGAGTTCTATAGGCTGACCAGGAATACATAGTGAAACCCTGTCTCAAAAGAAAAAAATAGTTTATAGACAATATTGTTCACAAACAACATTTAAAAAAATCTTATTTGATTGTTTTGAGACAGGGTCTCACTTTGTAGAACAGGCTGGTCTCAAATTCACAAAGCTCTAGGCAGAGCCTCTGCCTTCTTAGTGCTGAAATTAAAGGCTGTATATATACCACATCATTCAATAATTCTGTTTGTTTGTTTGCTTGCTTGCTTTTGGAGACAGGGTTTCTCTGTGTAACAGGCCTGGCTGTCCTGGAACTAACTTGTAGACAAGCTGACCTTGAACTCACAGAGATCTGCCTGCCTCTACCTCCCCAGTACTTGGATCAAAGGAGTGTGCCACCACACTTGACTATATTTCGTATTTCTCATGTCTAGACGTGGAGATAATCTGACTTCTTTTCCCAAGAAGACACTGACTACACCCACTTTCGGGAGACAAGGTACATGTTAGAGTTGCTGGGAAATGTTCTCATGTGCTCAATTTATTGATGATCCTCAAAAGATTTTCCCCACTTGCACAACATTTTCAAAACCAAAAATACTTGGAGATGTCTTAGCAGGGAGCATGTGGAATTTGATATGAGACTGTTGCCATGTAAGTGCCCTGGGTGCCTTAAGGAGACCTCAGTATTTGTAACCAACAGTCTGCAGGTTAATTACTCCCTGAAGGGTGTTGTGGAAACAACAGAGCAAGATCAAGATCCCTCTCAAAATGCCACTGTGTTCATTCCGCATTTCAGTGTTTTCTGCCTGGCTGGTGGATAGCTGTTTCATATGACCCATGCTACCTGTGACTACACCAAACAATGACTTCTGTCTTACTGGTGACATCTAGGCTCAGGAAAGAGAAGCATTTGGGTCCTTCTTTCAGAACGTTGAAACTTGATTCAGAAAGATATCCTTCCTACTTGTGGACCTAAGAATCTAGCAAGAGAAAAATCTCAGAGGTCACTGGCCACAGATTCAAATAAAGGGCCAGCAAGATGTCTCAGCAGGTAAAGGATACAAGCTTTATAATCTAAGTTCAATCCCCAGAATCCACAGTGGAAGGAGAGATCAGACCTGTACAAGCTGTTCTCTGACCCTATAGTTGTTCTGTGGCATGTAGTTGATTTGTTTGTCTCCCTGCCTGCCGCCCCTCCCCATTGCTAGTGTTATAGATGTTACCACTGCCCTTGGGGTTTACTATGGCACTGAGGGTCAAAACTCAAGTCCTTCTGCAGCAGAAACCTTACCAAGTGAGGCATCTCCTGTTTTCAGGTTAGTTTTTACTTTGATTTGGTGGAGGTTTGGTTGTTTATTTGGAATGGTATGTTGTTGCTTTGGTTTGGTTTTAAGTTTTGAGACAGAGTCATGCCATGAAACTCAGGTTAGTCTAGAATTCGTCATCTACCTGATTCAGCCTCATACGTGATAGCCTGAATCAAGCTACACAGAGCCAGCAGCAGGTCACAGTGCAGCTCCAGGATCTCCATGGCCTCCACGAGTCCTCCAGCATAAACTGCTCCTCCTTCCCAGCTGCCACATGATGGGCAACCTCCTTCCCAGCTTTCTGGTACTGCTCAGATTTCAGCATGAAGCACACGAAGAAAAATGAGTGTGCAGAGAGTTGGTTGAATAATAAACAAACAAATATATTACACACTAGAGAAACAATGTTACATAAAACAAACAAAAATTTGTACTTTTAAAATATACCATATGCTCATAACACGACCTGTTTCTGCATGAGGTCTTCAACATCTCACCCCCAGATCACAGCTTCTGCACACCTAGGAACTTCCTGCAAATGCAAATCATTTGGCCACATACTAAAAAGACTGAATCCAGGCCCCACCCACTTTAATCCCAGCACTTGAGGTTGGTCTCCAGAGTTAGTTCCAGGACAGCCAGGGCTGGGCTGAGAAATCCTGTCTCAAAAACCAGCAACAATAAAAGCAAAGCCAGAAAGCTGATGAAAATGTACTTGAACAAGGGGCTAAATTCTAGCCCCGACAAACAGAAGAATTTGTCAGCTTTAGTCGCATGGGTCTGGCTTTAGAGGAGTCAATGACTCAAGAAAGAGTTTGTGGAACCTTCCTCTGTGGCTAAGGGAATCCACTGACATCAGGTGTATGTCAAGAGTGCTCTTACATGGAGGCCCAGAAAGACCACTGCATGAAGCTATGAAGGTGAATCCTGAATTCCAATAAAGACCTGAAGATATTGGATTTGCCAGGATTGTGGGATACCTGCTAAGTAATGCTGCTCACAGGGTGTGGACCTAGCCTAAGAGAGAAGTGTATTGGAGTCAGAAAAACTGAAAGAAGTTGGGGATCTGAAGAGTACTTTGCCGTCAGACAAGGAGATGTAATTTGGAGTTTGCCCAGTTGCTTTTGGTCTTGCTCCCTTCCCCCCCTTTTGGAATGGTAAAGTATATTCTATGCCATTGTATGTTGGAAGTCTGTGGTCTGCTTTGTTATTTGACAAGGGTTACAGTTAAGAGATTGCCTTGAGTTTCAGAAGAGACTTTGGACTTTAAACAGTGTTGATACTAGGATAGACAAAAGTTCATACTTATGATATGGGGACAAGTCTGTGGGGGCCAAGGATCCAGATATACTTCTCAACTCCAGAACCATGCCAGCATGACTCTGTTCGCTGCCATGATGATAACGTACTAAACCCCCGAAACTGTAAGGACATTCCAATTAAATGCTTTCTCTTATAAGAGTTGCCGTGGTCATGGTAACCCTTCACAGCAATAAAACACTGACTAAGATACACATGAAAATTAAAGAAAAATTAAAAACTTACTAATGTTGATTTTGTGCGTGAGATCAGACACACACCACCAGATGCCACGCTAGAGTTTATTCAGGGGAGTTGCTGAGCGGGTATGAGGGAGAGAAAGAAAAGGAAAAGAGACAGACTTCCATGTGGTCGTCATTTTAAGAGAGCAGGTGGGTACAGATTTATGTAGCCGCATCTAGGGGTGTGCCTTCCATATACAGCATGTTCTTTCGGCACCATGTTGGGTTTACCATGGGGTGCTATGTGTTGGGAATCCTTACATATCACTCTTACATTTATTATAAAGAGAAAGCCAGGTTTACATAGGGGAGGCAGAGGTATATGGATTGCACTGGAGCAGGGTCGACAGATCTCGTAAGGCTGCTTCAAGCTGTCTTAAGGGTGAAGTTTATCTTTTTGGAAGATGAGAACTGTATCTTCTGATGGTCGGTCTGCTGGGTTTTACGGCTCATTCCTGTAGTCTGGGTGAGTTTAAGGCATGGGTGAATTCTGATTTTCTGGAGTTCAGAAAAAACTGCAAGTTAGTGAGAGAACCTTGGGAAGTGACAGATATAGTGAGGGTCTCTGCTGTACGGGGTCTGGAGGTCAAATTAAGAGGAAAAAGAGGGAGAGGAAGGTGGTTTGAAATTGGGACGTGTATAATCTAAAGCTAGGTTTTTGTCTGTACTTTCCTTGAGGTAGCTGTTCTGTGTTTCTTCCTTCTAGGGGACTCAAGTGGCTAGTAGTTTCACAATAAAGTTTGTGGATCTCTGTTAGGTCTGGGGATGGGAAAAGGTTAAAATGTCTCATGTTTTTGTTTATCCATTGCAGAGGTTAAAATGACTCCTGGTTCCTTTTCCCTAGTCCTCAGGGGGTGACGGTCAACTGTTTTCTGATGGTAAGATGGCTTCTGGGTTTTTTCATTCTCCAGAAGCTGCAGCTGGAGGGTGAGTCTGTGGGCTAGGCAAAATACCTCGGAGCTTTTTGTGTTCTGTAACCATCTCGACTTGGGCTCTGAGAAGCAGACTGGAGCAGAAAACTCAGAGACGGGGAATTTTAGGGAAATGTGTCTAGCAACAAAATGATTCTGGGTGTCCCACACTTGGGGGTCTACCTGGGAGGCTGGAATGGGGGCTCTGGCACCTACAGGCTGAGCAGATAGCAAGAGAAGCAAGGGAGTGGCTTGGAGCAGCTGGATTCAGGCGGATGTGGTGACTAAAAGAAATGAAAGCTCCTACTTAAGCTAAAAAAACCCTTCCCATTAGGGGTACGGGGCAGGCTGGCATGACCAAAAGTGAGTGGGTGACAGGGACATCTCTGAGAGTGCAATTAAGTGGTGGCATCGGATGAGGCCGGAATTGTTTGTCTTTCATCCCGACAATGGAGGCTAGAAAGAGAGGTAGAACCCAAAACTCCTGCAGGACTGAGTATTGTGGCACCAGTGTCCACGAGGAGAGAGATGGACTGCCCTGATACCATGACTACCCGAGGCCCCCTTTTCATGATCATAGTGGTTGGGGAAGGCCTGGCAGCATCAACCGCCCACAGCCAGGCCTAGGAGATCAGCTGGGAGTGGTCTATGTGTAATGTCCCCCTGCCATGTGGGGCTTGGGAACAGTCACTTAGAGGAGTGTTTCCCTTGATGGCTCCTAGGACAAGACCTGAACAGCCTCCTTGAGGCCAGGCAAGAGCAAGACTAGTGACTGATCTGGCCACCCTTAAAACACGCACCGGGAGGTCTAGGTCTCTGCCACGGGAGGAGGCTAAGAATCTGGTCAGATAGCTTCGGCAGGCAGGAGGGGTCTTTCCTGGAGTGTTTTCTCATCTCTCCTGTGATACACCTTTAAAGCCAGCACTAAGTCTTCTGTCTGTGGAGTCAGTGGTCCCCTCTCAAGGGATGTAAGTTTAACTCTGATGTCGGGGTAGCTCTGGGTAAAAAATGGATCATGATAAATTGCCTTTTTTTAGTGCTCTCAAGATTAAGGTTAGTATATTGTAAGAGAGAGCATGTGTGAGGCATTTTAAAAAACTGTGATGGACTCTCCTGTTTATCCTGTACTATTTCTTGCATTTTTTCAAAATTGACAGGCTTCAGAGAAGCTCTATGCAGACTTGCCAGTAAGCAGGTCACAAAATTGTCTCTGGCTAAGACCCACTTTGGTGTATTATAATTCCAGTGGTGGTCTACATCTGGAACAGCCTTGCTTCCCAGGGTGGGGTATGCTACATTTGTCTAATGAACCTCATCTGCACGACTTCTGGCCTGTTCCCAAACTCACCTTTGCTCAAGAGCCCAATTTTTTCTGCCTGAGAAAGTTTTGATAGAGGAAACAGTATAAACTTTTACTATCCTATCTACGCCAGCCACTTCCCGCAGAGGAAGAATTGGATCAGAATCTTTTGGAACGTGAGAGCGAGTGACCAGTGGGGTAAATGTAGGTGCCGGGTTTGGAGCTCCCGGAAAAGGAGAGGGTGGAAGAGCTGAAGGTGAGTGTTGAGATTTGAAAGGTGAAGGATCTAGTCGTGTGGCTAGAAGCAGATGGCAGAAGAACAGAACAGAAAGCCAGAAGAGGAAGTTTAGAGCTGAGATATGAAAAGAGATAGGGACACTCTTTCCATCCATCCATACGCTTGTAAAAGTTAGCGCCCATAAAATACTGTTGTCCAGTGTGCCGTTAGGCAACTATTTTGAGTTATCCAAGGAGTATTTAGACCATTTCTTTGTGCAAAAAACAGATAAGCTTGGTGGTTTCTAGGCAAGGCAAAAAGGCTAAGTGTCTTGAGAGTCTCAAGAACGCATCCTAGAGGTGAGAATGGAGAGACATTTTTTGCTGCTGGCTCATTCTCCATTATTGAGGCCCAGAGGGCAGGGATTCCACTGCTAAATCTGGGTCATCACCCAGCCAATGAGTGGTCCCGGGGAACAACGCTAGCTTTGGCTAAGTAACTCATCAGTTCTTAGGGTAGGTGTTTGGACAGAGCCTGAAACAATGCTAGCCATCACGAGGGTGGGTGTAAAAACCATGCTAGCTATCACTATCAGCACCTAGGATAGGCATCAGGGCAAAGCCCGAAGCAACACTAGCCACCCCAAAAAACTCTCTAGTTCTCAGGGATAGGACGTAAAGACCCAACACTAAGCACTCATGAGCACCTAGGGTGGACGCCCAATGCAAGCCACCAATAGATGCTCATCAGCACCTAGGGTAGGCGTTAGGGCAGAGCCTTGGGGACAGAGTCCAAAAACAGGATTCAATGACCTGGGCTGGGCTGGGCTGGGATTTTGACTGGGCCAAAAAATGAGTGTCAGGAGAGCAGGAACAGCTGAGGCCAGTGAAGATCGTGGCTGGGGGTGGTCCTCCACAAGACTAGAGTCCAACCAAAAAGCTGGACAATCGACGGTCTTTTCCAGAGACAATAGTTTGCATTTGTGCCAACTGGAAAGGAAAGACTTACCAATAGAGGCTGGTGGTGTTCAAACAAGCTGCAGCAGGGCAGATGGAAGGTGGCTTGGCAGTGGCCCTGGACCAGGATTTCCTGGCCTATGTGCACCTAAGCCCAGGAGAGAGCCTATCCGAGTCATGGCACCAACATGTTGGTTTCTCGCGTGAGATCAGACACACACCACCAGATGCCACACTGGAATTTATTCAGAGAGTTGCTGGGAGAGTATGAGAGAGAAGCAGACAGGAAAAAGAAAGACATCCACATGGTGTCTCCTTTTAAGAGAACAGGTGGGCATGGATTTACGTAGCCACGCCTAGGGATGCCCCCCCCCCAAGTTCTGCCTGGTGCCATGTTGTGTTTACCACAGGGCCACTACATGCCAGGTATTCTTATCTTACCCGGCACCATGTTGGGTTTGCCACGTGGCTGTGGCTGCTATGTGCCAGGAATCCTTACAACTAACACTGCTTCCAGGTGTATAATTCAGTGGCAGACTACTTACACATCATCTATGAGGCCCTAGTTTTGTACTCCAATGCCATGATCACACAAAATTTACAAGTGTTATGTGAACTGTCAATGTCTTCCTTATTCATGTTACCAAAAATGAATACTATTGGGTTTTCCAGAATTTCACTTAAATTTAGGGGGCACCTTGCTTAGGTCCATGTTACTTAATCTCCTCCTATTTCTCTGTCTCTGTCTACCTATACTTGTGCATTGATACTGGAGATTGAACATAGGGCCTTGAGCATGCTGTGTAAAGTGATCTGCCATTGAACCAGATCCCTAGATTGGTTCTTGGGCTTCTTAAATTCTCCATTCATGACCCCTTTTTGTCTGAGAAATTTTTATGCTACCCTAACTACATAGGTATATAAAACAAAAACATAAATCAAACATTTACTGATTAAAAAACAAAGAAATGTATTTTAAAAGAAATTTTGAATACATGTAATTTGACCATTCCTTAAAGGTGAAAGAAAATTTGCATTCTAATGAGATGGATGTGTATGTTTCTTTTTGCATAAGGAATGAAATTGTAGGGCTGGAGAGATGGCTCAGAGGTTAAGAGCACTGGCTGCTCTTCCAGAGGACCAGAGTTCAATTCCCAGCAACTACATGGTGGCTTATCTGTAATGAGATCTACTGCTCTCTTCTTGTGTGCAGGCATACATGTAGAGAGAACACTGTATACATAATAAAATAAATAAATCTTTAAAAAAGAGAATGCAATAATATGCAGAAAAAAATGGGCAAAAGTATGTTTAGTACCATTCCAGAAATTGTTGGAAATTCTGCCCTAATTTCAATCCTAAATTAACTGAACTTTTTTATGCAAAATAAGTCAGCAACTCTAGCAGCAATTACTTACTTATTAATGTGTATATGTGTGTGCACACATGAAACAGTGTATATGGAGGTCAGAGGACAACTGTGGGTTGATTCTCTCCTTCCACATTGAATAAAGGTTTTAGCTTTATACTGTAAGTGCTTTTATCTGCTGACTCATCTCACAGGTATCTTTCTCTTTATTTTGTTTATATATTTCATATACATACATACATATATAATGTAGTGTGACTTCTCCCAGACTATCCCACATCTCTCTCCCAACTTCATCACTATTTCTTCTCCTCTTCCTCTTCCTTCTTTATAATCCAGTGAGTCCAGTTAATGACATGGGTACATAGGGCTATACACTAGTGTGTAGTATGAGGTTTCTGGCCCGGACTTTCGGGCCTAACCTTAAAGTCTAGGCCCACAGTCCCATAGTCCCACAGAGACACACAGATGCATATGATAATTTTAGGCTGATCGGCCTCAAGCCCAGGCATATAACTTGCTCACTCTGTACCCTTCATCTAACCCATTATTCTTGCTGTTCAGCCATGGGGCTCGGTACCTTTTCTCACAGCAGCATGGTTGTCCTCTGCTTCTGGCTGTTCTCTGGCTTTCTGCTCTGTGCTTCCTGTTCTCAGAGTTTTTTAGTCTGGTAGCCCCGCCCACACTTCCTGCCTGCCTTTGGCCAATCAGCGCTTTTTATTAAACCAGTGGGTGGGACAATTATCTACCATGAAACAACACAATACCCCTACACTAGTGTCCCAGCAGCCTTCAGTAACCAATAACTGTCAGTTTGGGGTGGGACCTAGTGAGATGGAATAGTGACTGGCTTGAACTTATGAAAGTGTTCTTCAACCAGCCACAGCTACTGTATGTTCATGAGTGGAAGTGTCTCTGTCATGTCAAGAACACACTATTTTACAGAAGTCCTCCCAGATCCCTGGCTCTCACAATCTTTCCACCTCCTCTTTCTGTGTGCCCTGAACTTTGAGGAGAGGAGATAATACTGAATCATCTCTCCAGCTGCCTTAAACAGCAACTTTAAAAACCAAACATTCTAACACAATGGAAAACAAAGATATGATAATTGATAGTCAAATGCAGAGAAATAATGGCAGTTTTTTATACATTGATTTATTATGTATATGATGTGGGGGATGCTTGTGCCAAACACTCGTGTGGAGATCAGTACAACTTGCAGGAAAAAGCTGGTTTCCTCCTTCCACTCTCAAGGGATCAAATTCATGCTTTCAAAGTTGGCAGCAAATGTCTTTACCAGCTGAGAAACTTCTCTGGCCTAGGAAAATATTCACTCTCTTTCATATAATTAAGTTATAATGTTCCTATGAGGACAGAAAATTTTGTATATATGATAAAAGTTCCACAGTTCACAACATACAGCAGTCTTAAATCTGAGCCTGGGTATTTCATGGCATGATGTCATTCCAGAACAAAGTGCTTATATGCTCAAAACCAAGACTACAGTGAAATCATGAGATGCAACATAGTTCAGTACTGCCATAAACACCTGGAATTTATTAAGTCCTTTATTTTGAATTAATTTTTAGTCTCCAACCAGCATATGCACAGAAAATATTTTTTTTAAAAAAAAATGTAATAAAAGAAACTGGATGCATGGATCAATGGTTAAGAGCACTGGCTGGTCTTCTAAAGGACCCAAGTTCTGTTCTCAGCACCTACATGGAGGCTCACAGCTGTCTGGACTCACAGTTCCAAGGCATCTTCTAGCCATTTTAACATTGCATGCAAGTGGTGTACAGACATCCATGCAGGCAAGACACTCATATATATGATTGGCCAGAAGGCAGAAGGATGTATGGGTGGGGATACCAGCAATTAAAGGTGTTCAGCAATTAAAAGTACTTATTATTGTTCTGGCACAGGACCCAGGTTGGGTCTCTAATGCCCATGCAGTGGCTCACAATCAACTATAAGTCCAGCTCCAGAGGTTCCAACACTCTCTTCTAGCTTCCTTGGGCACTACACACACATGGTGCACGTACATACATGCAGGCAAAACACATACAGATAAGATATAAATAATAAATGTAAATCAAGTTTGGAGTTTAAGGTCGTCTTCCTAGTAACAGATGAAGGTAGGATTATTTTTCTGGGCAGAGAACAGCCTGTGTTTCTCTTTGTTGTGGTACTGATGGTTGAATCTAGAGCTCTCCAAACCATATCTTCAGGCCTTCAGATGTTTTTGTTGTTGATACAGGGTCTCCCTAAGTTGCCCACATTGGCTTTGAACTTGTGATCCTTCTGCCTCAGCCTCCTAAGCAGCTGGGATTACTGGCCTGCATTAGCCAGAGAACTGCATGTAAGTGTAATACTGTGTAACTGTAATACTGACTTCACCTGAACCATCTTCATAATCAATAATGCTAAGTTTTTTGTGAATTGAGAGGTTTGTTGTTTGTGAGAAGCATTGGAATGAGGAAATGGAGGAGGTAACAGAATATAAGTTTGACAGGAAGAAAGGCACCTTACTGTCCTTCCCCATTAATGCAGCAACATATAAACTGTCACCTGGCAGAAAGAATAAGGGTTTTTTTTAAGGGCTAAGAAGCCACTCCAGAAAAATTTGCCCTGAGGATTTATAATCAACAGCTATGTTGACAAGACAGACTAGATAAGGTTCCATCTCAGAGGAAGAAGCCCCGGAATCTGGTGAGCTACATTTAGACCTTTGGAAACTTGAAGTTAAACTTTATTTTTTGAGATAATTAAATATCAGGTGGGATTCCCATCTTATAAGAAATAAGAAAGACCAGAAATTCTCTTTATGGTATTTTCCCCAAAGGCAATGTCTTACAAAACTGGAGTAGACTGGAGTGTTGACTTTGATCCAGTTAAGATGATGAACAGTCTGTGGAAAACTTTGATACAAATGGATCATCTTAATAAGCAACTAGCACATTCCTAAAGGCCAGAAGCAGGCCTTTAAATTCCAAAATGTCTAAGTGAGGTCTTGGAAGACACATCACCTTGGGGAATTTACAATGATCAAGAGGCAGCTTGCAGGATTGCAGGAAATATTTACTTAACCTTTTGAAATCCCACTTTCTAGGAGTCTCAGGCAGTTGTTAACCTATTGTAAATTAACCCAAAGGCAATCAGCTTTAAAAGTTGAGTTTGACAAGGCTTTGCAGGTCACAAACTGAGCAGGCCTTCTACAGCAAAAAGAAAGTGTATTCTGAGAGACTCCAGTTTTCCCATATTCATCCCATTTATTTCAAGAACTCCATGTAAGGAATTCTTGGTGACTCAATAATGGCCTGAATGCATTTGCTTCTCTCTGGACTAATTGCTTAGATATGACTCTTGTAATTCAAAATAAACATTTTTGTGCATATCTGAACAGGTTAAATTTGGTCCCTAGGATCCACATGGTGTAAAGAGAGACCCACCAACTGCAATTTGTCCTCTGACCTTCACATCTCTCTCTCTCTCTCTCTCTCTCTCTCTCTCTCTCTCTCTCTCTCTCTCTCTCTCTCTCTCTCACACACACACACACACACACACACACACACACACACACAAATTTGATTTTTGTTTGTGTAGACCCCTAACCCTCTAAAATGGTAAGCTCAGATTCTTCTTTAAATTGCCTTGGTCATAATATTTTATCACAGCAATAGAAAAGTAAGGAATGCACCTGTAATACCATCACTTGGGCAACAGAGGCGGGAGGGTTAAGACTTCAAGCTTGCCCTAAATTACACAGTGAATTTAAAACTAGCCTGGGTTACTTGTGACCTTGTCTCAAAAACAAACAAAAAACTGTTCCTCTCCAATCAGCAACCCTCCAAATTCTCAAATCAGCCATTCATTTTTGTTTTTCCTTAAGCTAATAAAACTTTCATTCAAGTATGAACTGGAATTAATAGGAGATAATATTTCAAATCAGTAGCCAAGCTCTCTGTTCGCCCACCCAATTTGCTTTTCACTGTACAGAACCAAATACCTTCCTCTCATTCTCATTATGCTTCCATGTCTCAAGTATGTTCTTCTTCCCTTGGGTCCCGTACAGGTTCTACTTTGGGGTATTTCTAATTTTATAAGGCTGTTGATCCTTGAATAGGCCTGGACCCAGCTCTCTCACCGTAACCCTACAATGACGCTTCCATCTTTCCATTCCAGTAAATTCTGGGATTTCCTAAACAGAGTTCCCCAGGAACCGCCATTGTCTGGATTTCGAATTCGAACCTCAAGAAGTCGAGACAATCCCTACTCACTAAACCCATTCAAGGGGATAAGCATTCATTTTCCTACCAAAGGGGGCGCTGGACATGACGGGCAGCCGGCCAGCTTCCTCCTCTTTAAGGTAGGCGGTGCTCTCCGGCATTGCCGTGACGTCATCTCTCCGCGTCGGGGCGGGATGCACTGACGCCATCTCCGGGCGCCCGGGTGGGGGGGCGCTGGGTGTGGGGCGGCTCCGGGGCCGGGGATGGCGGCGGCCGCTGTGGCGGCGGCGGCTCCGGGACGAGCGGGAGGAGTCCAGGGAGCTCCGTGAAATGGGCCGGTGAGTGTCGCCTGGAGTAGTGGCCGCTGGGCTGGCCTGAGGCCAAGTGGGCCTGGGTTCGGAGCTCCGGTGGAAGGGCCCCCCTAGAAGCCCGCTGCTTCAGCGGGCCGAGGGACCCCCAAACAGCGGGCAGAGAGCGAAAGAGGCCGTACCTAGACCTCTAGGTGCTGCTTTCCCGCCTGGCCCGGAAGGCGGCTTCAGGCCCTGATACCCCGGCGGTGTTGTCCCTACGGGCCAGGATGTCCGAGTTCTCAGGGCGGGAAGGGGCCCCCAAACAAGGAAGCGTCGCCAGCGGGGCCTGGCTTCAGCCCGATGTCCGACCCCCGACTCTCTAAACGTAGAATGCCTCAGTTCAGGCCTTACCCTTGTCGGAACAAGGATTGAGGGATCATCAAAAGCCACCCCCCTCGTCTCTACCAGGCTGCTCCCTTTTTGTGGGGCGTACCTCTTTTCCTCAGCGAATTTGGGTCTCTCTCAGTGTGCAACTTCTTGATTCCAATCCAGGCATGAAGAGGAGCTGCGTTCCCGTCTCTGTTGGCAGGTCTCTGGATCGGCTCCCTTGCCCCTCAGCTCCAGTTGGGTTCACAAGTTGTGTCTTTTCCTATGAGAAATTCACCAAAGCCGCTCTGTTCACCCACACCCAGGTTTCAGATTCTGAAATGTTTGCCTGGTGAAAACCGGGTGCTCAGACCTGGCTTTCTTTTTCCTTTTGGTGGGGAGGGGAACCTAGAGTTTTTGCCTCTTTTATTATCTTGTGTTTGCTAACTCCTTGGTGACCTAGAGAGGTTTTCTTAGCTATTTTAGTTACAGAGTGAAAGCATTTTGGGAATTAAGGAGAAGGCTGGGTGTTTTCAATAAAAACTGTTATGAAGAATGAATGCATGACCTGTACCCAATTTGTGATTTGTTTGTGTAAATTACGAATTTGATTTTCCACATTTCCACCTTGTGTGTTGAACTATGCCAATCGTAGGTAAATCTTGCTTTCAGTTGGATGGAGGCATACAGTACTCTGTGTGACTTTGACAGAATAGGCAGTAATTTCTGAGAACTAGTCAACACTGCTAACTCTGTTTAGACTTTGTGGGCCTGTGTTTTCGAGTTGCCATTTTCCTTGCAGATAGGGTCTAATGGAGCCCAGACTGTCTTCTGACTTACTACGTACTTGAATGTAGTTGAGGATTACCATGTCCAGTCTGTGTTGGGGATCAAGCTTAGGGCTTGATGCATGCTAGGCAGGCACTATTTTTTGTCAACTGAGCTGCATCTAGAACCTTGAAAGGCCGTGTTCTTTAATTATTGATGTTTCTGGCAAGTGCAGGTTCAGATATTGGTAGCTTAGTAATAGTTTTGTTCCCCATTGTTAGCTACATAGACTCAAAGAGTCTATATATTTTCAGTTTCTTTCACATTTCGTTCAGTCTCGTGATGTTGTCACTTAGAACATTACACACACACAGAAGAGCTCTTTTTATTTTACTTAGGAAATCTCTTAATAAGGTTTCACATTGAGTACCTCCCCCTTGACCTCTTTTTTTGCCCCAGAAACTTAAATAATTGTTCCTTTCCCTCTAGTGCCACCTTTCTTACTTAAATAATCCCCACAGTTTTGAACTCACATGCCCTTAATAAAGGGGAAACTTCATGCTTCTCATTTTCACATGTAACCAGTATTAAAGCCTTTCATTTTTGTTTGCATTTAAGCTAAACGTGGATTGGAAATGAGATTAATCATTGGGGAATAGGGTGGAGATGAAAGAAATAGTAAAATTTGGACATTTCTCCCCAGGATTATCTTTCAAAAATTAAAGCATAAAAGATGTTTCTCCTCCTTTTCCTCCCCCTCCCCCTCCTCTTGGTTGTTGTTTCGTTTATGGTTTGTGTATGGAGGGCAGAGGTCAGCTTGCAGGAGCTGATTATCTCCATCCGCAACATGGGTCCCAGGGATGGAACTCAGGTCTTTCGGCTTGCTACCCAGCACATTTACCTGCTGAGCCATCTCACTAGCCTTGGAATTTTTCCCCCACTTCAATTTCCTGGACACTCTAGGGAAATCTCTTGGGTTGAGAATGAAGCAAGAGCTCATGGACTTTGATTTTTTTTTTTTTTTTTTTTTTTTTTTTTTTTTTTTTTTTTTGGTGGCTTTGGAATTACCTTTCATGATGACCCCAAGGAGGGTAAGAAGTCAGACTCCTGCTTACTGCATCCTTATTTCTGTCATGTAGGCTCCCAAGCCAGAGGGGAGGACACTTACTACAACTTCTCAGAAGTACCACCAGGAGCTCAGGTAATACATGCACTTTATGTTCCTTGTTAAAGATTTTTTTTTTTCATGTGACATTAGAAAAACAGAATGGAATTCAGCCTGATTGGAAAATTATTGGTGAAGTTCGTATGCATTGACTTGTTCTTACAAAAAAGATGCTTTCTGACTCTTTTTTTTTTTTTTTTTTTTTAAGGTTCTAATGTAGGCCAGACTGCCTTTTGATTCACTGTGTAGCTAAGGGTGATCTCAAACTTCTGAACACTTGACTGTGTCTCCCAAGTGCTGGGATTATATGCATGTGCCATCACAGTGGTTCTAAAAAGATGGGTTTTTTGACAGTGGATAAAGTAGCAAAAAGTGACAGTAAGAAAGGGGAGAGGAAACTTTCTCCTGAATCATTTAGACCTAAAAGTAGTAAGTAAACATGTATGTGAGGAGAAATGGAACCAGAATATGAGGTAAAACCCAGAGCGGACAGCAGTGGATAAGGCCACTGGCAAAAGAAACAAAGGGGGCAGAAGGTGATCAATACAGTTGAAAGTGATCAATACAAAAATAAGTCTTATCAGAGAAGGGAATGGGAGCCTATGTGAAGTCAAAATTGTTTGGTGGTTCTTTAGAGAAGGGGTAGGGGAAACAAGCTATAGAGCAGGCGAAAATGATCGCTCTTCTGATAGGGCCCAGGGTGGAAGAAGAACAAGAAAAACACTACATTTTATAGTAAGGGTTTTAAGTTTTTGTTTGTTTGTTTTTTTGAAACAGAGTGTCTGTGTATCCTTGGCTGTCCTGGAGCTCACTCTGTAGACCAGGCTGGCCTTGAACTCAGATCACACTTGCCTCTGCCTCTGTGTTCCAGTAGGGTGGTGTAAAGTCGTACACCACCACCCTACTGGAACACAGTTAGGGATAATAAAGAGACAAGCAAACCTCAGCACTTAGTGACACGAATTTAGCCAGTCTTGGTTAGAGGAGATGGGAGAAAGTGAGGTCATAACCCCAATTAAGCTGTGGAAGATAGCAAGAATGAGACCATACATTCAGGGAAGGAAGATGGCACATTAGTCTTTGATAGCAAACGGAGAAATTTAGGGAAGAGTCAGCAACAAAGGCCTGGGCCAAAAGCCCCACTCATGGTAGGAGCCTGAGAAGAGCTAAGGCCTTATGAAAAGCGTGTCTAACCCAGAAGTTAGTAGTGGAGAGGGAGTGGAACTTCAGATCATTTATGCATCTTGAATGTACATCCTTGTAGCTCTTCGTGCTCTGTGGTTTTCCTGACTCTCTTTTTTCTATCTTAGGCTAACAATGAAGAGACAACCTCCTTTTCTCACCACTCTCCTCTGTTACATCGTTCTCCTTGGGTGCAATTCTTGATAGTTTGTTTGACTTGATTCCCTGGGTTATTTCTCTTTGCCTCTGATTTATTCCCTAGCAGATGTGGGCACCCCAGCCAGCACCAGAGAAGGGTGCAGGGAAACCACAAAGAAGTCTCTTCTGATGCCCCAAGGAGCAAGCAAACCCCATCCAGGCTCCAGGAATACCACAAAGCAATATGAAACCTGTTCATGAGAGGAGTCAGGAATGCCTTCCACCAAAGAAACGAGACCTCCCTGTGACCAGCGAGGATATGGGGAGAACTACCAGCTGCTCCACAAACCACACACCCTCCAGTGATGCCTCTGAATGGTCCCGAGGGGTCGTGGTGGCTGGGCAAAGCCAGACAGGAGCCAGAGTCAGCCTCGGGGGCGATGGAACTGAGGCCATCACTGGTCTAACAGTAGATCAGTATGGCATGCTGTATAAGGTGGCTGTGCCACCTGCCACCTTTTCACCAACTGGCCTCCCATCTGTTGTGAACATGAGCCCCTTACCCCCCACGTTTAATGTAGCGTCTTCACTGATTCAACATCCAGGAATCCACTATCCCCCAGTCCACTATGCTCAGCTCCCTTCCACCTCACTGCAGTTTATTGGGTCTCCTTATAGCCTTCCATATGCTGTGCCACCTAATTTCCTACCTAGCCCTCTTCTTTCTCCTTCTGCCAACATTGCCACCACTCACCTTCCACACTTTGTGCCATATGCCTCACTCTTAGCAGAAGAAACTACTCCTCCCCCCCAGGCTGCATCCCCAGCCCAGCCATTTAACAAATCCTCTTCTGCCACCTCCCCACCTGGCCAGTTGCCACATCACTCAAATACTCAACCACTGGATCTTGCTCCAGGCCGGATGCCCATTTATTATCAAATGTCTAGGCTGCCTGCTGGATATACCTTGCATGAAACTCCAACAGCAGGTGCTAGCCCTGTTCTTACCCCTCAGGAGGGCCAGTCTGCTCTGGAAGCAGCTACTGCCAATGTACAGACACAGAGAGAGCGAAATGTGGTAAGAGAAGGAAGTGAAGGCCTTGATCCCACCAGCAGCAAGGGTGAAGGCCAAGGACTGGTGCCGGTGGTAGAGTGCATGGTGGACGGACAGTTGTTTTCAGGTTCTCAGACTCCACGAGTGGAGGTGGCGGCGCCAGCTCACCGAGGGACCCCAGACACCGACCTTGAGGTCCAGCGGGTAGTTGACACTTTAGCTTCTCAGGACTATCGTGTGGTGGCAGCTCAGAGGAAAGAGGAACCCAGCCCTCTTAATCTATCCCATCATACCCTTGACCATCAGGGTGAGGGACGAGGGTCAGCCAGGAATCCTACAGAACTGGTGGAGAAAAACCAGGCTCGGGTGTTTTACCCTCAGTCCCATCAGGAACCAGTAAAACACAGACCTTTACCCAAAGCAATGGTTGTAGCCAATGGCAACCTGGTGCCCACTGGAACTGACCCTAGCCTGCTGCCTGTGGGCTCAGAGATCCTGGTGGCATCAAGTCTGGACATGCAGGCCAGAGCTACCTTCCCAGACAAGGAGCCAACGCCGCCACCTGTTACCTCCTCCCACTTGCCCTCCCATTTTATGAAAGGCGCCATCATTCAGCTGGCTACAGGAGAGCTGAAGCGGGTAGAGGACCTCCAGACCCAGGACTTTGTGCGCAGTGCCGAAGTGAGTGGGGGGCTGAAGATTGACTCTAGCACAGTTGTGGATATTCAGGAGAGCCAGTGGCCTGGATTTGTTATGCTGCATTTTGTGGTTGGTGAACAGCAGAGCAAAGTGAGCATTGAGGTGCCCCCCGAGCACCCCTTTTTTGTATATGGCCAGGGTTGGTCCTCCTGCAGCCCTGGGCGGACTGCACAACTCTTCTCTCTGCCCTGTCATCGGCTACAGGTGGGAGATGTCTGCATCTCTATCAGTTTACAGAGCTTGAACAGTAACGCAGTTTCTCAGGCCAGCTGTGCTCCGCCAGGCCAGCTGGGTACACCCCGAGAAAGGCCTGAGAGGACAGCCTTGGGGCCCAGAGATCTATGTGACAGCGAGGGGAAAATCCAGCCTTCAGGAGAGGGTTCCCGGGTGGGAGAGCCTTCCCAGCCTGAGCCCGGTGCTCAGGCCTGCTGGGCAGCCCCAAGCTTCCAAAGATACAGCATGCAAGGGGAGGAGGCACGGGCTGCACTGCTCCGTCCCTCTTTCATCCCACAGGAGGTAAAGCTGTCCATCGAAGGGCGTTCTAATGCAGGAAAATGAACCTCTTTCCCAGCCCAGGACTGGGGCTTTATCCCCAGAGGTGAGCCTCACCATGAGCACCAGAGGATTTGCACATGCCAAGCAGAGAGTGGCTCTCTTGGCAGTGAGATTTGAGGGGAATAGGAGGCATGAAGACAGCCTCCCAAAGCAGGTCTGTTGCTCATTAGTTACCCCATGGCATCCTTTCAGGACAGCCTTAGGGGTTGCTGAGATGGGGAGTGGCAGGCCTGGAGCAAGGGTGGGAGTGCACATAGGATAAGAAACATTCCAAAATAGGGCCTCCCTGTTTTTTCCTACTCGTTCCTGGCTCCTGCAAGGGAAAGTACGGGCTTTGGGAGCAGGTGGCAGAGGGAGCAAAGAAAGAGCCAAAAATGATCCACAGCTTATAGTAGCAGTAAAACTGTTTCCTTTCCTCCCCCCCCTCCTTTGTGGTGGGAGGGCAGGAGGCCCAATGGTTGAAAATAAGAAGGTTCCCACCCAGAACTCTTCTTGTGAGAGACGTGCACTTTAAAGGGTGATTTTGTTACAGATGTTTAAGGCTGGGTTTGGGGTGGGGAGCACCATGATCTACAGAACTGTTTGATCCTTTGCTTCTGCCCATTCCCATCTCACCTCACTATTCCTCTAGAAGGCTTTCTAGCAGTTTAGAGGCCAGAAGAGAGGAGAAATCCCTTCAGGGCTGAGAATGAAGGACTGCCTTGCTGGGAACCCAGTCAGGGGCTTTGGGGAAAGACTTGATGCTAGTCCAAAGCCTAGATAAGACTTTTGAAAGGTGGCTAACCTAAACAAAACTCCCACTCGCCATGTCAGGCCTGCTTTGACATTTCCCTGACTCTCTAGTAACTTTGGAGAGACCTGGAGGACCTTTTCCCCTAGGCACCTGTCCTCCTCCATTGTCTGTCTATGTTGTGCCTAAGTGCCTGCGCTGCCCCTACCCTTCTGCTGCTCTGACCTCTGCATGGTGTCTTGATCTGGGCCTCCTGTGTAGCTGCACTGCCTTTGTCCACTAAGACCTCTAGTGTTTGGTGTATAAGGGTCTCTGGTTTCCCTGTCAGCTATAATTTTTATATTTAGAAACTCAAAATCATGTTCTGTTTCACAGGCGGCAATATAGTGGAGAAATAAAAGAATCCGTGCCCTAGGTTGGGCACATCCCATTCCAGTGGCTTTACCTGGCCCTCCCATTTCAGTCCATTGCCTCAGCATTCTGGCATCTCCAAGCTGTGCCCTTCACCATCAGCTCTGAAAGGTCTAGTATAGTTCTTGTAACATCTTAGCGGATGCTTTCTTGTGTGGTGGTAGATTCTACAGAGAGTATTTTCTATTGTGGTTGTATTGACTGCCATCTCCCTTACACCCTCTTTTCACCGCCAGCTTGGACTGTAGGATTCCATTGGGTATTAATATTTAGGCTCCCCCCACCAACTATCGGGTGGTTGAGTATTTTGTGTGTGTGTGGATTTTTTTTAAAGGGGGAGTGTGTGGTTCTTTAGACTCTTGAAGGCAACTCAGGGTATTGTCCACCCAGCTCTCTAGTTAGACTTCTCCCAGAGTATGATTGTGGCATTTCCTTCATAGATAGACGTGGACGCCAAGGCCTGGCCTCTCATCAGGAGTCCCACACTTCTGAGGTGTGAGTAAAACTTAAGGCCAGTCTTGTGAACTCTTACTCGTTCACTTCCTCCCCAGCTGCCAAATGGGGATAAATAATCTTACCTACCTCCTGGGGGAGCGGAAGTTCTGAGGATGGAGTCATTCTTAGTGTTCAGGTGCTAAAGGTTGTTCTCTGCAGAACAGAATGACAGAAGCTGGCTGGTGTGCTACCAGCCTTACAGTCTGTTTCAGACCATGAGAGCAGATAATCTGGTCAGCAAGCTTTTAGGGGGCATCCAAAGGAAGCTGCTTAACCTGATAAGTACTTAAGTCTCAGAGTTTTGTCAGAGTCAGACACCGGCCTGTGCTGCAGTGGAGATGGCATCTCTTCCCTTCTCCGGCCCCCATTCTCTTGCTGCTTCTCTGGCTTATTTCCTACAGTGGGGGCCTGTGGGCTTGAGTCTTGAGGAATTCTCTCAAATGAGAACTATAGAAGTCCTCCTCTCTGTTTCACAAGCAACTCATTCCTAGGGATTACTGTATGCATGGATTTCTTGCAAGCTCCCTTCCTCACATAAAGAACATTCGTCATGGAATTTAGTGACATGCACTGTAGATGCTCAAGAAATGTCTACCAGGGACACCAACCGCTGAACTTCCTAATAGGGCTGGTATGCACCTGGCTGTAGTTGTATCAGATCACTCTCTACTCGGACTGGTTTTAGCTTTCTAGCCTGGTAATGCCCACTGGATCCTGGAAAAAGAAATTGTTGAGGACTTTGACAAATCGGGCTCTGGCCTCTCTGCTGTGGTTCCTTTTCTGTCCTTGTCTGATAAAATAATGACAGTAACTCCTTTCCTATGGTGTCATGTGTTTGTAACGTGTTTTGCTGAGCTAAGGATTACCACTTCTGAATTATGTGACCCTAGAAAGAATGCTTGTCAGAGCCTTGGCAGTGTGTAAGAGACATAAGTGGCTTTTTGAGTGAGCATTTCAGTAGCTGTCATCTTTTGGGGACTAGACAGTTGACAAAGATCAACCTGTTCCCAATCAGTGATAGGACATTCTCAGAACTTGGAGAAAGTTCTGAAACTGAGCAGAAATACATATGCCAATTTAGAAGAAGGGGAACTTGGTAAAGGATGAAGGAAGTAGGGAAGGGGCTTGGGCCTCGGAGCTGAGTGCTTGTATCTGAGGGAGGAGCCCCTCTTTACACTTAGGCCCCATTTAGTCCTAACACTGTGGGCTTTGCTCTGTTTTGCTTTTGCCACTGCTGTCGTCTGCTCACGGTCCTGCCTGTCACCCATTATAGCTCTTGTCCCTGTCTTTGGCCATGTAGAGTAAGCTCAGGCAACCTGTCCATTCCTACCTGTGTTCTGCTGGTGTTACCTCGTAGCACAGTCCTGTTGAGTAGGGATGGTCTGCATGCTGTTGATGGGCTAGTACATCTGAAAGGATATGGCTTCAGTGCTGTCAGGAGCCTATTGGCCCCAAAAATTTACCTGTCCTATGAAACAAGCAGGTCCTACCAGAGACTTTTTTTCTCTCCTTCATGGTACTTTATAGCCTGTCTCAGAGGCTATGAACAAGAGGAACCATGTTAGGGCTTGAGCCAGGATCCTCATAACATTCATCTAGCCTCATATTCTGGGGTTGAGAAAGAGTTTGAAGTTTGACTGAAATGGCCCCTTCAGTTGGGCTTAGTCTTCAGCAGAGGGTATCATAGGCATGATTTAAACCTGCATCAAGTGGTCACACTGGCAGGATGTTGGGAAAGGTTCAGGCCTTTAAAGATAACCAGATTAATTGAATTGGCCATGGGAAATTAGACCACGGTCCTAGAAGCAAACAGAGGCCAAGTTTTAGAGAGGTGTGTTGACCTAGGATTAAGTTTACTAAACTACACTGAAACTATACTATTTTCTAGATCAGAAAAGTTGAACACTACAGTTGAAGAGCTGAATTCTACTTAGATGGACATTAGCCTTCGCTTGGAAGCCTTCACCTTCTAGCTTCCCTGGGGTTGGAAAGGTCTCCCACATTATGCAATAATAAAATAATCATCTGGGTCTTTACAGCTGTCATTTTTTTTTTTTTCAACTCTAGGATGCATCTCTGGACCAAAGCCTGGTCTGGGCCTAGGGTGACTTTGGCCCCTGATGCTAGAGATGGTTGTATTCTCTCCTTCCTTGCAGTCTATGCACAGTTCCTGGGGCAGAGGGAGAAGTGGTATGGCTTGCCCTGTTGAGCCTCCTCAGCAGGAATAATAGTAATAAATGCACTTTCACATTAAAGGTTTCTTTATTAGTTCTCCTGTTAAGCCTAGGATCTTCCCCTAGTAGATTGCAAACTCAACAGTCTGTGTGATCCCAAAGCCATTCCACTGCAAACGCCTAGCAGTAAAGATGGCCCCAGACTGGGTTCCTGTCTGCAGTGTGTGTGGCAGCAGCCCATGTGCCTTTACCTAATGTTAGACTTGCAAAGACTTGTCTGTCTTTGTGTTAGGGGGTCTTAGGTACTTCAGAGAGAGAGAGAATATAACAGTGGTTTTATGCCCACCTCACCCCCTGCCAGGGACTTTGTGTGTAGTTGTAAACTGAGGATTGGTGAGCTGCTGGTATTGCTAAAGGCAGGGTGGACCGCTCATTTGCTTCATATGTGCACTCAGTGAATTGGATTGGGGAAGAGACTGACCGTAGTCATGGCTAACTTGAAGTATTAGAATACGGCTGTCCTCTACACACTTCCTAGTCACACAGGATCCCTGTAGCCAAAACAGTATATGTTCCAGCTGCAGAGAGCACACTGCTCTCAGCTTGCACAGCACCTTAGGGGAGGGAAGAGTATATGGATAGGTAATAGGGTGGAGACAGGATGGGAATTTCATCATCTAGGTGGCTTTAGGGTCCTAGGGAGAAGAGAAGGATGGAACTGGGGAGGTCTGGATGGATCTGATTTGTGTAGGAGTTCCCTGTAGATAAATTACTGATCCCCCAACCACTATCCCCAGTATGTAATGGCTGAATTAATATGTAATCAACTGCATTGTATCTAAAGCCTTAGAACTAGTCAGGTGCTCCTCCCACCCAATACCATTTCTTACCCTCTAATCCTACCTGATCTTTAACAAAGCATTAATAATTCTAAGGATAATCTCTATTTTGTTGTGCTTTTTTGTAACTGTTTTAAATAAATCAATTTGTACTGTATATTTGTACTTTTGTGAGATCCTTTTTGCTGTTTTACCATTTTAAGTCTCTGTACTTGGCTACACACAGATTGTATTTTTATTGTTAATGCTCTTCTTATGGATACCTGCATTTAACTTGTGGACTATGTAAACACAATATATATCTATATCTATATATCTATATATCAATCTATATAAACTACTAGCTTTTCCTTTTGGTGTTTGCTACTTTTTCCTATCTCAGTTTGATGGTTGGCCATTGGGACAAGATCACTTGGAGTAAAGATGGTGCAGTCATTGGTAAACTTGGCAAATGGTGGGAGCTACCTGAACCGTGTTTGCCCCCAATGGCATGGGAAATCTACCTGTAGTCTAAGGTCTACAGAATCAATCAGTAGGACCTATAGATGTCCTCACTGCTGGCCTTTCCACTGGTCCTTTATTCTGGCATACTGCCACACATTGCTCATAACCCCAGTCATAGATAGCCACTGCTTCTGACTTAGTTTCCCCACCAGTAAGTGGTGAAACACTGAAGAACATTTATTTATTGTGTACCACAAACCATCCTAAGTGCATCACCAATCATCTATTTCTGTTCCGTTTTGTGACAGGAATTAAAGAACTGGCTCAAGTTACACAGTAATGGTATAGTGGGTTTATTGGTTCTGTGTGGTTTTGGTTGTTTTTGAGACAGGGTCTCTATAGAGTCCTGGAACTCACTATGTAGACCAGGCTAGCCTCAAACTCTCAAAGGTACACTTGTCTCTGCCTCCCAAGTGTTGGGATGAAAGGTGTGCATCACCACACCCGGCTTGTTTTGTGGTTTTTGTTGGTTAGTTGTTTTTGCAATGGTGGGGATCAAACATAGGGCCTCCATCATGCTAGGCAAACAACCACTGAGCTGGGGTTTCAAACCCACACATCTAATTCCTGAATTTGTACTAATTCAGAATGTTGCAGAAATAATTGGATAAACTATGTAAAGTGCTTAAAGTATTCCTTGGGATAGAGTGCATCCAATATTTGAAATATTTCAAATAAGACTTCAGTATGGAACTCTGCAAAAGGCATTTAGGTCAATTAAGTACTTTTCAATGTAATTCTTAAGAGTATTTTCAGCTGGTCAGGTAGGATTTAACCCTAGCTTGAGTCATTTGATATTTAAAACAGCCTTATTAGACCTTCAGAGGTTGGAGAGGAGTCCATATCTGTTACACAGGAAGAGGTCCACATTCCTGGCATAGTTATTTTTCCAGCAACAGTTTAACTAGGGCACATCCTTCTGGATCTCAAAATCTATAAATACCCAGACTGTACTTAACCTTTGATGCAGGTTAAGCAAAGTTCTATGCTTGTTCTTTACCAGTGCAGAAACAGAAATTGCCCAGCTCTCACCTCCTCCACGGCATGGCAGCCAAACTGCAAGAGTGGGCAGGTGTTCTGCTCTAGTCGTCATCACTGTTACTCCACCTCACCTAGCACTAGTCCTCTGCTTGTTGGCCTAAGTTGAAGAGCATTCAAGCCACCATAAGTCATTACCTGAAAATTCCCATCAACCTCTCTCCTTAATACACCTGACTGAATCAAACAGAAATGAGACAAAAGAGCCAGGGGCCAGTAAAGATGAAATTAATTTATTTGCCCTCACAGCTTCATGGACCGTACTGGGGTCCAAAAGTCCCATAACCCTGGCCAGCCACAGTGTGCTAAGGAGTCCAGGTTTCTGGAGTGCCTGCTCCCTTGTCCAGAGCCGCCTGGTCCCTCCTGACCCCATCAATGTTCCCACATGCAGAGGGTGCACAGGTTTCCCTGCAACCAACCCGGGCCTGCCCGTGGCAGCAAGTACTGTGGCCTCCTGAGTGACAGCTGCCCTGATTCCTGCGGGCTGGAGTGGATGGGAGGTCAGGCAGGAGGGTGTGGTTCAGTGCAGAGAACTGTTGTTCTGTTCTTCAAAGGCCATTTTTCCCAGAAGCTGGCTGTCTAGCTCTACCCCACCTACAGGCAATTGGAAGAAGTTCATTTCAGCTGCTAAGGCTGCCATGGCAGAAGGGTCCTGACCAAACTGAGCTCGCAACATCATGTCCATTTTCTCCAGCCTCCTCTTGAGTCTCTTAGCCTCTCGCTCTCGGATAAGTCGGGCCTGCCGCTTCTCCGGGGTTTCATTGGCCCGCTTCAGCCTCATGGCCTCACGGTCTCGCTGTAGGCGGCGAGCTCGCTGCTCGTCTGTCTCCTGCATGCGCTGCAGGCGCTTGGCTTCACGGTCCCTCATGCGTCTTACCTCCCGCTCCTCTGGGGTCTCATTGTCTCGCCGGCTCTTCTTGGCTGTGCGTTCTCGTTCCAGTCGCTGTAGCCGTACTTCCAAAGGTTCATTCTGCCGACGGAGGGCCCACTTGCGTACACTGGGGGTCTGGGTTTCCAGTAGTTTGCGGTAGGCAGCACAGTTGTTGCATACAAGCAGGATCCCAGCAGGGTATACTGGAGGACTACAGGCAATGTCCTTCCCTTCAGCACTGGAGGGGCCCTCACTGTGAACTTGGGGTAAGGATTCCATATTAAGTACTTCAGGAAGTTTCTCACTGGGAAGCGAAGATTTTTGATAGTTAGTATTTCGGTACCCAGGTAACTGACTTATCCAGTAACCACTAGGCAAACCGGTCCAAGTCCACTACGATAAGGGTTGGTTTGAATGCCTGAAGGAATCCTCTTCTTTGGACTAGGGTATCTACTAAATTTGAAGGCCCACTTTGAATTAGCAGCTGAGAGCCACCTGCCACAGAATAACCCCTACAAGCCAAAGCCAGAACAGCAGTATCTTGTAGGTGCTGAGCAGGGCTGGGCCTCTTGTGTGAGTGAAGGGGCCTGAAGGGGGAGGTTTCCTTCACACAAATACAATTCAGTGCATAGTCTCCTCCTACCTGGCACTGCCCACAAGGAAAGGCAGCTTGTGCATTGCACAACCAAGGCAATGGATGAGGACAATGTTTTAGTCTTCCTAGAACACAGCACAGTGTGTCCTTACCCAGGATCCTCTCAGCATACTGCAGTTTCTGTCTATTTGCTCTGTCATGAATGTCCTTGCGTGTCTCTGCCTAACTTTCTAGTTGGAGATAGTCTGATGAGGAAAGAAAAGCAGTTCATTTCCCTTAGTGGATATCGAAGATATCTAATGTATGCTGGCTAGCCTGTCTCCTGCTCTTAGTACTTGTATTTCCAGCTCAAGAATGGCCTTTCTGTCAGCTCTTTTGCATTACTTATCTCTAGCCTGTCTTCTGACCTAGGGAAGCAGCATATTATTATACCCAGAAACTTCTCTGAGCACAAAGTTAGGTGTTCTACTAACCTGTTAAAAGTGGCATGGCTGGTAAAACGGGCTCCACACACAGCACAGTTAGACCGCTGGTCTTCCGAATGGATTAGGAGGTGGCGACCCAAGGACCCTGGGGAGCTAAGGGCCCGGCCGCAGACAGGGCACATATAACTCTTGGCACTCACCACTGCTGCAGTATGCTGTAAAATAAAGCCTTCACCTGTTAGTTCTGTGTTACCTCAGGACAATCTGCACCCTTGCTTTTCCCTTGGAATGAAGGAATTGCAACTGTTTGTCTAGCCATTCGGGCCTTTGCTAAGATCTATTCTGGGACACGGGAATGGCTTGAAGAAGAATGGGGTTCCAGAGCCCTCCTCAGAGCCTGGGAGTCATCCTCTTGATTGTTCTGGCTTCCCTGGCTCCTGTGTGTAGTTACAGGTGCATTTTAAGAGTACAGTTAAGGGGTTGGGCAGGATTAGGTGTGTAACAAGTACCTATGGCCCGCCTTTACTCAATCCTCTGAAGAAATTCTTTTAATGGTGTTGTTTTGTTTTTCAAGGCAGGGTTTCTCTGTGTAGCTCTGGCTGACAAGAACTTGCTCTATAGACCAGGCTGGCCTCAAACTCACAGAGATCTGCTTGCCTCTGCCTCCTGAGTGCTGCTCCACCACTGCCAGGCTGAAGAAATACTTCTAATGAACCAACTGTCTTTAAAGGTATGATCTCCTTATAGGAACAATCTATAAAACTTGGTACAACCTGTGTAGTAATGTTGCATAAATACAGACCACTAGGAATAGGTGCACTCTCAACTGGCTTTGGGTAGAAAAGTCTGTTTTCCTTGTTTGGACTTTCACTGGCACCTCAAAATATGTCACTGTGCATCGTCTTTATTTTGTGTGCCTGTAGTGTACCTATGTGGAGGTCACAGGATAACAAATGGCAACCAGTTTTTCTACTGTGTGGTCCTGGATTACTCAGGTAATCAGGGTTGGTGGCAGGGGACTTCACCACAGAGCCATTGTTGGCTCACATTATGCCATTGATGTTAGCCCTACACCCTTTAAAAGCCATCACTGCTAACAGGAATCAGTTTCTATTTCACTACTGAATGTATAAAGTAATTCAGGAAGACAAGTTCATGATAGTTAATTTCCCAAGTGTATCTGTCTAGGCACTCAGGGCCTATGTAACCAATACACCACCATTATTTTCTAAGATGTTTTGAAGGGTGAAATGAGTCCTAGTAGAACCAACAAACTGAGCTTCTTTTGCTGGAGGCTAAGGTCACTGCTAGCACTCTGTCCCAGAGCTCCCCCTCCCGATTCCATACCTGGTACACATGTGCAATCAGCTGCTCCCGACTCCCACAGTCTAGCTGGCAGAGGGGACACTGGCAGAGTTCAAGCAAGGGGTCAGAATTTAGGTTTTCTGTGACCTGCAAATCCACCAAACAGGCAAGTCATGAAGACTCCTCACTAGGCTCTTCCCTGTCCCATCTCTTTCAATAGAGACCTATATATACCAGGTGTTCACCTTAGGTTTCTATATGGACCTAAGGGTGGATAAAGTATTGTTTGAAAGGAATTACATTTTCTTCGGTCTTCAAGGCTTCATACCCTGAGGACACTGGGCCCTGCAGGGAAAGGCCTAGCTTCCCTTCTGCATGTTCCTTGAAGGAATACTCAGGAAACAATTTAGTTGGAAGATGGTTCCACAGCACAGTCTGACTCTGACTTAACCCTGAAAGCACACTCTGGAGTGCCTCTTAGAGCAGTTCCCACGTTGCTATGGTGGCTGCTCTGCTTGGAAAGAGGTGAGAGCTTTTAGGGGTCTAAGGATGTGGGTGGAAAAGAAAAGTGTCGTCAAGAACTTCTTGCCACTTGCCTCATGCTCTACAACTTCATGCCCACTACCGAAAGGCTGTCCTGCATTCTCTAGTTCTTTTTCCACTTTGACTACCCCACCATCTTCCTCTGATGTGTGGGAAGACACTTCATCTTGCGTGGTCTCCTCTTCATCACCTTCACTGTCACCTGGAACACATAAACTGGTCACTTGTTCTGGGTTTTACAGGAATACACCCTGAGCTTCTGTCCACTCCAGGGTTTACAGCTACAATGGAAGAAACATTTTCAGACTTCAGGTTTTACAGTTTACATCAGTGCTTAGTGAGCACAAACCATGGGGAACGGAAACCAGCTCTGACTGCTACTCACTATGCACATACATAGTAAAGGGAAAATGGGAGGCAGAACTGCACTAGAGTGATAACTAGCCATTAGACAACTGTTGTAATGAAACAAGTCTCATGTAGCCCAGGCTGGCTTCAGTCTCACTGTATATTCAAGGATGATTTGATGTTCTGATCCTCTTACCCGCCATCTCCCAAGTGCTGTGATTATAGGCATGCCTAGCAAAATAATTATTCTTATTCATGATTTTCAGATATCTATACTTAGACTGTATTTCCCTAAGCACGCCACACCAAACTCATTCCCACAACACAATCTTTCTGACTTTATTACTGTATGATTTACTTCTCTCTACAGCCACCTGCACAATCTCCCCATGTTGACAACCACTAACTTCTCCTCTCACAACAAATATCAATACACTTCCAGAGTAAGAACATTTTATTTCCCCTTATCAATAAGGATATAAGACTAAATAAGTTTAAAACTAGGTCACTTTATAGGGAAATGACTATACATTACAGTGGGAAAATGGAATTGGCATTAGCAACCAACCCTGGGAAGTTTTATATTTCTAGGGGTGGAAGGCATTCAACTTTATCCTGGTTTTCTTTTTTGAGATGGTTTTACTATGCAACAAAGGCTGTCTTGAAGTGCATGATCCTCCTACTCCAGCTTCCCAAGTGCCTACTCCTCCACTCCCACCCCCCCAGGGCTTCTCTGTATAGCTCTGGTGTCCTGGAACTCTATTCAGATCTGCCTGTTTCTACCTCCTGAGTGCTGGAATCATAGGCGTGGACTACCATGTTCATCTGTCCACTCTGTTCTTAATCTACTAGTAATGCACATTTTCAACTAAACAAAAGCATTTTCAGTTGGTTCTTTGGCTTATCTAATGGATAGTTAAATGTGAGAGAAGTGGGGGAAGTGTCATTCTTCACTTTAGACATGAGTAACTGGGCCTGTTTTGGTTTGGGAGGGAAGGATGTGGTTGTGGGGTAATCTACCTGTGACTAATGAATCTGCAAGGTATGTGTGAGCTGATTTTGTCTGTCATCAGTAAAATAGAGGGAAAAAAATGAAGGGGAACAAAACTCACAGTAACAAATGAGGTTACTTTAAAGATCTCAGAGGCAACACCTAGGAAGCTGTCCATCCACCAGTAGGGGGATAGTCCCTTCATTCCTGCTTGGATTTTGGACTTCCTGTGAGTAGAGCCTCACCATGCTCTTCATGTACAGTTAGGCTCACATTTTCCTGCTAAGGGTGCTACTCATCTCCCTACTGTTTTGCATAATTTCTAAATCCACACTACAAGATCATTTCTAGGCAAAAAACTGAGTAAATTTCCTTTATTGACAAATTCATACTGGATCATCTGCTGGTAGCTATACGTGTCTATTTTAGATGTGTTTGTCATGAAGTAGACTATATTTGGGTGCTAAAGAGTACCGTATATTTTCCTTAAAGCTTTATTTCACTTGAGTCCATCTCAATTATGAAGGGTGGCCCAGATTAGATTATACTATATTTTCTCAACATTATCCAATGTAGAACACTTGTAGGCTTAGTTGAAGCCACTGCTGAATAAAATTTACTCTTGTAACTTGTCAATTATCTGAGTATCTCTATCAGAAACGGTCTTTCTTTCTTTCTTTTTTTTTTTAAAGTATGCTGTCTTAAAGGATGGTGTAACTCCTTAGAATAGTAGCCTACTAGATGCTTACAGAGGTCTACTCTTACCTGTTTGTATTCCATAGGGTTTCTAGAAAATATAGAGTTCACTCCTTCCCTCTTTCCTTCCTTCTTTCCTTCCTTTCTTTCTTTCTTCCTTCTGGTCTTGGCTATCTTGGAATTTGATCTGTAGACCAGGCTGGCTTTGAACCCAGAGAGAGATCCACCTGCCTCTGTCTCCCAAGTGCTGGGATTAAAGGCCTGTGCCAACACTGCCTGGCTATACAGTCCATTTCTTTGTACCTATCTGATTAGTTGTTATTTGTGTGTGGGGGTTGTGTCTTGTGGTTGCTATTGCTTAATTATAGTTTGGTTAAAACTTGTAGAACTCTTTATAGAGTTCAATACACAAGCACACACACTCTTTCTGTCTCTCTCTCTATCCCCAAGTTTATAACTGTCTTTTTTAAAAAAAAGTGTTTCACCCTAAAATGCTATCAAAAACAAAGATAAAAACCGTATCAAATGCTTAAGATCAGGAGACTACAGACATCTTTCTGGCAAATAACAGCTCAGAAATGAATCTGTCCAAGGAGGCCATGGAACAGCACCATCACTACCCAGCAATATTAAATATTTTTTTAACTCATATCACAGAGATCTAGTAAGTGGTTTGGTGTGGGAAGACCTGGACATTAGCATTTTTATATGCCACATAATCTCATCACTAAGCACATCTGTTCAACATTAAAACAGGACCTCAGCTAGATGATGTTGGCACACACCTTTAATTTCAGCTCTTGGGAGGCAGAGGTAAGTGGATCTCAGTGAGTTCAAGGCCAGCCTGATCTAAAGAGCAAGTTCCAGGACAGCCAGGACTGTTACACAAAGAAACCCTGTCTCATATACCAAAACAAAACAAAACTAAACCCAAACAAAAAAACGAGGACCTCAAGCAAAAATTCAATGCCACTCTTACATTTTATTAGTAAATAGACCTAAAGCAAAGGAATTTTTCTTTTTAGTTGACCTGGCCTACAAGTTGCCTGACCACTAACCATTCCTGTATTAGAATGTCCCATTTTATAACTACCACAAACCTATCTGTATGTGGCACTGTATCAATTACTAGAGTCTATGATTTATAAAAACAATATGCCAACCTGTCCTCTTCCTCTCTGAATAAACATATTCAGACACTGGGGATCCACACATCTTCTTAGCTCTTCCTCCCAACCTCCCCACACATTCCCCAGAGCACACACTATTAGTTCTTCTCCCGTTGCCCTGAGTCATTACCAGAAGGTGCAGAACTCACTGCTACTGGAGTCCTGATCTCTCAGTTGCTGGATAGCTTGTCGCTGACCGCCAAGGTCTGCAGGAAAATCAGTTTTCATCATCGCTTGTCGGGCTTGTTCCTCTAGCCCAGCAAATACTTGATCCCCTGGTGGTCACAAGGAAAAACAGTTAGGCCACCAGCTGGGCGGGACATGCTTAGACAAACTAGTTGGAAGGCCAGACAATTCAAAGGCAGGAGACAGGCAGGTACCCTGTGCTGGGTTCATCCATCTCCAGGCCATGCTACTATCTCCAACAGTGTAGCTGCTCTTCCTGGGCAGTAAGCTATTTTAAATCTTCCTGTTCTTGACCCTTGAAAAGGTAATTAGTCGAGACTTTGCAAATTTAACTGCAGAATCTCCATTCCTTGTCACCTTCCATCGGGATTGGGAACACAGAGGTAAGTGATGGGATGGAAGCAGGGCAATAAGTGAGCAAAAAACTCTACACCTTAAACTACCATCATTATCACGGCCTAATTCATTCTATTTCAGACTACACACAAATGCTTCAGGTAATTCTAAATACACCTCCAATCCCATCTTTTTTCATTCATTCCAAGATGTCTTAGACATTCCCTTTCCTTTCTCTAATATCTATCAGAATTCGACATAGTGAACATGACTGGCATGAACAGATGGGGTGGGGAGCTAAGGGAGAGCAGGCAATAATAACTCACTAACACTAATCTTTGATTGAAACACACCAACTAACTTCCAACAAATACTGCGTATCCAAGTCTCCTTGGGTCAACATGGCCATTGTTTTTGCATAAAGTATCCAGAAACCCTGGACCGTTCCCTGATTTTTCATTTACTTTTCATGAGCTCTGCTTGGGATCCATGTTGTTGGAGAGTTAACCTTTGAGTGCTTTTTAATTTCCAGGAGACTAGGCACAGAGAGAAAGAGTTAGGTTTCTCTTATCTCGGGGAGAATTGGAAACTACAGGCTCAATTCTCCAGTCAACAAGTGTGTGTGTGTGTGTGTGTGTGTGTGTGTGTGATGGGGGAGGGGAGGGGTGGTCATCAGAAGCTCCAGTGACATATTTCACTCCTGAACAAGACCCATCTTACCGAAAAGGGAAAGGATGGCAAACAGCCTGTTTTGGGAGCCAGTACAATGATGTGGGAGCTGTTTCTCGGTCAGTGTAAAAACTGAAGAGGGTCCGCTCCATATAATTTAGTTGCTCACTCATTCAGCAAATAATCCTTAAGCACTACTATACACTAAGCACTGAACACCAATTACACTTACTGTGTGACATTGCTAGTCCAGTTCTCACTTTAATTTTCTCCCTTTTTTAAATTTATTTTTTTAGTTATTTGTGTATGGGGAGATATAGATGTGGGTTCTGGGGATTGAACTCACAGTGATGCTTTTTTTGCCCAGCTAGCATCTTGCTGTTCCCTCACCTTGGTCTTTATATGGCAGGTATTCCTACTTACCTACCTACCATATCACCATACTACCTATATATCACTAAGAAGATAGCCAAGGGTGATGGAGGGATCACGCAACAGAAAGGAGTATGTGTTGCTCTTAGAGAATTTAGTTCCCAATCCCCATATAAAGGCCCACACCTGCCTATAATTCTGTTCCAGGGAATACATTGCCTTGGTCTCCACAGGTACCTGCACTCACATGTACATAACCTCACAAACACATAACTAAACACAAATCATGTTTTAAAAACAAGAAAACTAAGGTCTATGGTGAAACCAAGTGTTGAGGTCTGTACCACCATATGTCCTTCCCGGACTCCTTTATTCATCCTTAGTGTCTGTTTCTCTTGTGATGGGGGTAAAGCCTAGGGCCTTATACATGTTAAAAACATACGTTTAGCTATACTGAGCTATAACCCTATTCCTTAAAATCCAGACTTCCCACATTCTGCCAATGGAGGCATAAATTCAGTGTTATAGGGGCTTCATGGCAGGTCTGCTAACAATCCCCATTTCTGTGATAAGCCTGGCTCTCTTCATAATACCGATGTTATTTTCACATCATGCAACAACTATTCAAAGACTGAAATAATGTTTTCAAGGCCACAGTATGACAAAAGGAAAAATACATTCTGATATCATTGTCATGAGTCATCATGCCCAGATTAGAGAAACTGAAATTATGGCAATTATGATTCACCCAGTGGGTAAAAATGGAGGTGGAATGTGTTAAGAGTGCATTCCTAGGTATACAGACCTCAAAAAGAAGGGAAATAAGTTGCTTTAAGACTGCATTCACATTTTTGTTTTTCATTTTTTTAAGACAGGGTCTCTCTATGTAGGCCTGGCTGGCATGGAACTCGTTATGTAGAACAGGCTAGCCTGGAATTCATAAGTAGATAGCTGCCTCTGCCTTCTGAGTTGTGGGATTAAAGGTGTGCACTACCATGTCGAGACTGTGTTCATAATTTCTGGGCTATAAGTTACTGCTAAAGAAGGAAAAAAAAAACAATAGATAAACTGTACAGAGTGCTTTGCCTTTCTTCTCTGCAAAAGTAAAGTATTTCATTTCTCTATGTTGATTCCACTAAAACAACAAAACTATGGCCAACTGTAATAGTTACTGAATTCCTCTAGGTTGGTTCATGTTTTTGGACCTAAGGGCCAGAGACCAATTTGGCACCAAGGAACAAATTATTATATACTGGCATGTACTGTAAATGTTAATTATTATAAGTAATTGTCTTCAATAACACTTCAGGATTGTAAGGAAACTTAGATTTAAGACATGGTAGGACTGAACAATAAAAAATTTCCATCACATTGGATGAGTTGAAAGACATCTAAAAGGAGGCTGGAGAGATGGCTCAGTGGTTAAGAGTATTGGCTGCTCTGGTAAAGTCAATTCCAAGCACCCATACGGTGGCTCACAACCATCTGTAACTCTGGTTCCAAGAGATCCAATGCCCACTTCTGGCATAGGTACCAGACATGCAAGGCAAAATGCCTATACACATAAAATTAAATTAAGCTTTAAAAGATTATCTAAAATCAGACGAATCTTTCAAAATGAGCTAGTAATTCAGTTTAGTCTTTATCAACAAGAATTCAGAATTTAGTTTTGTCTATTAAGTTTAAATATCCAGACCTTTACAACCAGGATGCAATCTCTTCAATGTGACTTCCCTAATATTCTTGCTGGCAATCTCAGGTGGGCAGCTTGGGATACATTATTTTTTCAGTAGTGTAGAAATACAACCTCCTTTTTAACTTCATTCCTGACTATAAGTCTACACTAAATATTTCTCTATAAGGCTGTTCCTACTTTAAATAGCACCATAAAGCAATGCACATGCATTTTTAAATCTTAACGATGATTTTATCAAACTTCCTAAGAAGAATCAATGATTTTTCCAGTAGTCACTTTTAGTCTCCAAATCCAACTGTCTAGAATTATCCCTTGGAGAGAAGGTAATAAAAGCTGCTAAGAAAGTATGTCACAATGGGGCTAGTGAGACGGCTTAATGGATACGGGCACTCCCACCATGCCTGAGTTCAGTTCCTGGAACCTACATGGCTGAGGGAGAGAATCCACAGTTGGAAGCTGTCCTCTGATCTTCATGGGTGTGTTATGGCATGCCCTCCCTACCTCATACACAAAATAAACAAATGTAAAAAACTTAAATGTTATACATGTTAATTCAAGTATTTACAGATTATTAGTGACTAAGAAATGTTGTAGAACTGCCTGTTTTTATAATGTAGAATTATTACTTCTATCTTAAGATTGACAGAATAAGTTCAAATTCTCTAGCTCCCAGATATTAATGTGGGGTCACCCTCTTATTGAATGTGGCATTTATCTGTCTCCTGACAGCCAGGTTCCGCAATAGTATCCAGGTATTCTTTCCTCTCCTTTATCTCTTGTTAAATTTGGCGTGAAATGCAGAGTTTTTAATCTCACTTTTGCTTTGGAATTCAGACTAGTGAAGAACAAGGCTATGGAAGCCAGTTTGGAAAGAAATGAAGAGACCAAGGTCTCAGAAGGACAAAGGTTTGCTCCTTTATTCCCCTTAGGTCCTTCATACAGTTCAGCAAATGCAAGTCTAGGCTGCCTGAAATTACAACATTCTCTAAGTGAGCAGATATATGGTCAAAAAAAAGCAGTACTGGGAGAGATGCGCTAGACTTCTTCCCAGCTGGCGGTCTCCAGGTGCTATCTATGCTGGGAACAGCAATTACATTCCAGGAATGCCAGCAGCATGGACTGACACAAACTTCCCTGGCTTCTCAGAGATGAAAGGACTCTAACACTTTCCATTTCTGAACAGCTTTCAGCTGAAGCTTTCCAGTCTCTTAGTATCTTGCAATGTGAAAGTAAAAGTGCCTTTTTTGTTGGTAGCTTCCTTGATTCCAGCACTTGAAAAGATGAGTATACAAAGGCTCTCTTTTCAAATTCTTTATACAGTTCAGTTGACTTGGGGAGAAATGGAAAAGCCGGCAAGGCAGAAGGTCTAAATACCAGATTTAAATCCAGCAGCAGTTTCTCTATAATCACTAACTCTGGATTTTTAACTCTAAAATCTTGCATTGAATCTGCTAAGGAGATGGGAATGGTCTGTCTGGATGATTTAAATCTGAAAAAAAGTGTGTGCTAAAGCAGTCTGCCACTGGTTTCTGAAGTATACCAAAAAACGGATTCTTGGCCATCCCCATGCAAGCCTTTTTTAAGACAGGCTTTTAGAAGTTGGAGAGATGGCTCAGTGGTTAAGAGCACTGGCTGCTCTTCCAGAGAATCAATCCTAACACCCACATGACAGTTCAAACTGTTTGTAATTTGAGTTCCACAGGATCTGATGCCCTCTTCTGGCCTCTGTAGGCATCAGGCATGCATGTGGTGCAGACATATACACAAAACACCCATACACATAAATATAAATTTTAAAAGTAAAATAAAAAACAGGGTCTCAAGCATTCCAGACAAGCCTCAAACTTGCTATGAAGTCAAGGATGACTTTGAGCTCAGGATCCTACTGACTTCACCTTTCCCAGCACTAACATTACAGATATGGCCACTGTGCTGCATCTCTCAGTTTTATAGTGAGACTTAAATATTTCCTTTATTTTATTTTACTATTATTTTTGATATTGGGGATAGAACCTAGAGTATTCATAAACCAGCACTTTACCATCAGCTCTCTGCGAGCCTTTGGAATTCAGTCTTTCCAAAAGGCTGAAGTAATGAAGCTCACTTCTCTGCTCAAATGCAAACCTAGACTTTGAATCCATCAGATTTACTATAAATACATAAGCATCAGTAAGTTTAATGTTGATTAGTTCCATGTCAGTTGAGAGGAGAATCAAGTGGCCAAAAAAATTAGAATTACCCATTTTTACTTGTCATTATTGTCATGAACAATAAGAAGGGTAGGGTCAGCTTCAGTCCCCAGGTCATAAATAAATAAAGTGTGTTCAGAAACCAGCAAATCTCAGTGTTTTGTTTTCTTTGGTTAAACTTAGCTCATTACCTGAAAAGACTATCTCTGCCCAAATCTATCACTGAAAACAGTTCTTCCTGAGGGCTCACTCCTTAGGTGCATCTGAATGGTTTGGTTTTATTTTGTTTTTCCTGTGTAGTTTCTCTGTGTAGCACTGTCTGTCCTGGAACTTGCTTTGCACACCAGGTTGACCTCTTTCTCCCAAATGGGCAGTACTCAGAGAGTCTGTGCTGTAGAATATTATATGTGTGTTCCTTTTGTTCATGTTGCATTTGTTTAACTCTGTGAAGCTGTGTTACTTGCCTGTCTAAAGCACCTGATGGTCTAACAAAGAACTGAACAGCCAATAGCGGTGCAGGAGAGGGACAGGCAGAGCAGCAGGCAGGAAGGAGACAAAGGAGAGGAGGATGTCAGGCGGCCATGAGTAAGATCTACAGACTTAAGAAAGGGGACAAGCTCAGAGGCAAAAGAAAAGCTAAGGCTCGGCATTTAGGAGTAAGAAAAAGCCTCAGTGTGTGATTTATCTGGGAGCTGGGTGGTGGGCCCCCTAAGAGTAAAGAAAAAAAAGAACCAAAAACACTTGGTGTACCAATGTGAAGCTCAAATTTCCACAGTGCCTGAGAAAGTTTTAAAAGGGGGAACATGAGAGGGGGAGAGGGGAGAAGCTGCTCTTGCCTTTGACTGCTGACAATGTGCTATGTACACTGGACATTCAGGACACACAGGAAAGACTGTTGAACTTTGCCAAAACAAGACAGGCTGGTCCTTCAAAATTCCTGCTTCACAGAAGAGTCTGCCAGATATTCTGCAGGGCACAGAGGAAAGTGACTGACAACTTTGCCCCCCCCCCCCAAAAAGGCAAGACAGTCCAAAATTACTGCCTCATAGAAAAGTCTGCCAGATACTCTAGGCCTGTAGGTTGAAGATGGGTGCACAAATGTTGCAGAGGAACTCTGGGACTCTCCAGGCAATCAGATGTCTCTGCTGTTAATATTACATCTTTCTGGGTCTCTGATAGATTTGATGACTAGAGAGTTGCAGTTTTCCTTAGTTATGACGGAAAATAAATTATGTACGAAACTTTGGAGTCACTAAGATGGATGGATGGTAGAGTGCTTTCTCTGAATTTGTTAAATGTAAATGAACTCAATATTGTCAATTAATTCTTACTTGATAATTGTTTTGTATGTACTTATTCTATGTTAAAGTTAAAACCTTTCTTTTTATTTAAACAAAAAGGGGAAAGTGTTGTAGAATATTATTATAAGGTGTGTTACTTTTGCTTATGTTACATTTGTTTATATCTGTGAAGCTGTGTTACTTTTTCTGTCTAAAACCCCCGATGGTCTAATAAAGAACTGAATGGCCAATAGCAGGAGAAAGGATGGGTGGGGCTGCCAGGCAGAGAGAACAAATAAGAGGAAGAGCAAGAGAACAAGGAGAGGATGACATCAGGGGCCAGCCACACAGCCACCCAGCCACCCAGCCACCAAGCCACCCAGCCACCCAGCCACCCAGCCACACAGCCACCCAGCCACACAGCCACCCAGCCACACAGCCACCCAGCCACACAGCCAGCCACAGATTAAGAGTGAAAGTAAGATATACAGACATAAGAAAAGGAAAAAAGTCTAGAGGCAAAAGGTAGACAGCATAATTTAAAGTTAAGAAAAGCTGACAAGAAACAAGTCAAGCTAAGGTCTGGCATTTATAATTAAGAATAAGCCTCTGTGTGTGATTTACTTGGTGAGCCCCGCCAAAAAAGAGCAAAAACAAGTCTTAGAAGCCCCATTTATTCTACACAGAACAGCATTCAGTTAGGTTCAGTCTAGTAACATTTTTGCAACTATAGATGGATAGATTTTTTTCCCCTACTCCACAATCTGTTTGCCCATGTTTTTCCAACTCTGGTACCAGTCTGGTGGGAGCAGATGCAACTATGCAGACATAAGCACAGGCCACTCAAGCCTTTGTTGCTTCCCTACCTGCAGTACAATTGTGCTGATACCCTACAAGCTACTTTACTTGGTCGTCTCGGGGTACTCCTGTGGATGGTTTATATAGGAGATACCTCCTGTGTTCTCCACATTTAGGCACACTGCGTGTGTTTCAGCATCAACTTCTAAATCTTCCTAGATTGCTTAATTTTATATTAAACAGCCTTGCAGTCTACCTATCCCAGAACTGGAAACACATAACTGGTTTTATCTTATTCAATATTTCCAGGACTTAAACAATGATTATATATGAAGGTTTGCCACCTAATGTCACAGCTATCATAACTTTAGTCACAGTTTTCAATAAATATTTAGTCATCTTAATTTCCTCTATAATCAATCATCTCCAATGTTTTTACTTATTGCTTTAAAAAGAAATTCTTACAGGGTGGAACTGTAGCTGGGTGGTAGAAGTACCTGCTGACTAAGTCTAAAGCCCTTCAAGAAAGTTCATGTATACCCCTGAATTTTCTTCATCTGTTGCTGTACTGTACTTTATTCAATTAGTCCTCCATAATAGCCACTTTTATGCTTATAGTCTATTTTATGAAGGTTAAGTATGCTTTTCTACCCAGATTATAGAAAAGTGGTTAATTATCCCAAATCTGATAGTAACTTAATTATTTTGTTTGGGGTGTGTGTGCATGCTTGTATGCATGCACATGTATATAGGAGTCAGAAGTAAATGTCTTCCTCTATTGCTCTCTCTTATTTTTGAACAAAGTATTTTACTGAACCTAAAGTTTGCCGTGCTAACTCAGAATCTTCCTGTCTCTACCTACTCCCTGACTGAGGTTACAAATTCATACTACACTTACTTTTTTAAAGGGGAGGGCACATGTACTTGAGCATGCGTGTAGGCTAAAGGACAGCCTGCAGGAGTTGGTCCTGTCCTTCCACCATGCTGGTCCCAGCCTTCATCTCAGGCCATCAGCCTTCAAAGCAGGTACATTTTACCCACTGAGCCATCTCTCAGGGTCTCATGCTTGTACAAGCACTTTGCTCACTGAGCCATCTCCCAGCCCTGGTTTTGATTTCTGTTTTCTGTTGCCGTTCCTCACCATGTAATAGGGACACCCCTCACATACACCTGGCCTCATCAGCTTTCCTTAGCTCACAACCCCTCTGTTATGTCCTTGACTTCAAAGCCAGAACCAGGTGGCAGAAGCTGCCAAGTTCAGGTGTTGAATGGGGCTGGAACTCGGCCCCTGTTCAGTTACATTTGTATCAACTTTCTACTGTTGATGGCTTCCTTCACTGCTTAAACCTTTATTTTGTCTTTTTCACAGGTTAGAAAATTAGTTGGCTAGGGTCTCAGCCTGAGGTCATGTGGCCTGGTGTTTGCAACAAGCATGCTTGTTGCCTAAGGGATCACAATGCACCCCCTTTCTTTTTGTCCAAATGCACCCTTCACCCTCTAAGGTCCTGTTGAAGTTCGTGGCCTAGGGCCGCTTCCATCGAGCATGCCATTGCCTCTGCAGTCGGTCAAACTGCCCTGCCTTTTGTTATTGTTGCTGTTTTTTCAAGACAGGGTTCCTCTGTCTAACAGCCCCGCTGTCCTGAACTCCCTCTGTAGACCAGGCTGGCCTCAGGCTCACAGAGATCTACCTGCCTCTGCCTCCCTCTGTAGACCAGGCTGGCCTCAGACTCACAGAGATCTACCTACCTCTGCCTCCCTCTGTAGACCAGGCTGGCCTCAGACTCACAGAGATCTACCTGCCTCTGCCTCAAGTGCTGGGATTAAGGGTGTGCACCACCACTGCCAACTTATCCTAACTACTCCTGACTTCTGTAGTATACCTAGTCTACAGTACCCCTTTGAACCATATAGCATATACTAGCTTGTATTTGTATGTTTCTTCTGTGTTTATGTGTAGCTGCACTACAGTTTGGTTATGCTGTATTGTTTTATAGCCTCAACACCTAGCATAATGTTTTCACAAAGTAAGTTTCCTGTAATTGTTGATATATCACTAAGAATGAATAGTGCATATAGCCCTAGACAAGTCAGACATTACTGCAGGAACTTCACACTTCAAATCCGCACATGTAAGCCTTTAACCTTTTCTTTTACTCCACAAATGAATGTGATCCTCTCGCCCTAAATTTAGGTTTTTCCTTCATCCTGACCCTCATCTTCCCAGGTTCCAAAGGAAAAAGCCCAGTACTCACAGTGAACTTTATTTGGATTTGTCTGTTTCCTACGGGACATGTTTCCCTGATAAAAAAGCTGTGGTCTTCCCCAGTTTTACCACTGGATATGTCACTGCCTCCTTGTAAGGTGCTAACCTGCAAAAATAAAAATAAATAAATAAAAGGTATTGTTAGCCTGTTATTCGCCCCAGAAATTACAAAATTAGAAATTTTAAAGGCTTAAATAATACTTCAAACATTTAAAACTCACCAGATATCAATAACTGAGCGAATAAAAATTTAAAAAAGCAAATAAATCTCTAATCCAGTGCCAAAGTCTCAAGAAGCTTGTGAGGCAACTACTTTTAGAGGACTTAAAGAGAATTCTTTCAAGCTATCTCTAAAATCCAGACTACTACTAAGTGATCATAGTCAAGATCACAGGTTAGAAAAGGATGCAAATTCAAGCAATTGAGGTTAGAAGTACTGTGGATTAAAGGGATCACTCTAACAGATGTGAGAGAAAGCAAAAGCATGACAAAGACCCGAAGCAGCTGACCTGTCACATGTGCAACCAGAAGCCAAGGCCTGCAATCAGTACCTCTACATGGTTTTCTAAGAAAGGTGCTTAGAGGTAACAGGTCATCACTTATCTGTAGTGCAGGCACACTACCAGGCACCTACCATGATGGCACGGGGGCAGGTCAAACTCCTACCACTCAACTCAAGACAGGCTCTCAACAGAAGAGTAGATGACATCCACACTTAGAGCACTCACTCAGTCTCCAGTGTGGAACACCAACCAACCGTGCTCAAATGTTCTGGAGAGGTGGTCGAAGATCAGAGTGTTATAGTCTGTTCTCAATCCTGCTGTGAAGCAAGGAGACCAGGAAGGAGTAGGAGAAACACTCCCCATAGAAGAAGAGCAGCAGAGATGTGCATCTGCCCCTCTGACAAAGGAGCAGGCAAATTAAGCCCAGAGGTTCCTTATTAACTCTAAAACTGGTTCAGTCCTAAGCATTGTAAGAAGCTCTGAAATGGATTAGTTGCAGAAGCTGTAGCCTTTTCTTTGAAAGACAGAGTGAGGGCTGGAGATGTGATATGGTGGGCAGGTACTTGCATATGTCAGGCCCTGTGTTCAATTCCCAACACCACAAAACAGGACGGAGAAAAGACGCCACAGTGAACAAATGTAAAGTGAAAAGATTCTCTTTTCTACCAACGTTAGGGAGGTGCATTTAGTCATTCCCCGATGCCTTTCAGTTCCTGCATTTCTAAACTGCACTCACATACAAAATTACAGTTTATTGCTTTAAGAGAAACTGCTAGTTGTACTTTGCACTCTGGATAATGAAAACTCACTTGCTAATGCCAACTAACACCTCTCTGTAGCTAGAAAGGCCCTCAAACCTGTAATCAGATCCTGCCTCCCCTTACCAAAAGAAAGAAACCGCAAATGGCAAAGACAGGCCTCCACAGGAAGTGGCCAAGGAAGCAGCTTTCAGGCAGTCTTCTATCATATCTGCATACCAAACACAGTTCTTTTCAGACCTTCAATTAAAAAAAAGGAAAATAACTCCTAATATGTACAATAGAGTAAAACACTTTTAGACAGCAGTCTACTGATACCTAATATGTGTTTTCTCCCCCCCCCCCCCTTAGAGATGAGTCTAATGTATCCTTAACTGGTCTTAAACTGCGTAAGTAGCCAAGAATGACCTAAATTTCTGATATTCCTGTCTCAAGAGAATACAGACAGTTGCCTCCTTACCCAGTTTTATGTGATGCTGGGGACTGAACCAAAAGCTCTGTGCATGCTAGGTGGACTCTGTACACACTGGGCAAAGCACTCTACCAACTGAGCTGCACCCCGGTTGTGTGTGGGGGGGTCAGTCTTCTCTGTCTTCTCCTCTCCCCTGTCCCTACTCTCCTTGGAGACTGTGCCTTGACTTCAAACCTTTGTCCCAGCCTTCTGACCAGTGGGATTGGAGATATGCATCACCACACCTGGTTTATTCTTTATAGACATTTTAATACAAGCTGTGAATGAATATCACACTTGAGATCTTTTCTCCATGTCTGAATGAAATGCAGATTGTCTATTTTCCTACACTTCTCTATTGCATAATGCAAAACAAGTACAATCTCATCTACATTTACCCCCATCAAGTTCAGGAATTGAAGCTCTGAGAAGAAATGTCAAGTAACTTGAGTCAGGCTCTATTTAGATCATCTTAGCAAGACAACAGTTCAACACTAAGGCTACAAAGCAAAGAGATTAAATATGCATCGACAGGGCTGCATATTCAGAAAGGCAGCAGCTTCCACTGTTTCTTTCAATCCTCCTAGTGGCTCACTGGGGGAACTGACCAGATGGCACCTCATGGGACTTCACACCTGAAGAATCAAAGGAAGAATAAACACACACCCTCCCTTCCCACAAAACAAAGCCACAGTAATTAAAAACACCCACCAGAAAGAAAACGTCCAGAGGTGGGGGAAACCCTTGAAAATAAGTAAGAAGCGGAAAATGGCACTGGAAGGCTATTCCTGACCGAAACGGCACAATACTTGCGGTTAGTTTTATAGGCAGCAGCCTCATTAAAACAAAACAAAAACCTGTAAGTACGTTGTCTAAAAGATCACTTGGTCCCTTTTAACTCCAGCACTGCCCAAATGTGAAACTTAAGATAGGAACGTAACCGGAGAGCTAGCTGCCTAACACCTTCAGATGGAAGGAAACTGGAATGGGAAGAACGGGGAAACTGAAGATCAGACCTACAAGGGATGCTACTTTTAAACGGAACAGTTTTGGGAGGGTGCACCACCCCCTTTCATCCCTGTCTGTGCTCCCCCACAGGTGTTAGCTTCCAGGGCACACTACAGACGTGTGTGCGCGCGCGTGTGCGTGTGTTAGCTTTCAGAGCACACTACAGACGTGTGTGTGTGTGTGTGTGTGTGTGTGTGTGTGTGTGTGTGTGTGTGTGTGTGTGTGTGTGTGTGCGCGCGCGCGTGTGTCCAGCCTTAAGAAAAGAGGGTTCATTCCCACCTCCAGTTCTGGTAAGGTTCCCACGGAGCAAAGTAAACTCGCCGGAACCCGAGTGATGTGAATCTGCCAAAAAGGAGAGAAGAAAGGTGGTGGTCACACAGCAGTTTCAACTGTCCCCGATCTTCCTGGGCCCCGGCTGGAGCTCATGTGTGCCATCAACCGAGATGATCCATCTGGCGCCCTCGAACGGGGAGCACAGGTAAATCCCAGGTATTAGATTGGAACCAGAGGTCTCCTGAGGCGGCTCAGACCAACCCTCCGACCCCTTAGCCTTCTCCGGAATCTAAATTTAGCAGCCCCTTCGCTCGCCCGCCCGCACCGGGAGCGCCCGTGCCCCCCGCCCCGTCCGCTCTCCCACGCCCATCCTCCCCTCCCCCAGCTCCACCCCAGCCTGTCAGACGCCCGCCCGCCCGCGAGGCCCGCACCCAGCCGCCGCAGCACCGAGCCCACCCCTCCCCAGGCGCGGGCAGACAAAAGACGGACGGCAGCGCGGGGCTGAGGGAGCGAGCTACACCGGCTGCAGGCTCTAGGCGCGGGGGGCGCTTTACCCGCTGCCTCGGCGATCCGCGTCCGTGGGCCCCGCCTCCGGACAGACAGACCGCGGGACAATGGGCCCCGGCCGCAGCTCGGGCAGGCCGGGCCGGGGCTCTCCGGGACCGGACCCCGGCGGGCAGAGGATTGCTGCGGACCGGGCCGGCGACGGGGAGGCGAGGGGAGGCACGGAGGACGGACAAAGCCAACGGCAGACAGACGGACGGAGGGGGAAAAAGATGGCGACGCGGGCAGCGGGAGCGCGCTGCTCGCGCCCTCGCAGCGAGTGGGGCGCGTGCCGGAACCTCACCTCTCCTCCTCCCGCCGCCGCCCGGTCCCCTCCCGGCTCCGGAGGCGCGCGTCCGGCGTTGTGGGCGGGGCCCGGGAAGGCGGGACTTAGGGAGCATCCAATCGCTGGCGTTCCAGCAGGGCCCCGCCCTCGTCCTGGTACTGGAGACCCTGGTTGAGCACCTCTATCCAGGAGCTTTAGAGGGTGCTCTCTGCACCTCTGATCCCTCTCTTGGGCGGGTGGATGCCGCTCAGCTGTCGCCTCCCTTGGTTTCCTTTACCAACATCGAGTTCAGCCACAAAACCCACATCCCCTAACCACAGCGCCACCGCAGGCTTCCCCCTCTCCGTAGCCGATCCTGAGCCACCCGCCCCATAGTCATAAGAGCTCTTCACTCCTACATGCCGAGGCTTCTTCAGCCCCCGAGGTATTTGATGTGACGATGGAGGGGGGTCACAGATTCTGTGGGAGGGACTAAATTCGACTGTCGGAACCTCGGACTCGATAAATGGTTAGATTTATTAGTGGTGTTTATTTTTCCAACATGATGCTTAGTATACACAGGACTTGTGATCTTTGTTGCCATCTAAACGGTATTTGGAAAGAGTGAGAGTGGGTTGGACTCAATTCCCTGTAAGGCGACTCCTGTGAGTGCCTGCTTCATTTTTTTCTCCATTGCCCTGCCTTCTTCCCCTTCATTCTCGGGTGGAAAACCAAAGCCTACGTCTTTCCCACTTGGAGAAGTAGAGAGTGCCGCAGAAAGAGAAGCCCAGAGTTTAGAAGATCCAGCCCAGCTCTGCCACTGACTGACTAGTTTGTTAACTGAGCAAGGCACTTCCCTGTTGTGAGCTTCTGCTTCCTACCATAATAGATAATGGGATTCTGGGCCTCTCCTCTCAGGGTTGTGCTGGTTATGCAAGTTTTCTTATGACTCCCGCCTTCACACAGGCAGAGCTAGTCAGGGTGCTGACTCTTGCTGGTAAAATAATAAGCTGAAGTATTGGCATAAAGCATTCTTTCAAATTCTTCTCTGAAATCTCCAACCAGATGCCATTGTCCATATCTTGTGTACAATATGCTAGAATGGCTGAATTGAAGAATCTTGGTCCTTGACAATGTTGTAGGTAAACAAACTTATGATGGCTAGGATATTTAAATAAGAATTGTTCATTATGGGTCCAGAAAACATTTCAAATTCAAGAATTTCATATGTACACATACCCAGGAAATGAAATATTCTCATCAAAGCAGTTAAGTTTCTAGACTGTTTTGTGTATGAATAAAAGATGAAATAACATTCACTTTAAAACCTCAGTAATTCTTGATGACCTATACTTTGAGATTCAACATGCCCTTGTTATATATATATATATCACTTTGAAATTGATCTGGTTGACATTTCCAACAACAACAACAAATTACTGACTGGTAAAGTTAGCCTCCAATGAAATGTCTTGAGTTTGTTATTAAATTATTATGCAGTGCTGGGCAGCTTAGACTCAGGGATAGATAGGACCTGGGTTCAGCCCCTAGCAATTGTGGAGGAAGTACAGAGCTGCTCATGATAAAGTAGGATCATAGTAATGCTATTCTTTTAAAATTAATTATTTATCTTATTGGTGTTTTGCTTATATGTATGTCTTTGTGAGAGTGTCAGTTCCCCTGGAATTGGAGTTACAGACAGTTGTGAGCTGCCATGTAGGTTCTAAAAATTGAACCTGGGTCCTCTGGGAGAGTAGCCAGGGCTCTTAACCACTGAGCCATCTCTCAGGTCTCATAATAATAATATTCTTGTAAAATTCCTCTGTTCTTAAAATGTCTCCATAGTGTTATGATCTGGCTCGTGATAAAGTAATAAAACATATATTTAGGGGCTGGATAGATGGCTCAGCAGTGACTGACTCCTTTCCCAGAGGACCCAAGTTCAGTTCCCAGCACTCGCATGGCAGCTCTGTAAATCCGAGATCTGACATCCCCCCATAGGTGTCATGCAGGCAAAATACCAATGCACAGAAAATAGAAATAAATAAATTTTTAAAAATCTATTTAATAAGGCACTTATTTTTCTTCGACCTCGCCTAAACTTGTTCTAAATCTGGAAAACTTTTAAATCAGTAGTGGAGTTTTGCTATCATATTGACTGTGTCTGTGCTATGGCACATGTGGATGAATCAGCTCGTGTGAGTCCAAGCACTTACCCACAGGTGTGGAGGTCAGAAGACAACTCTTTGCTACTATGTAGCCATGCTAGCCAGCATCGGGAGGTTTTCTTGTCTCTGCCTCCCATCTCCCCAGAGAGGTATGGATTAGGGAAGATGTGGTTCTGGTGTCTGGCTTTTGTGTTGGTTGTATGATTTGAAGTCAGGTGGTCAGGTTTGAGTTCTTGAATAGTAAGGACTTTACCCAGGGAACCATTTCCCAGCCCATTTTATTTTAGTCTCTTTCTCACCGTTCTTGCAGAACGTTCTACATCTCAGTTATAGGAAGAGTTGAACTAGCTTCCTAATCTATTTTCCCCCCTTTTACCATTGTTTGATTCCTGTACTGGGGACCAAACCTATGGCTTGCCCATGCTAAACACATACTCAACCACTGGGCTACCTCACCAGTCCTGAAATCCATTTTACATTTAATGGCTTCTACAATTATTTCATTAAGGCTTTACAGTACAATAGCCATAACAAGAAAAAGTTCAGAAGCCCAGTTAAGTTTCTTTGGATGGATATGTGTGTATACTGATGTGTGTGTGTGTGCTTATGTAGAGGTGTGTGTGTGCAGGTATACCTGTACATGTGTGTGCATGTAAGTGTAGGGTCAGAGGTTGCTGTCACATGTCTCTCTTCACCTTATATATTGAGTCAGGATCTCTCACTTGAGATAAGAGCTTGGCAATTCAGCTAGCTCTGGAGGATCCCCTATCCTGAGGAGTGGCATTACAGGCAGGCTACCACATGCTCGTAACTCTGACTGTCCTGGAACTCACTATGTAGACCAGGCTGGCCTTGAACTCATAGAGAGATCCATCTGCCTTTGCCTCCGAAGTGCTGGGGTTAAAGGTCTGTGCCACTATGCCTGGCTTGCTCAGACTTTTTAAAAAGCAAAGAATAATTCATGAGAGCTGGCAAGATGGTTCAGGAGGTAAAACCACTTATTGTGAAGCCTTCCAATCTGGGCTTAACCACCAGAACCCACATAAAGGTGGAAAATGAGAACTGACTCTGGGGTGGCCCCCTTACCTTTATATAACCACCATGTCACATGTTTCCTTTCTCAGTAATAATAAACATATTTTTAAAGTATAATTCATAGGTTGTGGAGATGGCTCAGGGGGTAAAAGCACTTGACGTGCAAGCATAAGAACCTGAATTCAGATTACCCCCCCCCCAATAATTGAGCATAGCCACACACAAGCCTACAAGCCTAAAGCTGTCTAATGTGGAAATGGAAGGATTGATAGAGTGTGTTGGCTGCTAATCTAGCCTCCAAGTTCCCTCCAAGATGGGAACTGAAACAAAGTCTTCATGAATATTAGGTAAGCACTCTACCAACTGAGCTGTATCCCCTCCCTCAATCTCCCCATCGTGTTTTCTTTTGTTTTTAGACAATTTTGCCACCTAGCGGTGGTTGGCCCTAGTGCTTGGCTATAGAGCTCAGACTGACCTCTAACTCAGTAATCACATGTGATGGCTAAACTTGTTTGTCAATATATGTAATGGGGTTTAGATTCCCTTTGTGAATGCATATCTGGCATGTCTCCAAGGGATTATCAATTAGGTTAATTAAAGTAGGAAAACCTATCCTAAATGTGAGTGGTGCCAGTCCTTCAGATGGGGTCCTAAACGGAATCAGAAAGGGAAAAGCCAGTGGAGCACAGGCTTTCACTGCTCTTTGCTCCCTAACCATGGATGCTAAGTGGCCAACTTTCATGCCCCTGCCTCCATGACTTCTCCAACATGGTGGAACTGTATCTTGGAACCGTGAGCCTAAATAATCGCTCCGTGAGTTGCTTCTGTTAGGCATTTTGTTCCCACAACAGTTAAGTATTCTAATTACATTTCTATCGCTGTGATAAAACACCTTACGGTTTTATCACGAAAAGTAACTCGAGGAATAAAGGGTTTATTTGGCTTACAATTCCAGACCACAGTTCATCATTCAGGGAAGCCAAGAGGGGAAGCTGAAGGCTGGTTTCCTTACTGTTCCCACAATGTTACCCCAGACCAAGGGATTCACTTCACAGCTAGAGAAGTTCAGCACAGACTGAAGATGATAGGCAGGTGTACGCTCACCTAGCTCTCTGATGCAGTTCAGGACCACTTGCCTAGGGAAGGGTGGCACCATCTATTAACAATCAAGACAATCCCCCACAGTTCAGTATCTTTTAAATAATTTGTTAATTGAGATTCTCTTCCCAGGTAATGCTAGGGTATGTCAGACTAACAGCTAATGCTAAGCACAGCAAGCAACTTAATACATTCAGCTTCAGTTTCCTGAGGGCTGGGATTTCAAGTGTGTGCCACTGTGCCTGAGTTGTCCTTTTATTTCTATGTATATGGGTGTTTTGCTTATACACATATCTGTGTACCACATGCATGCCTGGTCCCCATGGCATCATATCCCCTTGAACTGAAGTAATAAATGTTTGCATGCCACCATGTGGGTGCATAGCATTCAACCCGGATTCTCTAGAAGAGCAGCCAGTATTGTTAATGCAGAGTCACTTCTCCAGCTCCCCACCTCTTTTTTTTTTTTAAATTATGTGTTAATAGAGTTTTTTCCAAATGTATTCTGGATACTAGACCCTTATCAAACAAGTGGATCCCGAGCATTTCCCCTCCTATTGTGTGAGCTCTCCTTTTACTTTATAAATAGTATTGAAAGCACAGATGTTCTCTTGTTTGCAGAAAGCCTATTTCTTTGCTTTGGTTGCTGTGATTTGGTTGTCATCTCTAAGGGACTGTCACCAAGTGATGTAAAGTCTTTAAAGAATTTTTATTACTTTAACTCTTATGTTAGATATGTGGTCTGTTCTGTATTAGTGTTTGTGTAGTGTGGGCAGGAATGCTTACTTTCATTCTTTTGCATTTGATTAACTAATTATTTGCCAGCACGTTAGTTGTGGTGCTGTAGGCCTGTAACTCCAGCGCTCAGAAGCTGAGACAGAAGGAGCTTGATTGAGTTTGAGGCTAGCCTGGGCTACAAAGTCAGACCTTGTGTCTAAAAATCTAAAACAATTTTGCTAGGACAATTATTTACTTAAAAAAAAAATAAGGTCTGAGTAAACTTTTCTGACCAGGAACTTGATATGCAGACTAGACTGACCTGGAACTCATAGAAATCCACCTGCTTCTGCATCCCAAATTTTGGGACTTATGGCATGTGCCACCTTGCCCAGCTAGGATAATTTTTGGAAAAAGACTTCTTCCTCTATGGAATTCTTTCAATAACCTTGTTTAGCAACAATTGGCCACAAAGCACATGGTTTAACTCTGGACTTTTTGTTCTATTCCACTAATAAATATGTCTATATCAGCCTCAGACTGTAGCCAGAAACTTTTCTATCCCACCCAGACTCTATAAACACAGAGAGGCTTATATTAATTAGGAACTGTTTGATCTATGGCTCAGGCTGTTGCTAGATAGCTCTTGAATCTTAAATTAACTCATTTCTATTGACCTATGCATCTTTTACCTGTGATCCATTACATCTGCTCCTCTAGCAGCTCCCAGCTCCTAGCATCTGCATTGACTCCACCCTTCTCCTATATTCCTTTTTTAATTTTCCTCCTGACTATAAGATGTCTTACCATAGGCTAGAACACTTCTTTATTAACCAGTGGTGGCAACACATAGTCACAGTGTACAGAAAGACCATCTCACAACATCATATAGTCACAACAAGAATCTCACATTTTACAGATGTGTCCCTATGATGGGCTGTCTCGCTCAGCTTTGATGCAGGGGAGAGAAGCTCAGTCTGGCCTCAACTTGATATGCCCTGCATTGTTAATTCCCGTGGTAGACCTTACCCTTTCTTGAGTGAATGGGGGTAGAAAGGAGGTGTGTGTACGGATTCCTGGCATGTAGCTGTCACGTGTTAAACCCAACATGGCACTAACAGAATAGGCAGCATAAGGAGGGCATGCCCCTAGGTGTGGGTATGTAAATCTGTGCCCACTCACTCTCTTAAGAGAAGACCCCACATGAAAGAGGCCTCTTTTCTGCTTCTCTCCCTCCCCTCGTACCCACTCTGCAACTCCCCTGAATAAACTCTAGTGTGGCATCTGGTGGTGTGTGTCTGATCTCATATGTGAAACCAACAGTAAGGATGGAACAGGAGGAGAGGAGGGAGGTGAAACTGTGCTTGGTATGTAAATGGTTTGTAAAATAAAAATAATAAAAAATCAAATGTAGGCTGTGGTAGTACATTCCTTTAATTACAGTACTCAGGAGTAGAGGCAGGCAGATCTCTGAGTTCCAGGCCAGCTTAGTTTACAAAGTTCCAAGACAGAGCTAAACAGAGAAACCCTGTCTCCACCTCCCCAAACAAACAAAAACCCAAATGCGTTTAGTATATAATGTGTTCATGTGGATATTCATGTATATTGTATAAATGTATGTATGTGCTCATGGGTGCACATAAGTGCCTGTGAAGGTCAGTGGTTGGCATCAGATGCTTTCTTTAGTTGTTCTCCACTTTAAAAGCCCTTAGATTATTTTATTTTATGTGCATGGATTGCACAAATTCTATTTGGTCTTGTGATAAAAGCCTGGAAGCCAGATACTGAGGAAAAGCCATAAGATCAGAGAGAGATAGAAAGACAAGCCACAGCCAGTCCTCACCAGCCAACTCCTCAGGCAGCCTTCATAATTCTCAGACTGAATGCCTGAGTCCTCAGTTGAAGGGAAGGCAGTCTCAGGTAAAGGGCTCAACTCTTCCCTGTCTCCTCTTTCTCTTTCCAGCATCTCCCTTTCTCATTCAGCTTTCCTAGTGCTAGGATTCAAGGTGTGTGCCACCACCACCTGGCTCTCTTTGGCCTTGAACTCAGAGGGATCCAGAGGATCTCTATCTCCCTAGTGCTGGGATTAAAGGTATTGGTCGCCACTCCCTGACTTTCAGGCTAAATCTGTTGGTGGCTCTGTCCTCAGATTCTTCAAACAGACCTTATTAGATATACAATATATCTGCATGCTCCAGTACTTTGCCTGCATTACTTATTGTATGGTGCTTGCAGATGTCAGAGAGGGTGTTGATCCCCTGGAACTGGAGTTACAGATAGTTGTGAGCTGCTTTATGGATGCTGGAAACAGAACCTGGGTCTGCAAGAGCAGTGCACTTAAGCACTGAACCATCTTTCCAGCCCCCAAATTTTATCTTTTTTTTTTTTTTTTTTTAGATAGGATCTTCTACTGAACACAGTGCTCACTAATTGGCTAACCTGAGTTGGGCAATGGTCTCCAACTCAGCTCTGGTGTGTATTTCCTGCTACCTAGGATCCCAGACATAGACAACTTAAACTAGCATTTTACACAGGTGCTAGGGGACTGAACTCAGGGTCTCAGGTCTGTAATCAAGCACTTTGAAGGAGGTACCAGGAAGAGCATAAGTTCAGGTCATCTTTGGTTACATATTATGTTTGAGGCTAGCCTAGGTTACATGAGACTGTCTTAAAACAACAAAACCAAGAAAACTAATGCAGTTAAACTGTGATATCATCTTTTTCTTATATAATGTGCAATACTTTTATTGCATGAATTATCAAATGTTTTCTGTAAAGGACCCAGAAGTAAATATTTTAAGTTTTGTGGGAAAGTAAGGTCACTGCCTCTTATCCCTGCTACCACCTTTTCCTAACCTCTTAACAATGTAAAAAGCCATGTATTGTTGGAGGGGTTTTTCAAAAACAGGGTGACAGGTTTACTTACTTATTTGTTTTACAGCTGGCCTGTTAGTGAGAAATTAATTTTTATTGAGTTCGCACTGTCTTAGATTTTAGTTAAATCCACTAATTATAAGGATTTATACAAAAATAATACAAGGCTAATCAACCAAACCTTTTATGTTAATTTCTGTCCTAAACAAACCCAAATTTTCAAGTGAAAGAGTATGTCACTTTACTTTTGATTATCATTAGCTGAGTGAAAATGGTCTATTGAGCCAGAGACATAGCTACTACACTCCACCTTCATCCCCAGACAGTATCTGAATATAGAAGAATTCATAATTGAGGCACTATAACGTATAATATTAGACTAGTGGGTTTTGCTAAAACCCAGGCTAAAGACCATGATTACAGAATCTAAACAACTCTCAGTTGTCGCACGAATAAATGAGACTCAGGGATAGATCTCTGAAGAAGTTGTAGATATTAGAGAGAATGAACACTACAGTCAGATCTTACCCAGTTGTCTTCCAGCTTCCTCAGCCTCGCTTCCCTTGGCTTGGCTCTCTCAACTCTATGCCTACCTTCACCTTAAATACTCTCTTAGTAAATTAAGGCGTGGCCCCACCTCTGCCTGCTTGGGAGCCTGGAATTGCTTCTATAATCTAAAGTGACCTCGGCTCAGTTGGGATTAAGGGCATAGGTCACCACTCCCAGGATACTCCCTGTGCTGGGATTAAAGGTTTGAATCACCACTCTCTGATTCTCCTAGACCGACTGTGGTTAGAGCTCTGGAACTTCTGGAGCTTTTATAACCCCCCACATAGACTGTGGGTAGATTCCCTCTGATATCTTCAAAACTTCTGAAGCTTTTATTGAATCCCCACACTCAATTAGAAAGCACTTTTTTCCTAAGTAAATTCTGACTCAAGGCTGGAGCTTAATGAAATTTTTAGTACCCAGCTGGCTTTAAACTTGTGGTGCAGGGAGGGTGACCTCAAACTGCTGGTCCTCATGCGTCTGGCTAGCAATTATTTTTGAGACTGCGTATTATATTATAGCACATGCGAACATGGAACTACTCTAACATGCTAACATGGCAATTCTCAGGCTTCAGCTTCTTGAGTGTGGGGATTATAGGTTTGAGTAAAAATATATATTTACCTTTAAGGTTTGATTAAGGTTGCTATAATGCCAGTGCTCCTAAAAGTTATCCTGTTATATACTGTGCTGCCATTGGGCATGGGGAGATAGAAGTTTTCATGCTTTGGTGTTAGTGGTGCAAACTGATATTCTATGAAAGGTGTTAGGCAATATTTATAAGAATAAAAAAAAATACATACTCTTTGACCCAGTTCTTTTGTTTCTGGGAATTTACCCAGTAAGTGTAGTTCAAGCTTGTAAACATCTAGACTCTGCATTGTTCACAAGCAAAATCCTGGAAATAACCTAAATGCCCATCAGTAGAGCTCTGTTTAAATAATTGTGGTCAAACCAGGTGTGGTGGTGCATGCCTATAATTTCAACACTCAGGAAAAGACCAAACCAACCCCCAAAAGGATAGGGAGTTGGTAGACAGAATGGGCTACATAGCAAAACCCAGTCTCAAAGAAATATTATGGTCCACATATAATATTATATATTCCCTTAAAAACACGAAAATTAATTCAGAACCATCAAAGATTGGCTTTGAACTCTCAATGTCATTAAGGATGACCTTGAACTTGTGACCTTCTCACCTGTACTTCCAAGTGCTGGAATCACAGGGCTGCAGCATCATTCCTGGTGGACTTTTTTTCCTTTTTATTTTTAAATTTAATAAACTTTATTATTTAAAAAGTTTTCAAATAAGTCCGCTGTCCTGGAGCTCTGGAATTTACAGAGATTCCCCTGCCTCTACCTCTCCAGTGCGGGGCTTAAAGATGTATACCACCACACCCAGCAAATTTATTCCTACTCTTTGGTTAATGACTCTGAAAATCTTTTAAAAATTACTTTAAAAATTATGTGACTGTGTCTGTGAATGTGAATGCAGGTGACCAAGGAGGCCAGAGATCCCCTAGAATTGGAGTTAGGTGGTTGTCAGTCACCTGTCACAAGGGTTTAGAATGGCAGTAAGTGCAGTCTTAACCACTGAGCCATTTCTCCATCCCTGACATCTTAAAACACACTAATAGTATTGACAACACCACGGTACTTGTCATCAGCCCATTAAACCATCACTGACTTTTTTGGACTGCTATTTACCCTTACACACATAGGAGTTTCTTACATTAAAAGATGTCCCCATACAATATAACAAAGTAGTATTTGTAATCACCTAGTCCACAATCTAGTGTAGCCATTGTCTCAAAGAAACGTTATTTATCAATTTAGTTTGAAACTGTATCTAAACAAGGTCCACACACATTTGCACCTTTACTTTGGCGTCTCTAGCCACCTTAAATCTGAGCAGTTGGCCCTTTTTAAAAAGTGACTTTTGGAGCTGGAGAGACGGCTCAGATGTTCTTCCGGAGGTTCTGAATTCAATTCAGTAATCACATTGAGTTCAATTCTCAGTAACCACATGGTGGCTTACAACCATCTACAAGGAGATCTGGTCTCTTCAGGCCTGCATGTATACATACAAGCAAGAACACTGTGTACATAATAAAATGCTTTTTATTTTTAATGTTGCCTTTCTGTACTCTCCTTGGAGCCTAACAACAGCCACCTTCAGGAATTTAGCTGTGCTCACAAGCAAAGATCATTCCCCACATAGGAGGGAGGGACCAGGAGGACCCCTCACTTGGGATAGCACTCTGTGTCACCTAATATTTCCTAATTGCATGGCCTGGGGAGGGGCTAGAGTATAGATGGAGACCAGTAGGGGAGAAGCCTTCATTTTTATTGGGTAAAGACTTTCCAGTGCAACCTTATTTGGGGGGAGAGTGTTCACCCACAGGAGTGTAGGGTGACCTGTCACCTAAGTTCTGTAAATAAGCCAGATAAACTAATTTGTGCCTCAGAGAGAATTTTCTTAGCGTTGTGTATCTTGTTGACACTGGCGCGGGGGAGTTGGGGTGGGGTGGGATGGGTCCGTTTAGACTATCAGAGAAGGAATTTTTAGCAACAATTCACATATGCAAATATTTACTGTGGGAAAGATCCGAAGATTTTAGGGGAAGTAAGTATTGTACATCCCGAGGTTTTAGAACTCTGGGGAATCGAAATAAAGTGCATGGTTACAAGCCAGTTATTTTCAAATCCGTACAATCCGTATACTGCGGTAACCTGCAGTCCCCATTTTACGACTAACTCAAGACAAGCCACAAAATTGTTCTTTGTACTTGTAGCCTCCACAGCAGGGCAAAGGGCAAGAATACCGGAAGACTCTTTCACGCTAAGCTCAGAAAAACTTCCTCTGAATACAGATAGATAGAAATAAGAACAAGCGGCGGCAGAGATGGATAGGAGGGAGCTTTAGGGAAGGTGCAGGCCGGAGAAAGCGTAGTAAGGCAGTGGGAGTGGAAGGGAAGACAAGCCGAGAAGCCGTGGGAGAAAGTCGGTTCAACAGCGCTGAACGCCGCCGAGAGGCTCCTCAAAGGCCCGAGCCTCAGGGCCGAGCGAGGCTGGCCCAGAACTGGGGGCGTTTGCGAGGCAGCGTGCAGCCGGTTCTTCTAAGGTCTGGAACAATCCGAGACAAGGGTACTGGACACGGACTCCAGGAACAACCTAGCTGCCCGAGGCGAACTGCAAGGCGCACCCCGTGCAAAGTGACTCAACCCTCCCGGGACGTGCCACACAAATCCCACACCTCCGCCGTGGGAAATAGTCCTCACTGCGTCCGACTCCGGGAGGGTGGGGGACCGCTGGACACCGGCGCGACGCTTCCCGGAACTGCGCGCTCAGCCAATCACTGCGAGGTAGGGGCGTGGCCGACACGCCCCTTGGATTCCTCCGCTCCAGTTCGCGGTGGTGAGGTCGGGGGGAGTCGCCATCTTCGGGGCTGAGCGGAAGTCTGTGGGTTCGTCTTCACGTCTGGATTCCCCCAGGTGAGCATCCGCCTCTCCGTTCTCCGTTCGGCATTGACCGGACCCCCAGCCGTCGTTAGGAAGCCGTTCGTGCCGTGTCAGCGGGGAAGAAAGGGAAAGCCCTGGCTGTCGGGGTCAGGCCTGAGGTCGGGCTCGAACCCTGGGAGGAGGTGGGACCACTGAGATGGGTGCCGGCGCCGCTGTCCCCGGGCGCCCTTCCCCCCCCCCCCCCCCCCGGCGGGACCTGGGCTCTGAGGAGACGCCCCTCCGCCGTGTCGTCCGGTCGAGACACTCGGGCAGGCCTCGTCTCCCGCCGCGGTGGCTGCGGAGTGAGTCAGACATCGGTAGCCGGTGTCCTCCGCGCTCCTCTTCCGGGTGCTGGGGTCAGGCGTGGCACTCGGTACCTTGAACTTGAATTAGGATGAGCACCTCGCTCGGGGACTAGGACTGTAAACTGACCGTAGAGGGACACTCTGGTTGCTTTCTGTCCCCCCATAGTCTGATGTTGAACGGTTCTCATGGGAGATTGTAATTGTCTTTGTTGTTAGGCTTTCGTGGTGTTTAGTTTTGTTTTTTATTGCGAGAACGAAACAGTATAGTCTCCTCCATCAAACCTGAAAAACAGTCAGCTATGCCATCTTGTTTCAGTCACACTTTTTTATACCTATTGTTTTCCAGCTTAATAAAACCTTAGGTAATACGTATATTAACGACTCACACCCCTCAAGCTTTTTGATCTATAAACTTTCGTGAGGAACTTCACAGCGTCCTTGTTTTTAAGTCTTGCAGCTTCCTAACATTCTCACTTGATAAAAATACTGCCAAACAAAGTGTAATCTAAGTCATTTCTAATACAGGAAAAAAAATGACACGAACTCCAGCATTCTTGCTGTGGTACAAATGTCAAAAGTTCAGGCAATTAGTATGAAAATCATTATACAGTTACACAAATAAGGTTTTTGTAATGTGATAGGGTTGTAAATGGTGAAAGGATAATGGTGCATAGTCGACCTACAACTTAAAATGTCTTAAGAACTTTGGGTGGTTGTGACAGTCCTGTTATCCCAGAGCTTAGAGGCTAGCCCAGGTTAGTGTGAACTCTTGTTTTAGAAAAAGCAAAGCAACCTAGTAAAAGGCAACCAAAAACGTACTCCCTGAGAGTTTTCTGCAATGTGTTTACATTTTGATTAAAAAGTTACTTTATAAGGCCTTTTCATTCCAGTATTGATGAAGGATCCAGAAACTGATGGTGCTTGAATGCCAAAAACCCAGTCTTCATTATGAATTTTACACATTGTTGCTGATTGTGCGATATATTGACATTTCAGTCTTCTCTATTGTTTTGGTTTCTCTGTGTAGTCCTGGCTGTCCTGGAACTCACTCTGTAGGCCAGACTGGCCTTGAACTCAGAGATCCCCCTGCCTCTGCCTCCTGAGTGCTTGGGACTAAAGCACCACCACTCTGCTCTTAAATTTCAGTCTTAATTGGCTTGGTCAGCAAATATTTGATTGTAATATGTAGTATGAAAGTAAACTTGCTGACAGATTGTACAAATAACACTCTAAAGGGAGTTGAATTACATTGTCTTGAAAAACATATTCTAGTTTCCCAGTGTTTTCCTGGCACTGTGTTGCCTCTGGTTTTTCTCTTTTTGTTCTTTACAACTATGAATGTTGTGTGTATGTGTGTGGGGGGTAATGGAGGATTCAAGATCACTGTTTTAAGTGTTTGGGGGAGCAGTTTTCAACACAGCAGTCTGTTTTCCTCCTCTAAATAACCTTAATGTCCTCTCTCCACACCTCTCAGAATGAGGATTTATGTAGATACAGAAGACCCCAAGGAGCTGGTGGGTGAGAAACTTAAGTTTTGATTGTGTAAAGGATTTGAGTAAAATGAGGAATTGACAGGTACTTACAATGCCAAGTGAGGCTGATGGTCCCTGTGTGACACTAATAAAAATTTAAATAGCAACACAAATCACAGTAGGGTCTTTCTGTAGAAGCCGGATATAAAACTGAAAACGGGGATTGCAGTTGCTGGTTCATGATTCATTCATTAGGCTTCATGTTTTGATAGTTCTTTGTTTAGTGTCCATTGATTGGATTTTGAGCTTGAAAGCTGGTGTCAGCTTTTATTGAAATGCTCATTGTTCTGCCTGGGATGTAGCTCAATGGCAGAACACTTACCTACCATATGTGACGGGAGTATCATCATCCCAGCATGGCAAAGGAAAAGTGTGAATTGTTAAAACTATGAAAATTTTATTCAGTTGAGTTTTCTAATAATTGATCAGCATAAGTAGTGGGTTTTGTGCAGATGCTCTGCTCTGCTCTGCTCTGCTCTTTGCTTGTGTATGTGAGACACTAGCACCAAAGAGATAATACAAGGCCTGGGAAGGCTCGCTTGGTAAAGAGCTTATAGGTGGCAGTGGCAGTATGTGCTAATCCCAGTACTGGGTAGGTAGGAACTAGAGGACTTTGGGAGCCACTGGCCAGCCAGGCCGTCCAGTCAGTGAGAGACCCTGTCTTTTAAATGAGGCTGAAGGAGACAGCTGAAGTTGATCTCAGGCCTTCAAACACATGGTGGCACACACATAAGTAGAAATAGTTGAAGGTGGGCATCATGCACACCTGCAATCCTGGCACCTGAAGGGTGGGGCAGAAGGATTGTAGTGAGGGCTTATTTTACCTTAGCTTCCCCCGATACAGAATTTAAAGCTAGGGGCATATTACTATATTTTCTATTATAACTAGTGTAGTTCATTTGGAGAGAGCTTGCCTAGAGTTTGCCCCTGTCTCTCAAATGCTGGGAATCAGGGTGTACCAGTGTACCACTATTTTTTCTTTATGTGTATGAACATTTTGCCCTCATGTATGTCTGTGTATCGTGTGCATGTGTGGTGCCCTCACAGGCCAAAAAGAAGGTACCATGTAGGTGCAGGGAATCCAACCCAGGGTTGTCCAGAAGAGCAGCCAGCGAATGCTCTTAACTGATGAACCATCTGGCCTGTGAGGACACCTACCCACATGTGACATAGACAGCATATACAAAAACATGCATACACATGAACAAAAATAAAAATTTTTTAAGTATTTTAAAGTTGTGTGTGTGTTTGCTGTAGAGATGATAGATGTGGCTAAGTTATTATATGGGTTGTTTTACCTTCCTTACCTTAGGTAATATAATAGTTCTTTTTGAATATCACATTTATGTATATTGAAAATCCCATAAGGATACAGAATTTATTCTAAATTGTCAGATTTAACAGAGTTGAGAGAAGCAATCTGTTAAACTTATTCATACAAGTTTGTCATTTCTGTGTCTTTACGCGTGTTGGTGACATGTATACTGCAGTGCATGTCAGGTCAGAGGATAACTATAACTTTGTGGAGTTGGTTTCTTCTTCCACCTTTTTGTGGGATCTGGGGTTTGAACCCAGATCACCAGGCTCGTCAGCAGTTGTTTTGAGGACAGAACTAACTTTTTCATTTCCCTCATGTGATCGTGTCTTGTCTCACCTTTAAGTCTGAGGGACATTTTGCCATATGTAAGGTTTCTAGATTGATGCTTGCTTTCTCTTTCTTTTTTTTTCAGTATTTTGAAAATGACTTTCTCTCTTTTTTTTTTTTTTTTTTTGTCTCCATGATCTTGGGTGTTTTTTTATTCCCCAAGACAGGGTTTCTCTGTGTAACAGTCCTGGCTGTCCTGGAACTCACTTTGTAGACCAGGCTTTCCTCGAACTGACAGAGATCCACCTGCCTCTGCCTCCCGAGTGCATGTGTCACCACCACCGGCCTTTAGGTGAAATGTATAGCCTGTCCCCTCCTTTCTGATGTTTGGGTTCTTAGCTGTGTTGCTGTGATCCTTCTTCCTCATTCCCAGTAGCTGGGGCACTAGGGTCATGTCATGCTGTCTTTGGTCATTTGGATGGATACACTATAGATAATAAGTAATATATTGCTCTTGGTTGGTTTTTTTCAGTTCTTTAAAAAATTTGTCTCTGGCTAGGTGTGGTGATATACCTTTAATCCCAGAGTTTGGGGAGGCGGAGATAGTTAGATCACTACAGGAAACCCTGTCTAGTGTATGTGTGGGGATGACACTCTGATTACAGTTTCAGCAGTTTGATTATGATGAGATGGGACATAAATCTCTTTGGGGTTTGTTGTGTTTTTTATTTTTTGGGGTCTGTGTTTGTATGTGTGTTGATTTAGGGGAGTCCTAGCTAGTATCTTTTTAAGAAGTTCTTTTTGCACAGTGCAAAGCTCAAATCGAGGGCATCTTGTAAATGCTTTAGCATTGAGCTATATTATATTCCCAGACCCTCTTGAATTTCATACAAAGACTGTTGTATTGTCTTGCCAATAGTTGAAGATTTCTTCATTTAATTTTTCATGAGATTGTAATTTAATTACATTTCCCCCTTTCCTCTTTCTGAGCCCTCTCTGGTATACCCTTCTCTGCTGTCCTTCAAAATGGCCTCCTTTTTGTTTCATACCTTGTCCCCTCCCTTCATAGAATTTCTCTATGCAGCCCTGGCTGTCCTGGAACTAGCTCTCCTTAAACTCATAGAGTGCTGAGATTAAAGATGTGTACTGCCACTACTAGGCTGTGAGACAGGATCTTTGGGGGGGGGGTTTCAAGACAGGGTTTCTTTGTATAACAGCTCTGGCTGAACTCTCCTTGTAGACCAGGCTGGCCGTGAACTCAGAGAGAACCGCCTGCCTCTCTGCCTCCCGAGTGCTGGGAGTAAAGATGTGTGTCACCACTGCCTGACTCTGAGAACAGGGTCTTAACTGGAAACTTGGAGATCGACTAGTAAGCTGGGATGGCTGGCTAATGGGTCCTAGGGATCTGCCTGTCTCTGCCTCCCTAGCACTGGGATTACAAATATGTGCAATCATGCCCAGCTTTTTCTATAGTTACTGGGGATTGAACTCAGGTTATTAGACTTGAGCAGCAAGTGCTTTGCCAGCAAAGCTGTCTCTGCAGTCCCCTACCTCCCACACCTCCATCTTGGTACCTTCCTTGTACATGTGATTTGAGCTCTATTACAGTCTATAGTGCAATAAAGGACTCAGTAGTACATGATAGAGGTTTTAGTTTAGTCTCCTTCTCTTGCCCAGGCTGAAACTTTTTCCTTTGTTTTTATATTTGTTGTGTCTTTCCCATCATCTATCTCTATCCCATTCATTTTCCTGTCTCTTTCTATCTACCCTATGCTCCTGCAACCTCCCCTCCTCCCAATAAAGTAAATTTTAAGAGAAAAAAGAGAAGGAAAAAATTAGTCTCATCACGGAAGCTGTAGTGTGACACAGTGAGTCCCGCAGTAAGTGTTCATTGCAGAGAGTTATTGGTCTGGTTTGAGGCCTCTGGTTTTTGCTGCACTGTCACTATCACTGCTGAACCCTGACTGGGATGCCTCTTGGTTATGTGGAGAGCTTGCAGCTGCTCCAGCAGATCACACATGGGGTGGATGTTGGAGTGGGCCAACCCTGGGAGTTGCAGAGTTGGTCAGCCTGTCCAGGCTGGAACTCTTAAGACTCAAGGTAACCTCCCACCTCTTTCTTACATGTTTAATGGCATCCTGGGCGTCTACCTACTAGTTGGCAATAGCTTCCCCTCTGGTTATGACAATGCAAGATGTCTTCAGTTATTCTCATTTGAGAGACTCTAGAATTATAGTTCTTTTCTAACACTATTATAGCTTGCTAGATTTAAACTATTTTTTTCTTCATTAGAATAGTGATACAGAGGTTGTATTTATACTCTTATTTTCCAGCACCTAGCCTGAGTCTGACACATAATTGTTGAATGGATTGAACATAATTCAGCATAATGGATTGATGTGGGATGTCTTTCTGTATGTTGTGAATTACCATTGGATAATAAAGGATAATTTTGGTCTATGGCAAAGCAGCATAGACAGGCAGGAAATTCAAGCACAGATAAGGGGGGGGGGCGGAGACACATAGAGGAACGCAAGAGAGCAAGATGTGTAATGAAACACAGGCAAAGCTACTAGCCATGTGGTAATACATAGATTAATAGAAAGGGGTTGAGTTAGGTGGTAAGAGCTAGCAAGAAGCTTGAACCACAGGCCAGTTTGTAATTAGTATAATCCTTTGTGTGATGACTTGAGACTAAGCAGGTCTGTGACTGCAGGTCTGGAATTTGGGCCGGATGGGCCAGAAACTTCTGACTATAATAAATGAAAGCTATTTTGTGACATACAAGTTTTCTAGTGTAGTATGAAGGTTTTTTTGAAGCAATTTCACAAAAGGAAGTATATCCTGTTATCTTCTAAGAGTGTTTTTCACAGGCAGATACTAGTCCGAAGTGTTTGTACTTTTATGTATGTTTTATTTGTCTCTTCCCTTGGTTGCTTTGCCAGATATAGCTTCTACTTGGATATTGCATTTTAAAGTTTTGAGTCTAGAAATAAAAATTGAGAAATAGAAATTATACTGTCTTGAAATAGAATATACAGTGGTAAATGCACAGTTGACACCCTGTGGTGGTTATGTTGACTGTTATGGCTGTCACTGTGATTTTTGATATTTTTGTGATATTGAGCAGTTATGTAGCACTATTTGAGAAATTAACATAAGGATATTTTGTATTTGGCTCTAACTTTGGCTGTCTTTTCACAAGATCACCATTTGTGAGATGTCTGTTTCCCCCTGGGATGCTTTTTTGGAAACAGTTTGTCTCTATAGCCCTGGCTGTCCTGGAACTCATTATGTATACCAGACTGGCTTCAAATTCACAGAGATCCTCCTGCCTGGGCTTCCTGAGTATTGGGACTGAAGGTGTGTGTCACTATGCCTGGCTTTCTTGTCTTTTTAATCATCTTACTCCTGTGGTCAATACCTGATACTAATTTTATCTATCACCAGATTCTTTCAGATTTTATGTCCAGTTATTCATATTCAGTCAGTTTTTTGAATAAGGGTAAAATGAAATGTAAACGGATGTCTAGATCATGTCATTGTATTAGAAAAACCCTTGGGGCTGAGGGGATATAGCTTGGTAGAGATGTTCTTAGCATGCTCATGACCCTGATGAGTTTCCAGAACTCAGAAGAAAAAGGAAAGAAACCACTCTGGTTTATGTTACTGATCTACCCCTTGGCAGTACTTGGTTCCTGAACTATCTCATTGTGCTGCTGCTTTTTCCAGGAGGAGCAGGACAGCATGCTGGGTTCTGGCTTTAAAGCTGAGCGCTTACGAGTCAATTTGAGACTAGTCATAAATCGTCTTAAACTGTTGGAGAAAAAAAAAAGTGAGTACCGTGTCCTGTTGTGCCCCCCACTCCCACCCAGCCACCAGCATCCCAAGCTGGATCGTTCAGGCTGGTACTTTGGAATCTTTCTCAAAGCTTTGCAGTTAGGATACATGTCTGCCTCTTGTATATAGTTTAATTGAAATACTTTGTTGCAGAGATGGTGTCTTAGTTTTGGTTTCTATTGCTATGAAGAAACACCATGACCACAGCAATTCTTTCAGAGGAAAACATGTAATTGGATGGTTTACAGTTCAGAGGATCAGTTTATTATCATCATGGTGGGACATGGCAGTGTGCCAGCAGACATGGTGCTAGAGAGGTAGCTTAATGGTCTGTCTCACTAGGCATGGCTTGAGCATATATGAGACCTCAAAGCCTGCCTCCACAGTGACACACTTCCTTTAATAAGGCCATACCTACTCCAACAATGCCACATCAAATAGTACCACTCTCTTTGGGGGCCATTTTCTTTCAAACCACCACAGGAGGAGATGTAATGTTGACCCCTCTGTATATGTAATCTTTGCATCCATGGGTTCCACATTCAGGCAAATACTGACCAGAAATATTCAGAGAAAAAAATGTATATGTATTGAGTATGTATAGACTTATTGTCATTATTCCAAAATAAAACAGCCATTACATAACATTTATATTACACAGTATAAGTAATCTAGATGTGGTTTAAAGTATATAAGCAGCTCAGCATAAATGATCTGCATATTCTGTTCCATTTTATATGAGCTGTCTGATTGTGGTATCTATAGGTATCCTGGAACCAGTTCCTCTTGGATACTTAGCAACTATTGTAGGATAGTTAATTATTTTTCTTAACTATGTTGGAAATGTCAGACTGTGCCATGTTCCATCTCTGTAGGGTGGTGAATTCTAGAGCAGCTGAGGAGAGTAGATGTGTAAGGGAATATCAGCTAGGATGCTGTAGATTACAGCATGAATCTTCTCAGTCGTCTTTGTTGGGCGGAGGTCTGCCTACTAGCCAGGTTCCAGTACATTACTGCTGTGTGACTGGAATGGGGTTTGTGTCCCAGCGGAACTGGCTCAGAAAGCCAGGAAGGAGATTGCTGACTATCTGGCTGCTGGAAAGGATGAGCGAGCACGCATCCGTGTGGAGCACATTATTCGGGAGGACTACCTCGTGGAGGCCATGGAGATCCTGGAGCTGTACTGTGACCTGCTGCTGGCTCGGTTTGGCCTTATCCAGTCTATGAAGTAAGATATTTTGCCTCAGAGCTAAACAAATCTGTGGTTTGAGAATGAAGCAATACTATTTCAGTCTCCGTGTATCTGCAGTGGGCTAATACGAAAAGGTTCTTTCATATGCCAAAGATCTTTTTGCCTGTTAGTAAAAACAAAACAGAATCTGAAGCCCAGTGTTACAGGTCTGAGTCTTGATTGAGCTTGTGTGAGGATATGGACTTTGGCATGGCACTTAGTTTTTGTTTCTCCAAAAGCAAAATAGGGAACTGAAAAGGCAAGAATGCCAAGTACCAGAGGCCGTATAATTCGTGAGATAACTTTGGAGGACATCTGCTATATGACAAAAACTGTGATTCTGTTGCTTTTAGAGGTTGTTAAGTTATGTATATTTTTCCTTCATTAGGGAGCTAGATTCTGGTCTGGCTGAATCTGTGTCTACACTGATCTGGGCTGCTCCTCGGCTTCAGTCAGAAGTGGCTGAGTTGAAAATAGTAAGTACAGCGGTTTCTGTAATGTCTGTGGTTTGTTTTGTCTTCTTTTAGACAAAGTCTCACTGTGTCACTCTAGATGGCCCGAAACTCACAGAAACCTACCTTTCTCTGCCTCTGCCTCTGCGTTCTAGGATTAAAAGTATGTGCTGCCATGCCTACCTAGTCTTTGTAGTTTGGGGTATTACTAGGAGTCTGTTTATTTGACTGGGTATCTTGTTCCTTCTGGTTTTGAAATAGGCTTTGTTAAGTAGTTACTTCCATTCAGACCTTTGTGGCATAGAACATTGTTTTTCCAAAAGGCAGATTTATGTGCCAACTGTTGTTTTAATTTTCTCTTCTTCCTTCCTTCCTTCCTTCCTTCCTTCCTTCCTTCCTTCCTTCCTTCCTTCCTTCCTTTCTTCCTTCCTTCTTTTCTTTCTTTCTTTCTTTCTTTCTTTTTTTCTTTCTTTCCTTGCTTTCTTTTTTTTTTTTTTGCGACAGGGTTTCTCTGTATATCCCTTGCTGTC